>CM059449.1:30528459-30732115 GCA_030390025.1 Squalus acanthias | reverse complement strand
CACCGTGTTGCCCAAGATCAATATCATTTTAGTTTGGGATTGATACAGGGCTGTGGAGAGAGTGGGGCAGTGGGATTAGTGTGGGATTGATACAGGACTATGGGGAGAGAGTGGGGCAGTGGGTTTAGTTTGGGATTGATACAGGGCTGTGGAGAGAGTGGGGCAGTGGGATTAGTGTGGGATTGATACAGGACTATGGGGAGAGAGTGGGGCAGTGGGATTAGTTTGGGATTGATACAGGACTATGGGGAGAGAGTGGGGCAGTGGGATTAGTGTGGGATTGATACAGGGCTGTGGAGAGAGTGGGGCAGTGGGATTAGTTTGGGATTGATACAGGGGTGTGGAGGGAATGGGGCACTGGGATTAGTGTGGGATTGATAGAGGACTATGGGGAGAGAGTGGGGCAGTGAGATTAGTTTGGGATTGATACAGGGCTGTGGAGAGAGTGGGGCAGTAGAATTAGTGTGGAATTGATACAGGGCTGTGGGGAGAGAGTGGGGCAGTGGGATTAGTGTGGGATTGATACAGGGCTGTGGAGAGAGTGGGGCAGTGGGATTAGTGTGGGATTGATACAGGGCTATGGGGAGAGAGTGGGGCAGTGGGATTAGTTTGGGATTGAAACAGGGCTGTGGAGAGAGTGGGGCAGTGGGATTAGTGTGGGATTGATACAGGACTATGGGGAGAGAGTGGGGCAGTGGGATTAGTTTGGGATTGATACAGCGCTGTGGAAAGAGTGGGGCAGTGGGATTCGTGTGGGATTGATACAGGACTATGGACGAGAGTGGGGCAGTGGGATTAGTGTGGGATTGATACAGGACTATGGGGAGAGAGTGGGGCAATGGGATTAGTGTGGGATTGATACAGGGCTGTGGAGAGAGTGGGGCAGTGGGATTAGTTTGGGATTGATACAGGGCAGTGGAGAGAGTGGGGCAGTGGGATTAGTTTGGGATTGATACCGGACTATGGACGAGAGTGGGGCAGTGGGATTAGTGTGGGATTGATACAGAACTATGGGGAGAGAGTGGGGCAGTGGGATTAGTTTGGGATTGATACAGGGCTGTGGAGAGAGTGGGGCAGTGGGATTAGTTTGTGATTGATACAGGACTATGGGGAGAGAGTGGGGCAGTGGGATTAGTGTGGGATTGATACAGGACTATGGGGAGAGAGTGGGGCAGTGCGATTAGTGTGGGATTGATACAGGGCTGTGGAGGGAGTGGGATTAGCACAGGACTATGGGGAGAGAGTGGGGCAGTGAGATTAGTTTGGGATTGATACAAGGCTGTGGAGAGAGTGGGGCAGTGAGATTAGTTTGGGATTGATACAGGGCTGTGGAGAGAGTGGGGCAGTGGGATTAGTGTGGGATTAATGCAGGGCTATGTGGAGAGAGTGGGGCAGTGGGATTAGTTTGGGATTGATACAGGGCTGTGGAGAGAGTGGGGCAGTGGGATTAGTTTGTGATTGATACAGGACTATGGGGAGAGAGTGGGGCAGTGGGATTAGTGTGGGATTGATACAGGACTATGGGGAGAGAGTGGGGCAGTGGGATTAGTGTGGGATTGATACAGGACTGTGGAGGGAGTGGGATTAGCACAGGACTATGGGGAGAGAGTGGGGCAGTGAGATTAGTTTGGGATTGATACAGGGCTGTGGAGAGAGTGGGGCAGTGAGATTAGTTTGGGATTGATACAGGGCTGTGGAGAGAGTGGGGCAGTGGGATTAGTGTGGGATTGATACAGGGCTATGGGGAGAGAGTGGGGCAGTGGGATTAGTTTGGGATTGAAACAGGGCTGTGGAGAGAGTGGGGCAGTGGGATTAGTGTGGGATTGATACAGGACTATGGGGAGAGAGTGGGGCAGTGGGATTAGTTTGGGATTGATACAGGGCTGTGGAAAGAGTGGGGCAGTGGGATTAGTGTGGGATTGATACAGGACTATGGACGAGAGTGGGGCAGTGGGATTAGTGTGGGATTGATACAGGACTATGGGGAGAGAGTGGGGCAATGGGATTAGTGTGGGATTGATACAGGGCTGTGGAGAGAGTGGGGCAGTGGGATTAGTTTGGGATTGATACAGGGCTGTGGAGAGAGTGGGGCAGTGGGATTAGTTTGGGATTGATACCGGACTATGGACGAGAATGGGGCAGTGGGATTAGTGTGGGATTGATACAGGACTATGGACGAGAGTGGGGCAGTGGGATTAGTGTGGGATTGATACAGGACTATGGGGAGAGAGTGGGGCAATGGGATTAGTGTGGGATTGATACAGGGCTGTGGAGAGAGTGGGGCAGTGGGATTAGTTTGGGATTGATACAGGGCAGTGGAGAGAGTGGGGCAGTGGGATTAGTTTGGGATTGATACAGGGCTGTGGAGAGAGTGGGGCAGTGGGATTAGTGTGGGATTGATACAGGACTATGGGGAGAGAGTGGGGCAGTGGGATTAGTTTGGGATTGATACAGGGCTGTGGAGAGAGTGGGGCAGTGGGATTAGTTTGGGATTGATACAGGGCTGTGGAGAGAGTGGGGCAGTGGGATTAGTGTGGGATTGATACAGGACTATGGGGAGAGAGTGGGGCAGTGGGATTAGTTTGGGATTGATACAGGGCTGTGGAAAGAGTGGGGCAGTGGGATTAGTGTGGGATTGATACAGGACTATGGACGAGAGTGGGGCAGTGGGATTAGTGTGGGATTGATACAGGACTATGGGGAGAGAGTGGGGCAGTCGGATTAGTGTGGGATTGATACAGGGCTGTGGGGAGAAAGTGGGGCAGTGGGATTAGTACAGGGCTGTGGAGAGAGTGGGGCAGTGGGATTAGTGTGGGATTGATACAGAACTATGGGGAGAGAGTGGGGCAGTGGGATTAGTGTGGGATTGATACAGGGCTGTGGAGAGAGTGGGGCAGTGGGATTAGTTTGGGATTGATACAGGGGTGTGGAGGGAATGGGGCAGTGGGATTAGTGTGGGATTGATAGATGACTATGGGGAGAGAGTGGGGCAGTGAGATTAGTTTGGGATTGATACAGGGCTGTGGAGAGAGTGGGGCAGTAGGATTAGTGTGGGATTGATACAGGGCTGTGGGGAGAAAGTGGACAAAATTGAGAGGTCGCACAACACCAGGTTATAGTCCAACAGTTTTATTTGAAATCACAAGCTTTCGGAACTATCGCTCCTTCCTCAGGTGAAGTAAATTGGATACAGAATCGTCAGAGCATATATAGATGGAAAAAAAAGCATGTGTACTTTACAATTGCAGACCAATAAATTAAATCATCCTGACTATCTGCCGAGGTGTGATAAAGTTAATTAAGTCAGCCAGGAAGGTACCACATCAAAAGACATAGCAAGATACAACTGAGACAATGAGGTGAAGTCGCAGGGGTTCTAACGTGTCAAAAGCTGCCGTCTGTATGTAAAACGAAAAGCTTTAAAAAAAAAAATTTACTTTTTTACTGGGAAAATTTTTACTTTTTTACTGGGAATCACATCTGTGAACAAGATGTGATTCCCAGTAAAAAAGTAAAAATTTTCCCAGTAAAAAAGTAAATTTTTTTTTTTAAAGCTTTTCGTTTTACATACAGACGGCAGCTTTTGACACGTTAGAACCCCTGCGACTTCACCTCATTGTCTCAGTTGTATCTTGCTATGTCTTTTGATGTGGTACCTTCCTGGCTGACTTAATTAACTTTATCACACCTCGGCAGATAGTCAGGATGATTTAATTTATTGGTCTGCAATTGTAAAGTACACATGCTTTTTTTTCCATCTATATATGCTCTGACGATTCTGTATCCAATTTACTTCACCTGAGGAAGGAGCGATAGTTCCGAAAGCTTGTGATTTCAAATAAAACTGTTGGACTATAACCTGGTGTTGTGCGACCTCTCAATTTTGTCCACCCCAGTCCAACACCGGCATCTCCGCATCGGGAGAAAGTGGGGCAGTGGGATTAGTGTGGGATTGATACAGGGCTGTGGAGAGAGTGGGGCAGTGGGATTAGTGTGGGATTGATACAGGGCTGTGGGGAGAGAGTGGGGCAGTGGGATTAGTTTGGGATTGATACAGGGCTGTGGAGAGAGTGGGGCAGTGGGATTAGTGTGGGATTGATACAGGACTATGGGGAGAGAGTGGGGCAGTGGGATTAGTTTGGGATTGATACAGGGCTGTGGAAAGAGTGGGGCAGTGGGATTAGTGTGGGATTGATACCGGACTATGGACGAGAGTGGGGCAGTGGGATTAGTGTGGGATTGATACAGGACTATGGGGAGAGAGTGGGGCAGTGGGATTAGTGTGGGATTGATACAGGGCTGTGGGGAGAGTGGGGCAGTGGGATTAGTTTGTGATTGATACAGGGCTGTGGAGGGAATGGGGCAGTGGGATTAGTGTGGGATTGATACAGGACTATGGGGAGAGAGTGAGGCAGTGGGATTAGTTTGGGATTGATACCGGGCTATGGGAAGAGAGTGGAGCAGTAGGATTAGTGTGGGATTGATACAGGGCTGTGGGGAGAAAGTGGGGCAGTGGGATTAGTGTGGGATTGATACAGGGCTGTGGAGAGAGTGGGGCAGTGGGATTAGTGTGGGATTGATACAGGACTATGGGGAGAGAGAGGGACAGTGGGATTAGTTTGGGATTGATACAGGGCTGTGGAGAGAGTGGGGCAGTGGGATTAGTATGGGATTGATACAGGGCTGTGGAGGGAATGGGGCAGTGGGATTAGTGTGGGATTGATACAGGACTATGGGGAGAGAGTGGGGCAGTGGGATTAGTTTGGGATTGATACAGGGCTGTGGAGAGAGTGGGGCAGTGGGATTAGTTTGGGATTGATACCGGACTATGGACGAGAGTGGGGCAGTGGGATTAGTGTGGGATTGATACAGGACTATGGGGAGAGAGTGGGGCAGTGGGATTAGTGTGGGATTGATACAGGGCTGTGGAGAGAGTGGGGCAGTGGGATTAGTGTGGGATTGATACAGGACTATGGGGAGAGAGTGGGGCAGTGGGATTAGTGTGGGATTGATACAGGGCTGTGGAGAGAGTGGGGCAGTGGGATTAGTTTGGGATTGATACAGGGCTGTGGAGGGAATGGGGCAGTGGGATTAGTGTGGGATTGATACAGGATTATGGGGAGAGAGTGAGGCAGTGGGATTAGTTTGGGATTGATACAGGGCTGTGGAGAGAGTGGGGCAGTGGGATTAGTTTGGGATTGATACCGGGCTGTGGGGAGAGAGTGGAGCAGTCGGATTAGTGTGGGATTGATACAGGGCTGTGGGGAGAAAGTGGGGCAGTGGGATTAGTGTGGGATTGATACTGGACTATGGAGAGATTGGGGCAGTGGGATTAGTGTGGGATTGATACAGGACTATGGGGAGAGAGAGGGACAGTGGGATTAGTTTGGGATTGATACAGGGCTGTGGAGAGAGTGGGGCAGTGGGATTAGTGTGGGATTGATACAGGACTATGGGGAGAGAGTGGGGCAGTGGGATTAGTGTGGGATTGATACAGGGCTGTGGAGAGAGTGGGGCAGTGGGATTAGTTTGGGATTGATACAGGGCTGTGGAGAGAGTGGGGCAGTGGGATTAGTGTGGGATTGATACAGGACTATGGGGAGAGAGTGGGGCAGTGGGATTAGTTTGGGATTGATACAGGGCTGTGGAGAGAGTGGGGCAGTGGGATTAGTTTGGGATTGATACAGGGCTGTGGAGAGAGTGGGGCAGTGGGATTAGTGTGGGATTGATACAGGACTATGGGGAGAGAGTGGGGCAGTGGGATTAGTTTGGGATTGATACAGGGCTGTGGAAAGAGTGGGGCAGTGGGATTAGTGTGGGATTGATACAGGACTATGGACGAGAGTGGGGCAGTGGGATTAGTGTGGGATTGATACAGGACTATGGGGAGAGAGTGGGGCAGTCGGATTAGTGTGGGATTGATACAGGGCTGTGGGGAGAAAGTGGGGCAGTGGGATTAGTACAGGGCTGTGGAGAGAGTGGGGCAGTGGGATTAGTGTGGGATTGATACAGAACTATGGGGAGAGAGTGGGGCAGTGGGATTAGTGTGGGATTGATACAGGGCTGTGGAGAGAGTGGGGCAGTGGGATTAGTTTGGGATTGATACAGGGGTGTGGAGGGAATGGGGCAGTGGGATTAGTGTGGGATTGATAGATGACTATGGGGAGAGAGTGGGGCAGTGAGATTAGTTTGGGATTGATACAGGGCTGTGGAGAGAGTGGGGCAGTAGGATTAGTGTGGGATTGATACAGGGCTGTGGGGAGAAAGTGGGGCAGTGGGATTAGTGTGGGATTGATACAGGGCTGTGGAGAGAGTGGGGCAGTGGGATTAGTGTGGGATTGATACAGGGCTGTGGGGAGAGAGTGGGGCAGTGGGATTAGTTTGGGATTGATACAGGGCTGTGGAGAGAGTGGGGCAGTGGGATTAGTGTGGGATTGATACAGGACTATGGGGAGAGAGTGGGGCAGTGGGATTAGTTTGGGATTGATACAGGGCTGTGGAAAGAGTGGGGCAGTGGGATTAGTGTGGGATTGATACCGGACTATGGACGAGAGTGGGGCAGTGGGATTAGTGTGGGATTGATACAGGACTATGGGGAGAGAGTGGGGCAGTGGGATTAGTGTGGGATTGATACAGGGCTGTGGGGAGAGTGGGGCAGTGGGATTAGTTTGTGATTGATACAGGGCTGTGGAGGGAATGGGGCAGTGGGATTAGTGTGGGATTGATACAGGACTAGGGGAGAGAGTGAGGCAGTGGGATTAGTTTGGGATTGATACCGGGCTATGGGAAGAGAGTGGAGCAGTAGGATTAGTGTGGGATTGATACAGGGCTGTGGGGAGAAAGTGGGGCAGTGGGATTAGTGTGGGATTGATACAGGGCTGTGGAGAGAGTGGGGCAGTGGGATTAGTGTGGGATTGATACAGGACTATGGGGAGAGAGAGGGACAGTGGGATTAGTTTGGGATTGATACATGGCTGTGGAGAGAGTGGGGCAGTGGGATTAGTATGGGATTGATACAGGGCTGTGGAGGGAATGGGGCAGTGGGATTAGTGTGGGATTGATACAGGACTATGGGGAGAGAGTGGGGCAGTGGGATTAGTTTGGGATTGATACAGGGCTGTGGAGAGAGTGGGGCAGTGGGATTAGTTTGGGATTGATACCGGACTATGGACGAGAGTGGGGCAGTGGGATTAGTGTGGGATTGATACAGGACTATGGGGAGAGAGTGGGGCAGTGGGATTAGTGTGGGATTGATACAGGGCTGTGGAGAGAGTGGGGCAGTGGGATTAGTGTGGGATTGATACAGGACTATGGGGAGAGAGTGGGGCAGTGGGATTAGTGTGGGATTGATACAGGGCTGTGGAGAGAGAGCGGGGCAGTGGGATTAGTGTGGGATTGATACAGGGCTGTGGAGGGAATGGGGCAGTGGGATTAGTGTGGGATTGATACAGGATTATGGGGAGAGAGTGAGGCAGTGGGATTAGTTTGGGATTGATACAGGGCTGTGGAGAGAGTGGGGCAGTGGGATTAGTTTGGGATTGATACCGGGCTATGGGGAGAGAGTGGAGCAGTAGGATTAGTGTGGGATTGATACAGGGCTGTGGGGAGAAAGTGGGGCAGTGGGATTAGTGTGGGATTGATACTGGACTATGGAGAGATTGGGGCAGTGGGATTAGTGTGGGATTGATACAGGACTATGGGGAGAGAGAGGGACAGTGGGATTATTTTGGGATTGATACAGGGCTGTGGAGAGAGTGGGGCAGTGGGATTAGTGTGGGATTGATACAGGACTATGGGGAGAGCGTGGGGCAGTGGGATTATTTTGGGATTGATACAGGGCTGTGGAGAGAGTGGGGCAGTGGGATTAGTGTGGGATTGATACAGGACTATGGGGAGAGTGTGGGGCAGTGGGATTAGTTTGGGATTGATACAGGGCTGTGGAGGGATTGGGGCAGTGGGATTAGTTTGGGATTGATACAGGGCTGTGGAGGGAATGGGGCAGTGGGATTAGTGTGGGATTGATACAGGACTATGGGGAGAGAGTGGGGCAGTGGGATTATTTTGGGATTGATACAGGGCTGTGGAGAGAGTGGGGCAGTGGGATTAGTGTGGGATTGATACAGGACTATGGGGAGAGCGTGGGGCAGTGGGATTATTTTGGGATTGATACAGGGCTGTGGAGAGAGTGGGGCAGTGGGATTAGTGTGGGATTGATACAGGACTATGGGGAGAGTGTGGGGCAGTGGGATTAGTTTGGGATTGATACAGGGCTGTGGAGGGATTGGGGCAGTGGGATTAGTTTGGGATTGATACAGGGCTGTGGAGAGAGTGGGGCAGTAGGATTAGTGTGGGATTGATACAGGGCTGTGGAGAGAAAGTGGGGCAGTGGGATTAGTACAGAGCTGTGGAGAGAGTTGGGCAGTGGGATTAGTTTGGGATTGATACAGGGCTATGGAGAGAGTGGGGCAGTGGGATTAGTGTGGGATTGATACAGGACTATGGGGAGAGAGTGGGGCAGTGGGATTAGTTGGGGATTGATACAGGGCTATGGAGAGAGCGGGGCAGTGGGATTAGTTTGGGATTGATACAGGGCTATGGGGAGAGAGCAGGGCAGTGGGATTAGTTTGGGATTGATACAGGACTATGGGGAGAGAGTGGGGCAGTGGGATTAGTTTGGGATTGATACAGGACTATGGGGAGAAAGCAGGGCAGTGGGATTGACGCAGAACAAGGAGCACGGACACAATGGGCCTCCTTCTGTGGAGTAACCCTCTCTGTGCCACCATTCTAACATGCCCTGTTGTGCATTCTCCATTTAAGAACAAGGCTGGCTGGCCAGTTCAAACCCCCTGCCTCAGGGCAGGCCCGGGGTTGAACCTGGGACCCTCTGGTCTGTATGTCTTAGTTCTAGATTGGGCAGTCCATGTACTAATTGTGCTATATGAGCAATTGAAGGGGCTTATCCTCAGTGTAACACAGTGAAACATTTACAAGGGAGGTAGGAATATGCTTTTGAAAGAAAAAAAAGAGAAAGAAAGATTTGCATTTATATGGAGCCTTTCATGACCTCAGGACATCCCAAAGCGCTTTACAATCAATGAAGTACTTTTGAAGTGCAGTCCCTCTTGTAATGTAGGAAATGCAGCAGCTAATTTTGTGCACAGCAAGATCGCACAAACAGCAATGTAATAATGACCAGATAATCTGTTTTAGTGATGTTGGTTGAGGGATAAATATGGGCCCAGGACACCAGCAAGAGCTCCCCTGCTCTACTTCGAATAGTGCCGTGGGTCTTTTACATCCATCTGTTCAGCTCACCAAATTGCTCCAATCCTCACCTCCCAAGAGCTCATGGCCAGGTTAATCAGTTGTCTAACCATCAGCTCGTGACTATGGCTCGGGGTGAGGTCAGTGGGGCCTCTTTGGGTCGAGGTGGCTCCAAGAGGACAACCTAGTGGTGGAAGCTGGTTACCAAGTGGCAGACTCGGTAACCCGATAACTGAACCAGGGTGTCCATCGCACTCCAGGCCCTGTTGGTCATCGCCCAGCCAGCCTGGTCACTGATCCAAGAGTAGACCTGTCACAGGGGATGGCCATTCTTCCCAATCAGACCAAGAGCTTAACTGGTGAGATTGCCCTGGCTGGCCAAGCAATAGGAAGCTTACCAGTGCTCAGTGTTGGTAGACTGTGTGGCTTTAGCTGGTTAAGATCCACCAGTCTTCCTGCACAGACCTGGGGCTCCCTAAGCCTTAGCTCTGTCAACCACAGTTCTGGTCTCATGTTATAAAAATTATATTATCGAGGCACAGGAGAAGGTGCAAAAAAAGATTTACTAGAATGATATCAGAAATGAGAGGTTATACAAATCAGGAAAGGCTGAACAGGCTGGGGCTCTTTTCTCTAGAAAAGAGAAGACATAGAAACATAGAAGATAGGAGCAGGAGTAGGCCATTCGGCCCCTCGAGCCTGCTCCGCCATTTAATGAGATCATGGCTGATCATCCAAATTCAGTATCCTGTCCCTGCTTTCTCCCCATATCCCTTGATCCCTTTAGCCTTAAGAAATATATCCAACTCCTTCTTGAATCTATTTAATGAATTGGCCTCAACTGCCTTCTGTGGTAGAGAATTCCACAGGTTCACCACTCTCTGGGTGAAGAAATTCCTCCTCATCTCAGTTGTAAATGGCTTACCCCTTATCCTTAGACTGTGACCCCTGGTTCTGGACTCCCCTGGCCATCGGGAACATCCTTCCTGCATCGAGTCTGTCTAGTCCTGTTAGAATTTTATAAGTTTCAATGAGATCCCCTCTCATTCTTCGAAACTCGAGCGAATACAAGCCCAATCGACCCAATCTCTCTTCATACGTCATTCCTGCCATCCCAGGTATCAGTCTGGTGAATCTTCGCTGCACTCCCTCCATGGCAAGAACATCCTTCCTCAGATAAGGCTGAGGGGTGACCTGATAGAGGGCTTTAAAATTTTGAAGTGTTTTGATAGGGTAGACGTTTCCACTTCTGGGGGAGTCCAGAACTTGAGGCCATGAATATAAAATCGTCACTAATAAATCCAACAAGGAATTTAGGAGAAACCTCTTTACCCAGAGAGTGGTGAGAATGTGGAACTCGCTCCCACAGGGAGTGGTTGAGGCAAGGAGCATAGATGCATTTAAGGGGAAGCTGGATAAACACATGAGAGAGAAAGGAATAGAAGGATATGTTGATAGGCTGAGAGTGGGAGGAGGCTCGTGTGGAACATAAAACACCGGCAGAGAGCAGTTGGGCCAAACGGCCTGTTTCTGTGCTGTACATTCTATGTCATTCTATGTAGCCAGCACCAAATCTCTCTGGACTTGGGTAAGTGACAGCTGTCCTTGCAGGGAAAGAGTGCAGACTCCATATTTGGCAAGCAGATACTCAACCCGTGTGGATTTCTCAGTCACTTAGTTTGGGGACGAGGTTTGGTGTCCACATGTGTCAGTCACCTGATTGGTCAAATATAATCTGAAGGCACTGACTCCCTGTTGTGAAGTGATTCAAAGGTGCTGGCCGCCCTCCAGTGACTATTCGAAGTGGCCGACAATGCTAGTGTTGGCAGGTTATTTGAGAGGAGGGCAGGTCATCACCACCAGCACGTTCAGCAAAGGTCTGATTCCTGTATAACGGTTCGAAGCAAGAACCTTGTACAACTTTCCCATCTAACCCAGGCCACACAACGAAGGAAGGGAGGAATATAGGAATTGCTGGATGAAAAGAGACCAAGGTCCATCGAGTTCGCCTTCTACCATTCTGGTAGTCACATGCTACATGGAGTTGTTGACTAATCATGGAAATAAATCTATTATCAGATAGTCTACAAGTCAGAGGTCAGAAGCTCGTAGATTCAAGTCCCACTCCGGAGACTTAAGGACAAAATCTAGGCTGAAACTGCAGTGCAGTACTAAGGGAGCGCTGCACTGTCGGAGGGGCAGTACTGAGGGAGCGCTACACTGTTGGAGGGGCAGTACTGAGGGAGCGCTGCACTGTCGGAGGGGCAGTACTGAGGGAGCGCTACACTGTTGGAGGGGCAGTACTGAGGGAGCGCTGCACTGTCGGAGGGGCAGTACTGAGGGAGAGTTGCACTGTCGGAGGGGCAGTACTGAGGGAGAGCTGCACTGTCGGAGGGGCAGTACTGAGGGAGAGCTGCACTGTCGGAGGGGCAGTACTGAGGGAGAGCTGCACTGTCGGAGGGGCAGTACTGAGGGAGAGCTGCACTGTCGGAGGGGCAGTACTGAGGGAGTGCTGCTCTGTCGGAGGGGCAGTACTGAGGGAGTGCTGCTCTGTTGGAGGGGCAGTACTGAGGGAGTGCTGCACTGTCGGAGACACAGTACTGAGGGAGCGCTACACTGTCGGAGGGGCAGTACTGAGGGAGCGCTGCACTGTCGGAGGGGCAGTGCTGAGAGAGTGCTGCACTGTTGGAGGGGCAATACTGAGGGAGTGCTGCACTGTCGGTGGGGCAGTACTGAGGCAGCACTGCACTGTCAGAGGGGCGGTACTGAGGCAGCACTGCATTGTCGGAGGGGCAGTATTGAGGCAGCGCTGCACTGTCGGAGGGGCAGTGCTGAGGGAGCGCTACACTGTCGGAGGGGCAGTACTGAGGGAGCGCTGCACTGTCGGAGGGGCAGTACTGAGGGAGTGCTGCACTGTCGGAGGGGCAGTACTGAGGGAGTGCTGCACTGTCGGAGGGGCAGTACTGAGGGAGCGATGCTCTGTCGGAGGGGCAGTACTGAGGGTGAGCTGCACTGTCGGAGGGGCAGTACTGAGGGAGCGCTGCACTGTTGGAGGGGCAGTACTGAGGGAGCGCTGCACTGTCGGAGGGAGCAGTACTGAGGGAGCGATGCTCTGTCGGAGGGGCAGTACTGAGGGTGAGCTGCACTGTCGGAGGGGCAGTACTGAGGGAGAGTTGCACTGTCGGAGGGGCAGTACTGAGGGAGAGCTGCACTGTCGGAGGGGCAGTACTGAGGGAGTGCTGCACTGTCGGAGGGGCAGTACTGAGGGAGCGATGCTCTGTCGGAGGGGCAGTACTGAGGGTGAGCTGCACTGTCGGAGGGGCAGTACTGAGGGAGTGCTGCTCTGTCGGAGGGGCAGTACTGAGGGAGAGCTGCACTGTCGGAGGGGCAGTACTGAGGGAGCGCTGCACTGTCGGAGGGGCAGTACTGAGGGAGTGCTGCTCTGTCGGAGGGGCAGTACTGAGGGAGAGCTGCACTGTCGGAGGGGCAGTACTGAGGGAGTGCTGCTCTGTCGGAGGGGCAGTACTGAGGGAGAGCTGCACTGTCGGAGGGGCAGTACTGAGGGAGTGCTGCTCTGTCGGAGGGGCAGTACTGAGGGAGTGCTGCTCTGTTGGAGGGGCAGTACTGAGGGAGTGCTGCACTGTCGGAGGGGCAGTACTGAGGGAGCGCTACACTGTCGGAGGGGCAGTACTGAGGGAGCGCTGCACTGTCGGAGGGGCAGTGCTGAGAGAGTGCTGCACTGTTGGAGGGGCAATACTGAGGGAGTGCTGCACTGTCGGTGGGGCAGTACTGAGGCAGCACTGCACTGTCAGAGGGGCGGTACTGAGGCAGCACTGCATTGTCGGAGGGGCAGTATTGAGGCAGCGCTGCACTGTCGGAGGGGCAGTGCTGAGGGAGCGCTACACTGTCGGAGGGGCAGTACTGAGGGAGTGCTGCACTGTCGGAGGGAGCAGTACTGAGGGAGCGATGCTCTGTCGGAGGGGCAGTACTGAGGGAGCGCTGCACTGTCGGAGGGGCAGTACTGAGGGAGCGCTGCACTGTCGGAGGGGCAGTACTGAGGGAGCGCTGCACTGTCGGAGGGGCAGTACTGAGGGTGAGCTGCACTGTCGGAGGGGCAGTACTGAGGGAGCGCTGCACTGTCGGAGGGGCAGTACTGAGGGTGAGCTGCACTGTCGGAGGGGCAGTACTGAGGGAGTGCTGCACTGTCGGAGGGAGCAGTACTGAGGGAGTGCTGCACTGTCAGAGGAGCAGTACTGAGGGAGTGCTGCACTGTCAGAGGAGCAGTATTGAGGGAGCGCTGCATTGTCAGAGGGGCAGTACTGAGGGAGCGCTACACTGTTGGAGGGGCAGTACTGAGGGAGTGCTGCACTGTCAGAGGGCCAGTACTGAGGGAGCGCTGCACTGTCAGAGGGGCAGTACTGAGGGAGCGTTACACTGTCAGAGGAGCAGTATTGAGGGAGCGCTGCATTGTCGGAGGGGCAGTACTGAGGGAGCGCTACACTGTTGGAGGGGCAGTACTGAGGGAGTGCTGCACTGTCAGAGGGCCAGTACTGAGGGAGCGCTGCACTGTCGGAGGGGCAGTACTGAGGGAGCGCTACACTGTCGGAGGGGCAGTACTGAGGGAGGGCTGCACTGTCGGAGGGGCAGTACTGAGGGAGCGCTACACTGTTGGAGGGGCAGTACTGAGGGAGCGCTGCACTGTCAGAGGGGCAGTATTGAGGGAGCGCTGCACTGTCGGAGGGGCAGTACTGAGGGAGCGCTGCACTGTCGGAGGGGCAGTACTGAGGGAGCGCTGCACTGTCAGAGGGGCAGTACTGAGGGAGCGCTACACTGTCGGTGGTGAGAACTTTCTGATGAGACGTTAAACTGAGGCCGTCTGCCCTCTCAGGTGGACATAAAATATCCCATGGCACTATTTCTAAAAGGAGCTTGAGAGTTCTCCCTATGTCGTGGCCAATCATCGTTCCTCAACCAATATCACTAAAACAAATTATCTGATCATTATCTCATTGCTGTTTGTGGCATCTTGCTATGCATAAAATTGGCTGCTGTGTTGCCTATGTTATAACAGTGATTACACTTCAGAAGTGACCTCCTGCGACTGTGAAATGCGACATATGAATGCAATTGTTTATTTCTTTCTTTAACAGCTAGACATGAGGTGAGGAAAACCCCAGTGGTGGAGAGCTTTGAGAACCATAGGTCCTAAAGTCAGTGGGGGGAAAATTCGGTCGGTTTGCGCCTCCTGTTAGCGCCCTAAGAGGCTACTAATGGGGCGCAAAGCAACTAGCGCTCGGGCGCGGCGATGTTTGCGCCACTCGCGAATTTGACCAGACATTTTGCGGCGGCGCTAAACACTACCGCCACGATCTCCTGCGCCCACAGATCATGACGTCAGTCGAGCGCGCAACGCCCCGGACCGCATATTGAGTGGCGCCCCCTGCCTTTCCGCCTGCCGCTAACAACGACAGGTTGAGGGGAGCGTTTTGCAGTCGGGAAGGGACTAGGGGAGCGCTATTTAAAGGCGACCGCTTCCTGCCTTTTTTTGTCGGCGACATTTTTGCACCACATAGAAACATAGAAACATAGACGATAGGAGCAGGACTAGGCCATTTCGCCCCTCGAGCCCGCTCCGCCATTTAATGAGATCATCGCTGATCATCCAAATTCAGAACTCTGTCCCTGCTTTCTCCCCATATCCCTTGATCCCTTTAGCCTTAAGAAATATATCCAACTCCTTCTTGAATATATTAATGAATTGGCCTCTACTGCCTTCTGTGGTAGAGAATTCCACAGGTTCACCACTCTCTGGGTGAAGAAATTCCTCCTCATTTCTGTCCTAAATGGCTTACCCCTTATCCTTATCATGTGGAGATGCCGGCGTTGGACCAACTCACCCTTATCCTTAGACTGTGACCCCTGGTTCTGGACTACCCCGCCATCGGGAACATCCTTCCTGCATCTAGTCTGTCCAGTCCTGTCAGAATTTTACAAGTTTCAATGAGATCCCCTCTCATTCTTCTAAACTCCAGCGATTATAAGCCCAATCGACCCAATCTCTCCTCATACGTCATTCCTGCCATCCCAGGTATCAGTCTGGTGAATCTTCGCTGAACTCCTTCCATGGCAAGAACCTCCTTCCTCAGATAAGGTGACCAAAATTGCACACAATACTCAAGATGTGGTCTCACCAAGGCCCTGTACAACTGCAGCAAGACATCCTTGCTCCTGTACTCAAACCCTCTCGCTACGAAGGCCAACATACCATTTGCCTTCTTAACCGCCTGCTGCACCTGCATGCTTACCTTCAGCGACTGGTGCACAAGGACACCCAGGTCTCGTTGCACTTCCCCTTCTCCCAATCTATTGCCATTCAGATAATAATCTGCCTTCCTGTTTTTGACACCAAAGTGGATAACCTCGCATTTATCCACGTTATATTGCATCTGCCATGCTTCTGCCCAATCACCCAACCTGTCCAAATCATCCTGGAGTTTCTCGGCATCCTCCTCACAGCACACACGCCCACCCAGCTTTGTGTCGTCTGCAAACTTGGAGATATTACATCAAGTTCCCTTGTCTAGATCATTAATATATATTGTGAATAGCTGGGGTCCAAGGACCGATCCCTGCGGTACCCCACTAGTCACTGCCTGCCACTCGGAAAAAGATCCGTTTATTCCAACTCTTTGCTTTCTGTCTGCCAACCAGTTCTCTATCCAAGTCAATACCTTGCCCCCAATCCCATGTGCCTTAACTTTACACGCTAATCTCTTATGCGGGACCTTATCGAAAGCCTTTTGAAAGTCCAAATACACCACATCCACTGGTTCTCCCTTATCTATTTTACCAGTTACATCCTCAAAAAATTCCAGTAGATTAGTCAAGCACGATTTACCTTTTGTAAATCCATGTTGACTTTGTCCGATCCTGTCACTGTTTTCCAAGTGCTCTGTTATTACACCTTTTATAATGGACTCTAGCATTTTCCCCACTACCAATGTCAGGCTTACCGGTCTGTAATTCCCTATTTTCTCTCTACCATCATTTTTGAATAGTGGGGTAACATTAGCTACCCTCCAATCCATGGGTATTGTTCCAGATTCCATCGAATGTTGGAAGATGATCAGCAATGCATCTACTATTTCTAGGGCCACTTCCTTAAGTACCCTAGGATGTAGATTATCAGGCCCTGGGGATTTATCGGCCTTCAATCCCGCCAATTTCCCTAACACCATTCCCCTACAAATACTGATTTCTTTCAGTTCCTCCCTTTCATCAGACCCTATGTTCCCCAACATTTCTGGGAGGTTATTTGTGTCCTCCTTTGTGAAGACAGAACCAAAATATGTATTTAATTGGTCTGCCATTTCTTTGTTCCCCATTATAAGTTTCCCTGATTCTGACTGCAAGGGACCTACGCTTGACTTCACCAATCTTTTTCTCTTCACATATCTATAAAAGCTTTTACAGTCAGTTTTTATGTTCCCTGAAAGCTTCCTCTCATATTCTATTTCCCCTTCTTAATTAATCCCTTTGTCCTCCCTTGTTGAATCCTAAACTGCTCCCAATCCTCAGGTTTACTGCTTTTTCTGGCCAATTTATATGTCCTCTCGTTGGATCTTATGCTATCCCTAATTTCGCTTGTTAGCCACGGTTGAGTCACCTTTCTTGTTTTATTCTTATGCCAAACTGGGATGAACAAATTCTGTAGTTCATGAATGCGGTCTTTAAATGTTTGACATTGCCTATCCACCGTCAACCCTTTGAGTGACATTCCCCAATCAATCCTACCCAACTCGCTCCTCATACCATCGTAGTTTCCTTTATTTAAATTCCGGACCCTAGTCTCTGAGTCAACTACTTCACTCTCCATCTTAATGAAGAATTCTATCATATTATGATCGCTCCGACCCAAGGGGCCTCGTACAACGAGATTGCTAATTAATCCTTTCTCATTACATAATACCCAGACTAAGATGGCCTGATCTCTGGTTGGTTCCTCGACATATTGGTCCAGGAAACCATCCCGTAAACACTCCAGGAATTCCTCCTCCACAGTATCGTTACTAATTTGGTTAGCCCAATCTATATGTAGATTAAAGTCACCCATGATGACTGCTGTGCCCTTATTGCACGCTTCTCTAATTTCCCTTTTAATGCCATCCCCAACCTCAG
The DNA here is from genome assembly GCA_030390025.1 of Squalus acanthias. Taxonomy (NCBI): domain Eukaryota; kingdom Metazoa; phylum Chordata; class Chondrichthyes; order Squaliformes; family Squalidae; genus Squalus; species Squalus acanthias. Next base: position 30,714,670 of record CM059449.1, on the reverse strand, counting down.
CATTACTGTTTGAAGGTCTATATACCACTCCCACAAACGTTTTCTACTCCTTGGTATTTCTCAGTTCTACCCATACAGATTCCACATCATCAGAGCTAATATCCTTCCTTACAATTGTATTAATCCCCTCTTTAACCAGCAATGCTACGCCACCTCCCTTTCCTTTTTGCCTATCTTTCCTGAATATTGAATACCCCTGGATGTTGAGTTCCCAGCCTTGGCCACCCTGGAGCCATGTTTCCGTAATCCCAATCAAATCATATTCGTTTACCTCTATTTGCGCAGCTAATTCATCCACCTTATTCCGAATGCTCCTTGCATTAAGACACAAAGCCTTCAGGCTTGTTTTTTGAACGCTCTTAGACCTATCAGAATTATTATTTACTGTAGCCATGTTTGATTTAAACCGTTGATTTCTCTCACTGCCACTTTTGTTTTTCTCCTTCCTATCTTTTGCTTTTATCCTTGTTTCCCTTTCCTCTGTCTCCCTGCTCAGGTTCCCAACCCCCTGCCATTTTAGTTTAAACCCTCCCCCAGAGCACTAGCAAACACTCCCCCTAGGACATCGGTCCATGACCTGCCCAGGTACAATCCGTCCGGTTTGTACTGGTCCCACCTCCCCCAGAACTGGTTCCAATGTCCCAGGAATTTGAATCCCTCCCCCTTGCACCATTCCTCTCACCACGTATTCATCTGAAATATCCTTCTATTTCTACTCTGACTAGCACGTGGCACTGGTAGCAATCCTGAGATTACTACCTTTGAGGTCCTATTTTTTAATTTACCTCCTAACTCCCTATATTCAGCTTTTAGGACCTCAACCCCTTTTTTACCTATATCGTTGGTACCTATATGCACCATGACAACTGGCTGTTCACCCTCCCCTTCCAAAATGTTCTGCAGCCGCTCTGAGACATCCTTGACCCTTGCACCAGGGAAGCAACACACCATCCTGGAGTCTCGTTTGCGGCCGCAGAAACGCCTATCTATTCCACTTACAATAGAATCCCCTATCACTATAGCTCTTCCACTCTTTTTCCTCCCGTCCCGTGCAACAGAGCCACCCCTGGTGCCAGGAAGTTGTCTGCTGCTGCCTTCCTCTGATAAGCCATCCCCCCCAACAGTATTCAAAGTGGTATAAGTGGTATATCTGTTTAAGAGGGGGATGTCCACAGGGGACTCCTGCACTACCTGCCTGCGCCTACTACTCTGTCTGTTGGTCACCCATTCCCTTTCTGCCTGTGCATCCTTTGCCTGCGGTGTGACCAACTGCTCAAACGTGATATCCACGACGTCCTCAGCATCGCGAATGGTCCAGTATGTATCCAATCGCAGCTCCAGCGCCGCAATGCGGTCTGCCAGTAGCTGTAGCTGGATACACTTCCTGCACACATGGTTGTCAGGGGCACAGGAAGTGTCCCCGATTTCCCAAATAGCGCAGGAGGAGCATACCACGGGGCCGAGCTCTCCTGCCATGACTTACCCTTTAATTAATTCAAATTAAATTAAATCAAATCAATCCCACTAATTACTCTACAGTTAAATGATATACCATGCATTCTGAAAGAGAGAGAGAGACTTCTGGAGAGATTCAGCGTTGTGTGAAGGAGTTTTGGGTACTGAGCAGCACTTTGTAGGTTCATTTTGATTTGACCTTCCTTGCATCGATTTAGAAGAGACGATGGGGGCTGCACTCTGAGCTCTTTCCCTGGGCCTCTCCATTGTTCTTTCCAGCAGAATTGACGTACAGGTCTCTCCAGGCCGAGATTCAAGGCTGCAATGAGCAGGGTGTGGATGGAGAGCAAGATCGAGCCTCCCCTTTAAGAACTGGCCGGCGCCAGTGTGTCTGTGTTCCATTGCTGACTGACATCACATGAGCTTCGCCAGCGCTCTGAGGTAGTGCCTCGCTCCTCGGGGTTAGCACCTTAAGAGAGGTATGTAGCGCCTGATTTGGCGCTCCAATCACCGCCAGGGGCGATAGAAGCCAAGTTTGCAGTCGGAGGCGATAATAAGCACCAGGCGCTAAGCTTTGCGCCCGGCCGATAATTGCGCCCCAAACGGGGCGATACTGAATTTCTCCCCCACTTGTCCTTCCCAAGCCTGCTACACTCACCACATCTCATGTCTCAAATCACTCACACACTGTATCCCAAAAATGTTATTTTTTGAATGAAATCTCTCCAATTTGCATTTGAAGGAATCAAACACTATCAGATTCCACCATCTCCCTGGGGAGCCTCTTCCACAGACTGATCGCTCGCTCACTCAAATATTGTTTCCGCAGGACTCTTTTGAATTTATTCCCCCTTCAAGCACAGGCCATGTCCTCTCGTTCTGCTGTTGTGGACCAGCTGAAACAGCTGGACATGGTCTACATTGTAGCACCCAAGGAAATCATAAGAACATAAGAAATCGGAGCAGGAGTAGGCCATACGGCCCCTCGAGCCTGCTCCGCCATTCAATGAGATCATGGCTGAACTTTTACATCAACTGCACTTTCCCGCCCGATCGCCATATCCCTTGATTCCTTAGTGCCCAAAAATCTACCGATCTCAGTTTTGAATATACTCAACGACTGAGCCTCCACAACCCTCTGGGGCAGAGAATTCCAAAGATTCACAACCCTCTGAGTGAAGAAACTTCTCCTCATCTCAGTCCTAAATGGCCGACCCCCTTATCCTGAGACCGTGACCCCTAGTTCTAGACTCTCCAGCCAGGGGAAACAACTTCTCAGCATCTACCCTGTGAAGGCCTCTAAGAATTTTATACGTTTCAATGAGATCACCTCTCATTCTTCTAAACTCCAGAGAGTATAGGCCCATTCTATACAATCTCTTCTCATAGGACAACCCTCTCATCACAGGAATCAATCTGGTGAACCTTCGTTGCACCCCCTCTCAGGCAAGTATATCCTTCTCAGGTAAGGGAACCAAAACTGTACACAGTACACAATATATATTAATGATCTAGACGATGGAACTAGATGTAATATCTCCAAGTTTGCAGATGACACAAAGCTGGGTGGGCGTGTGTGCTGTGAGGAGGATGCCGAAAAACTCCAGTATGATTTGGACAGGTTGGGTGATTGGGCAGAATCATGGCAGATGCATTATAATGTGGATAAATGCGAGGTTATCCACTTTGGTGTCAAAAACGGGAAGGCAGATTATTATCTGAATGGCAATAGATTGGGAGAAGGGGAAGTGCAACGAGACCTGGGTGTCCTTGTGCACCAGTCGCTGAAGGTAAGCATGCAGGTGCAGCAGGCAGTTAAGAAGGCAAATGGTATGTTGGCCTTCGTAACGAGAGGGTTCGAATACAGGAACAAGGATGTCTTGCTGCAGTTGTACAGGGCCTTGGTGAGACCACACCTTGAGTATTGTGTGCAGTTTTGGTCGCCTTATCTGAGGAAGGATGTTCTTGCCGTGGAGGGAGTGCAGCGAAGATTCGCCAGGCTGATACGTGGGATGGCAGGAATGACGTATGAGGAGAGATTGAGTCGATTGGGCTTATACTCGCTGGAGTTTAGAAGAATGAGAGGGGATCTCATTGAAACTTATAACATTCTAACAGGACTAGACAGACTAGATGCAGGAAGGATGTTCCCGATGGTCGGGGAGTCCAGAACCAGTGGTCACAGTCTAAGGATAAGGGGTAAGCCATTTAGGACAGAGATGAGGAGGAATTTCTTCACCCAGAGAGTGGTGAACCTGTAGAATTCTCTACCACAGAAGGCAGTGGAGGCCAATTCATTAAATATATTCAAAAAGGAGTTAGATATATTTCTTAAGGCTAAAGGGATCAAGGGATATGGGGAAAAGGCAGGGACAGGGTACTGAATTTGGATGATCAACCATGATCTCATTGAATGGCGGAGCAGGCTCAAGGGGCTGAATGGCCTACTCCTGCTCCTATCTTCTATGTTTCTATGTTACTCCAGGTGTGGTCTCAACAAAGCCCTATATAATTGCAGCAAGATTTCTTATACTCCAATCCCCTTGCAATAATTCCAACATACCATTTGCCTTCCTAATTGCTTGCTATACCTGCATGCTAACTTTCTGCGATTCATGTACAAGGACCCCCAAATCCCTCTGAATCCCAACATTTGCTAATCTCTCGCCTTTTATAAAAAATAATGGCAGCATGTGTGACCCTGACAGGTGAGACCAGCTACCTCGGACCCTGTGACTTCCCGCTCCGAGTGGGCGGACTGAGTGAGCACCCCGAGGCACGGGGGGGGCGCGGGGAAGCATGCGGCCCTCTCCAACCTGCCACTTACCCCAGGGTACGTCGAGCCCCAGCAGGAGGCTGGCGTGCTCGATGTGACAGGAGTATCTCTCCCCGTCGTCTCCGCTCAGCTCAATCGTTTTCATCACCCGAAACGTCGCATCCTGGTTGGGCAGCAGGTCGCTGGATTCGACGTCGGGGACCTCCTCGCCGTTTCTCAGCCAGGTCACGTCGATAGGCCGTGGGTAAAAGCCCGTCACGAGGCAGGAGAGCCTCAGCCCTCGCTCCCTGTCGCTCCGATCCCCAATTAGCACCTCAGGGGCGGCTGAGAGAGAGTGAAACAAAGACTAAAGTCAGTGACGAGTTCTGATGAAAGGTCAGCGACCTGAAACGTTGGGCCAAAAATTCAGCCCTTCCCAGGTGAGTACACACTGTGTACTCACCCGTAAGGCGTCCTGAAGTGCCGGTTTCCTGCATGCACTGCGCATGCGCGGGAAACCGGAACTTCCGGTCTGGTGAAGGGGGCGGTTCATAGGTGAACCGCGTGAGCGGGAGAGGCTGGGCGCACGCAGCAAACTTAGGGTTTTTTTCAGGTTTCTCCGGGAGGGTAAGTATTGAAGAACCTACGCTTTTAAAAAGGAGGCACAGGACCCGTTTTCAACAAGGTAAGTGGTTAATTAATTATAATTTAAAATTTTTTCAACAGGTTTATCTTTTTTAGATACTTTAAAGAAAGTTAAGTTTATTTTTAGCACTGTTAAAAAGTATTTTAATTTTTTCAAACATTTAAAGTTTTGTTTCAAGTAGTTAATTTATTTAACTTATAGTTATTTTATAAATGTGATGTTTTAAAAAAAATTATTTTAAGTTTAGCTGTTCTTTTGGGGCCGATTTCAATTCATAGATTTGACAGGTCTTCCTGTCAAATCTATGAATGAAAGATGGTCTGCTGCCATTGGCTCTCCATGGCCCACGTGATCCCAGGGGACGCATCGCACTAACTGCGCCCCTGGAACACGCAAGCACTGCGCGCCGGCAGCTGCAGGAGTCCCAGGAGCTGAAGTTCCTGTGGGCCCAGAGGTCAATGGCAGGCGCGGTAGGTAAGTGCGCGCGCGATCCTTACCCCCGCGGCAAGCCGGAGAGGCGAATTTCAGGGCCGTTAACTCTGTTTCTCTCTCCACAGATGCTGCTGAGTACTTCCAGCCTTTTCTCTTTTTATTTCAGATTTACAGCATCCGCAGTATTTTACTTTTTGTATTCGTGAGAAGTTCTCTATTTGTTCTTTTATCTTTTCCCCAACCACCATCAACTTTCTCCGCTGGAGACAGGTGACCGATGCTGAGATACAGCACTAGGAAAGAGAGGGCTGAGGGGTGACCTAATAGAGGTCGTTAAAATTATGAAAGGGTTTGATAGGGTAGACGTAGAGAAGATGTTTCCACGAGTGGGCAAGACCAGAACTAGGGGCCATGAATATAAGATAGTCACTAATAAATCCAATAAGGAATTCAGGAGAAACTTCTTTACCCAGAGAGTGGTGAGAATGTGGAACTCGCTACCACAGGGAGTGGTTGAGGCAAATAACAGAGATACTTTTAAGGGGAAGCTGGATAAACACATGAGGGAGAAAGGAATGGAAGGATACGCTGAATTGGGGTGGGAGGAGGCTCGTGTGAAGCATAATCTCTGGCGTAGACCAGTTGAGCCGAATAGCCTCTTCCCGCGCTGCACATTCGACGTAATTCTGTGTAAAGCCGCACTCTTGTACCGCACACAAGTACCCAGTGTTCACGGGTGAGCCTACACAGTGAGGAAGCTATTCAACCAAGGGGGTATCACAGCTTACTCTAATCCTATCCTCACTCGATGTCAACGTGCAGGCACTTTCCAGCCAAGGTGACTGGGTAAGTCATCGGATTTAGGTCACCTGCCCGAATTCCTACCCCCACCCCCCCCCCCGCCGCCAGCCCCGAAGCAAGGGGTATTCAGGCCAATTGCAGCTCCACTTTACTGCCACCCTGTCCAAGAACAGCTGGCTCAGGACAGACCCGGGACTAAAAACCTGGTCTGTACCACCTGAGCCATCGGGAGCGCTCCCCCCCCCCCCCAGTCGCCGTTCCCACAACGTACCTATCCTCTCTAGTGCTCCTCGCCCACACTCAAGGTATATCAGCAGCCATTTCACGCAGTCCTTCTCCAACAGAGCCTTGAAGTACTTGTTCATGAAGGTGTTGGCATTCCACCGATCCGCAAACGCCTGGAACTCTGGATTCAGCGCGATCCAACGCGTTCTGTCCTTGTCAAAAACATACGCATCCTCCCGCTCATATCCCAACTTTATAAACCCGTCCGTGGAATTATCACCGCTCACTTCACAGCCACACATTCCCTGGACAAAGAAAACACCTTGGTGGAAAAATTAATACTCAAATCAATTTACAATGTGAAAAGGATTCGACCAGGTCGATACAACAACTTGTATTTATACAACGCCTTTAACGTCGTTAAAAAGTCCCAAGGTGCTTCACAGGAGCGATTACCAAACAAAATTTGACACTGAGCTACATAAGGAGATATTAGGGCAGGTGACCAAAAGCTTGGTCAAAGAGGATGGTTTTCAGGAACGTCTTAAAGGAGGAGAGAGAGAGGTAGAGAGGCGGAGAAGATTAGGGAGGGAGTTTCAAAGAAACAATATCCTCTGGTGGGGGAATCCAGAACAGGGTGGCATTATCTTAAAGTTAGAGCTTGGCCATCCAGGAGTGAAATCAGGAAGCACTTTTTCACATCAAGGGTGGTAGAAATCTGGAAAACTCTTCCCCAAAACTCTGTGGATGCTGGGGGTCAATTGGAGCTTTCAAGACTGAGATAGATCGATTTGTGTTAGGTAAGGGTATCGGGGGATATGGAGCAAAGGCGGGGAAATGGTGTTGAGGTACAGATCAGCCATGATCTAGGGGAATGGCGGAGCAGGCTCGAGGGGCTGAATGGCCCCCTCCAGTTCCTGTGTTGTGAAGCAGTTGTGTAACGTTGAGGTTCCATTCATGACCCGCTCTGCTGAACTTTAACCTCAGCAGTAGGTCAGATGCCAGGAGGAACATCTTTTCACAGAGAGTCATGGATCTCGTGACAAGTTGCCAGGATGTGCAGTGAGTATGGATTGGCTGCAAGTCATAGAGGCATAGAGTTATACAGCACAAAAAGAGGCCCTTCGGCCCATCGTGTCTGCGCCGGCCATCAAGCTCTGTCTATTCTAATCCCATTTTCCAGCACTTGGTCCGTAGCCTTGTATGCTATGGTGTTTCAAGTGCTCATCTAAATGCTTCTTGAATGTTGTGAGGTGCTCCTGCCTCTACCACCCTTTCAGGCAGTGAGTTCCAGATTCCAACCACCCTCTGAGTGAAAAAGCTTTTCCTCAAATCCCCTCTAAACCTCCTGCTCCTTACCTTGAAACTATGCCCCCTGGTTATTGACCCCTCTACTAAGGGGAAAGGTTCCTTTCTATCTACCCTATCTATGCCCCTCATAATTTTGTACACCTCAATCAGGTCCCCCCTCAGCCTTCTCTGCTCTAAGGAAAACAACCCCAGCCTGTCCAGTCTCTCTTCATAGCTGAAACACTCCAGCCCAGGTAACATCCTGGTGAATCTCCTCTGCACCCTCTCCAATGCAATCACATCCTTCCTATAGTGTGGCGACCAGAACTGCACACAGTATTCCAGCTGTGGCCTATCTAGCATTTTGTACAGCTCCATCATAACATCCCTGCTCTTATATTCTATGCCTCGGCTAATGAAGGCAAGTATCCCATATGCCTTTTTAACCACCTTATCTACCTGTCCTGCTGCCTTCAGGGATCTATGTACATGCACACCAAGGTCCCTCTGATCCTCTGTCCTTCCTAGGGTCCTACCATTCATTGTGTATTCCCTTGCCTTGTTAGTCCTCCCAAAATGCATCACCTCACACTTTTCAGGGTTAAATTCCATTTGCCACTGTTCTGCCCATCTGACCAACCCGTCTATATCATCCTGTAGCCTGAGGCTTCCCTCCTCGCTATTTACCACTCCACCAATTTTCGTGTCATCTGCGAACTTACTGATCATACCTCCTACATTCATATCTAAATCATTAATGTACACTACAAACAGCAAAGGACCCAACACCGATCCCTGCGGTACACCACTGGACACAGGCTTCCAGTCACAAAAACAACCTTCGACCATCACCCTCTGCCTCCTGCCACTAAGCCAATTTTGGATCCAATGTGCCAAATTGCCCTGGATCCCATGGGCTCTTACCGATGTCCTGGGGGCAGTGTTTGCTAGTGCTGTTGGGGAGGGTTTAAACTAAAATGGCAGGGGGTTGGGAACCTGAGCAGAGAAACAAAGCAAAGGGAAGCAAGGATAGAAGCAAAAGACAGGAAGGAGAAACACAAAAGTGGAAGGCAGAGAAATCAAGGGTGTAAATCAAACAGGGCTACAGTAAATAGTAATTCTAAAAGGACTAAGAGTGTTATAAAAAAAGCCTGAAGGCTATGGGGGAGAAATTCAGTATCGCCCCATTTGGGGCGCAATTATCGGCCGGGCGCAAAGATTAGCGCCTGGCGCTAATTATCGCATCCGACTGCAAACTTGACTTTTATCGCCCCTGGAGGTGATTGGAGCGCTAAATCAGGCGCTTCACACCTGTCTTAAGGCGCAAAGGCCGAGGAGCGAGGCGCTACCTCAGAGCGCTGGCGAAGCTCATGTAATGTCAGTCAGCAATGGAACACAGACACAAAGGCATCGCCCAGTTCTTAAAGGGGAGGGTTGATCTTGCTCTCCATCCACATCCTGCTCATTGCAGCCTTGAATCTCAGCCTGGAGAGACCTGTACATCAAATCTGCTGGAAAGAACAATGGAGAGGCCCAGGGAAAGAGCTCAGAAGGCAGCCCCCACAGTCTCTTTTAAATCGATACAAGGAAGGGCAAATCAAAATGAACCTGCAAAGTGCTGCTCATTACCCAAAACTCCTTCACACAACGTTGAATCTCTCCAGAAGTCTCTCCCTCTCTCTCTCAGAATGCGTAGTTCAAAAATGGCACCAACAAAAAAAGGCAGGAAGCTGTAGCCTTTAAATAGCGCTCCCCCAGTCCCTTCCTGACTGCAAAACGCTCCCCTCAACCTGTCGTTGCTAGTGGCAGGTGGTAAGGCAGGGGGCGCCACTCAATATCCACTCCAGTGCGCTACCGGGGCATTGCGCACTCGACTGACGTCACGATCTGCCGGCACAGGAGATCGTGGCGGTACTGTTTAGCACTGCCGCAAAATGTCTAGTTAATTTCACGAGCGGCGCAAACATCACCGCGCCCAGGTGCTAGTTGCTTTGCGCCCCATTAGCGCCCTCTTAAGGCGCTAACGGGAGGTGCAACCAACTGAATTTTTCCCCCTTGGGTCCTGAATTTAAATAAAGGAAACTATGATGGTATGAGGCGCGAGTTGGCTAGGATGGATTGGGGAGCGTTACTTAAAGGGTTGACGGTGGATAGGCAATGGCAAACATTTAAAGATCACATGGATGAACTACAGAATTTGTTCATCCCTGTTTGGCATAAAAATAAAACAAAAAAGGTGACTCAACCATGGCTAACAAGGGAAATTAGGGATAGCATAAGATCCAAGGAGAGGACATATAAATTGGCCAGAAAAAGCAGCAAACCTGAGGATTGGGAGCAGTTTAGGATTCAGCAAAGGAGGACAAAGGGATTAATTAAGAGGGGGAAAATAGAATATGAGAGTAAGCTTGCAGGAAACATAAAAACTGACTGTAAAAGCTTCTATAGAAATGTGAAGAGAAAAAGATTGGTGAAGTCAAGCATAGGTCCCTTGCAGTCAGAATCAGGGGAATTTATAATGGGGAACAAAGAAATGGCAGACCAATTAAATACATACTTTGGTTCTGTCTTCACAAAGGAGGACACAAATAAACTCCCAGAGATGTTGGGGAACATATGGTCTAATGAGAGGGAGGAATTGAATGAAATCAGTATTTGTAGGGAAATGGTGTTAGGGAAATTGATGGGATTGAAGGCTGATAAATCCCCAGGGCCTGATAATCTACATCCTAGGGTACTTAAGGAAGTGGCCCTAGAAATAGTAGATGCATTGCTGGTCATCTTTCAAAATTCTATAGACTCTGGAACAGTTCCCATGGATTGGAGGGTAGCTAATGTAATCCCACTATTAAAAAAGGTGGTAGAGAAAAAAAGGTAAGCCTGACATCGGTAGTGGGCAAAATGCTAGAGTCCATTATAAAAGATGTAATAGCAGAACACTTGGAAAACAGTGACAGGATCAGACAAAGTCAACATGGATTTACAAAAGGTAAATCATGCTTGACTAATCTACTTGAATTTTTTGAGGATGTAACTGGTAGAATAGATAAGGGCGAACCAGTGGATGTGGTGTAGTTGGACTTTCAAAAGGCTTTCGATAAGGTCCCGCATAAGAGATTAGCGTGCAAAGTTAAAGCACATGGGATTGTGGGTAAGGTACTGATTTGGATAGAGAACTGGTTGGCAGACAGGAAGCAAAGAGTTGGAATAAACGGGTCTTTTTCCGAGTGGCAGGCAGTGACTAGTGGGGTACCGCAGGGATCGGTCCTTGGACCCCAGCTATTCACAATATATATTAATGATCTGGACGAGGGAACTAGATGTAATATCTCTAAGTTTGCAGACGACACAAAGCTGGGTGGGCGTGTGTGCTGTGAGGAGGATGCAGAGAAACTCCAGTATGATTTGGACAGGTTGGGTGATTGGGCAGATGCATGGCAGATGCAGTATAATGTGGATAAATGCGAGGTTATCCACTTTGGTGGCAAAAACAGGAAGACAGATTATTATCTGAACAGCAATAGATTGGGAAAAGGGGAAGTGCAACAAGATCTGGGAGTCCTTGTGCACCAGTCGCTGAAGGTAAGCATGCAGGTGCAGCAGGCGGTTAAGAAGGCAAATGGTATGTTGGCCTTTATAGCGAGAGGATTCGAGTACAGGAGCAAGGATGTCTTGCTGCAGTTGTACAAGGCCTTGGTGAGACCACACCTTGAGTATTGTGTGCAGTTTTGGTCGCCTTATCTGAGGAAGGATGTTTTTGCCATGGAGGGAGTGCAGCGAAGATTCACCAGACTGATACCTGGGATGGCAAGAATGACGTATGAAAAGAGATTGGGTCGATTAGGCTAATATTCGCTAGAGTTTAGAAGAATGAGAGGGGATCTCATTGAAACTTATAAAATTGTAACAGGATTAGATAGACTAGATGCAGGAAGGATGTTCCCAATGGCGGGGGAGTCCAGAACCAGAGGTCACAGTCTAAGGATAAGGGGTAAGCCATTTAGGACTGAGATGAGGAGGAATTTCTTCACCCAGAGAGTGGTGAACCTGTGGAATTCTCTACCACAGAAGGCAGTTGAGGCCAATTCATTAAATATATTCAAGAAGGAGATAGATATATTTCTTAAGGCTAAAGGGATAAAGGGATATGGGGAGAAAGCAGGAACAGGATACTGAATTTGGATGATCAGCCATGATCTCATTAAATGGCGGAGCAGGCTCGAGGGGCCGAATGGCCTACTCCTGCTCCTATCTTCTATGCTCTATGCTATGCTTCTTGACCAGTCTCCCATGCCTTTGTCAAAAGCCTTACTGAAGTCCATGTAGACTACACCAACTGCACTACCCTCATCCACTCACCTAGTCAGCCCCTCGAAAAATTCAGTCAAATTGATTGGCCATGATCTCCCCCTGACAAAGCCATGCTGACTATCCTTGATTAATCCTTGCCTCACCAAGTGGAGGCTAATTCTGTCCTTCAGAATTTTTTCCAATAATTTCCCTACCACTGATGTTAGGCTCACTGGCCAGTAATTCCCTGGTTTATCCCTACTACACTTCTTGAATAATGGTACTACGTTAGCTGTCCTCCAGTCCTCTGGTACCTCCCCTGTGTTGGAAAGGGAGCTGGCCGATATCTCGAGTTATAGAGGGTGTATGGGGTTAACGGGCACCAGTGATGACAGCCACTGATGTCTCCTGCACCTTCCTCAATTCTCTGTGGAGGACACAGAGGAATTTGTTTTCCTAAATTGACTGCACTGTAGGAGGGGCAGTACTGAGGGAGCGCTGCACCGTCGGAGGGGCAGTACTGGGGGAGTGCTGCACTCTCGGAGGGGCAATGCTGAGGGAATGCTGCACTGTCGGAGGCGCAGTACTGAGGGAGCACTGCACTGTCGGAGGGGCGGTACTGAGGGAGTGCTGCACTGTCGGAGGGGCAGTACTGAGGGAGCGCTGCACTGTCGGAGGGGCGGTACTGAGGGAGTGCTGCACTGTCGGAGGGGCAGTACTGAGGGAGTGCTGCACTGTCGGACGGGCAGTACAGAGGGAGTGCTGCACTGTCGGAGGGGCAGTACTGAGGGAGAGCTGCACTGTCGGAGGGGCAGTACTGAGGGAGCGCTGCACTGTCGGAGTGGCAGTACTGAGGGAGTGCTGCACTGTCGAGGGGCGGTACTGAGGGAGTGCTGCACTGTCGGAGGGGCAGTACTGAGGGAGTGCTGCACTGTCGGAGGGGCAGTACTGAGGGAGAGCTGAACTGTCGGAGGGGCAGTACTGAGGGAGCGCTGCACTGTCGGAGGGGTGGTACTGAGGGACTGCTGCACTGTCGGAGCGGCGGTACTGAGGGAGCGCTGCAATGTTGGGGGGGCAGTACTGAGGGAGTGCTGCATTGTCGGAGGGGCAGTACGGAGGGAGCGCTGCACTGTTGAAGGGGCAGTACTGAGGGAGTGCTGCACTGTCCGAGGGGCAGTACTGAGGGAGTGCTGCACTGTCAGAGGGGCAGAACTGAAGGAGCTCTACACTGTCGGAGGGGCAATACTGAGGGAGTGTTGCACTGTCGGAGGGGCAGTACAGAGGGAGTGCTGCACTGTCGAAGGTGCAGTACTGAGGGAGTGCTGCACTCTCAAAGGGGCAGTACTGAAGGAGATCTGCTCTGTTGGAGGGACAGATCTGAGGGAGCGTTGCACTGTCGAAGCGGCAGTTCTGAGGGAGCGTTGCACTGTCGGAGGGGCAGTACTGAGGGAGTGCCATAGTGTCAGAGGGGCACTACTGAGGAAGTGCTGCACTGTCAGAGGGGCAGTACTGAAGGAGCGTTACACTGTCGGAGGGGCAGTACTGAGGGAGTGCTGCACTGTCGGAGGGGCAGTACTGAGGGAATGCTGCACTGTCAGAGGGGCAGTACTGAGGGAGTGCTGCACTGTCGAGGGGCGGTACTGAGGGAGTGCTGCACTGTCGGAGGGGCAGTACTGAGGGAGTGCTGCACTGTCGGAGGGGCAGTACTGAGGGAGAGCTGAACTGTCGGAGGGGCAGTACTGAGGGAGCGCTGCACTGTCGGAGGGGTGGTACTGAGGGACTGCTGCACTGTCGGAGCGGCGGTACTGAGGGAGCGCTGCAATGTTGGGGGGGCAGTACTGAGGGAGTGCTGCATTGTCGGAGGGGCAGTACGGAGGGAGCGCTGCACTGTTGAAGGGGCAGTACTGAGGGAGTGCTGCACTGTCCGAGGGGCAGTACTGAGGGAGTGCTGCACTGTCAGAGGGGCAGAACTGAAGGAGCTCTACACTGTCGGCGGGGCAATACTGAGGGAGTGTTGCACTGTCGGAGGGGCAGTACTGAGGGAGTGCTGCACTGTCGAAGGTGCAGTACTGAGGGAGTGCTGCACTCTCAAAGGGGCAGTACTGAAGGAGATCTGCTCTGTTGGAGGGACAGATCTGAGGGAGCGTTGCACTGTCGAAGCGGCAGTTCTGAGGGAGTGTTGCACTGTCGGAGGGGCAGTACTGAGGGAGTGCCATAGTGTCAGAGGGGCACTACTGAGGAAGTGCTGCACTGTCAGAGGGGCAGTACTGAAGGAGCTTTACACTGTCGGAGAGGCAGTACTGAGGGAGTGCTGCACTGTCGGAGGGGCAGTACTGAGGGAATGCTGCACTGTCAGAGGGGCAGTACTGAAGGAGCTTTACACTGTCGGAGGGGCAGTACTGAGGGAGTGCTGCACTGTCGGAGATGCCGTCTTTTAAATGCGACCTTAATTCAAGGCCCCGTCTGTCTGTTCAGTTAAACACTAATAAAACCTACCAGCGATTCATCCCAGTTTCATGGCCAACATTTATCCCTCAATGCACACCAGCAACAGCAGATGAACAAATCACTCATCTCATTGCTATTTACTGTGCACCAAATAGCTGCCATGCTGCTCTCAGAAAGCGACAATGACCAGCTAATTCCAAGTCAGTTATTGGGTGTGAAGTGGTTCGGGCCGTTTCTGAGAGACAGCATAAGGCTCCGTATCGACACAAATTCCTTCCTACTGCCACAGGGTAGCTGCACCATCTCTGTGAGGACACTTACTCGAAGCACCATGGCGCTGTCGGTAAAACATCTCAGCGTTTCCTCTGACGAGGCCATGGAAGCCTGCCATTGTGATAGTCATCGCGTCCCAGTGATCCCTCTGGAAGGAGTCGGCCATCCACTGCTGCCTGGGCACAGTCCGCGGCAGGGTGCTGTCGAAATACGCTATCTGATAGTCATCTAGCATCACCACCAAACTGTACTCGGGCAGCTCGGCCCGGCCATGGTTCAGTAGGTAGTAAAATGCGAGAGTGTGAAAATCTGCAGGATCACAAACAGATACCAGTCTCAAATATGCCGGCGATTGTAAAGTAACTCAAAGTGGAAATAACACCGGTTAATGCTAAACCTCGTTAGAACATAAAAACATAAGAAATAAGAGCATGAGTAGGCCATACGGCCCCTCGAGCCTGCTCCACCGTTCAATAAGATCATAGCTGGTCTTCTACCTCAACTCCACTTTAATGTCCTATCACTTGATTCCCTTAGTGCCCAATAATCTATCGATCTCAGTCTTGAATATACTCATCGACTGAGCATCCATAGCCCTCTGAGGTAGAGAATTCCAAAGATCACAGTTAGAATGTAGTGTCCAATGTTGGATACCATATTTAAAGAAGGATGTCAAGGTCACGGAGAAGGTGCGGAAGAGATTTGCTCGGCTGATCCCCAGGCGTGAGCGGCTTGAGTTACGAAGACAGACCGGGATTCTTTTCACTGGAACAGAGCAGGTCGAGGGGATCTGACAGAGGGATCCAAACTATCAGGGGTTTGGTAAAGTAAAGAGAATCAACGCTTCTCATTGTTTGGTGAGTC
Organism: Squalus acanthias; assembly: GCA_030390025.1. Lineage (NCBI taxonomy): Eukaryota > Metazoa > Chordata > Chondrichthyes > Squaliformes > Squalidae > Squalus > Squalus acanthias. The sequence continues at coordinate 30,699,191 of CM059449.1, read as the reverse complement.
AGTAACGGAGTATTTGTGCCTCTGGCACCAGTTGAAGTATTGAAGAGTCGCAGCTAACTCTCCCCCATAATCGGACACACAGAGTTCACTTCGGCCTTGACTAACTCAGAGACTATAATAAACCGGCAGTGTTTGCTCAGATATAAAAGTCATTCTTGGGCCCGAGCAGCACATTGGACAGTGCCAAAGTCCATGGTGTTTCTGTGAGGTGAAGGTGGGACCGGAGGTCAGGGTTCGTATCAGCTTCCACTTCAGTGTCACCCTGCTGAAGTAGCACAAGAAGGTTGGGAAAGAATTGACATTATACAGCGCCTTTCAAAACCTCAGGACGTCCCAGAGCTTCACAGCCAGTGAAGTACTTTTGAAGAGTAGTCACTGGCGTAATGTAGGAAACATCATTCGCTATTTGAAGTAGTTTGATACCGGGGCTGGAAGGGTTCAAATATGAGGACAGGTTGCTTAGACTAGGTTTGTATTCCCTCAAGTAGAGTAATTAAGGGGTGCTGTCATTCAGATGATTACAGGAGTTGATAGGGTGGATAGAGAGAAACTATTTCCTCTGGTGAGGGGAGTTCAGAACAAGGGGACATAACCTTCAAATTAGAGCCAGGCCATTCGGGGGTGATGTCAGGAAGCACTTCTTCACACAAAGGTTTGTGGAAATCTGGAACTCTCTCCCCTAAAACGTTGTTGAGGCTGGGGGTCAACTGAACATTTAAAAACTGAGATTGATAGATTTTTGTTAGGCAAGGGTATGGAGAGTTATGGAACGAAGATGGGTAGATGGAGTTAAGATAAAGACCAGCCATGATCTAATTGAATAGCGGTCAGGCTCGAGGGGCTGAATGGCCTCCTCCTCCTGTTCCTATGAGATGCTTTGACTGTGTACAGCAGCATACATTACTAAAGCACTCCCCATGTACAGAGAGATGCCTCAGAGCAGTGAGCAAGAGGGAGAGCCGGAAGGGAGCATTAAGCGGAGCCAATAACACAGTCAGACAGAAGGAGCTACAGGAGCCTTCTGGAGGGAGGGACGGGAGAAGGTGGACATGCTGAGGGAGAGTGCTATGGAGGGCTGGGGCATGAGAGACTGAAGGAGCGGCTACCAATGGTGGTACAGAGGCAGCGGAGGGGGAAATGTAGGCTGGAGTGGGAGGAGTGGAAGTGGCATGTAGGGACATGAGACCGGAGGAGATTGCAGAGGTGGGAAGGGTGGAGGCCAGGGAGGGCTTTCAAGGTGAAGAAATAAACCTTAAAGTCAGTTGTGTGGAGCTGGAGGAGCCGAAGGGGTTCGGCAAGGACAATGGATGGGGGTGTGAGGGAGGAGGAAGAACACATCGACCAGAATACAATATCTGTAAGGTTCAAACATGTTTGTGGTCCAGTAATATTGAATCAGATTTTCACCTCCACCACCTGAGTGTTCAGCATCAACTGGGAGGAGCGCAGGTGAGCAAAATCTGGAGAGGAGGATCACACGTCAATAACAGAACCTGCTGCTTTTCCTTCTATTGAAATACACCTCCCCCACCTCCCCCCGGCCTTACAACATGTCTGTAACACAAATTCTCAAGCGACCCCTCCCCAGTGCAGGGATCATCCTTACCCTGAATCGCTCACACACCCAAGGCATTGCAATACTCCAAGCCCAGGGACAGCTCGACACTATCTTACGATACTGTCAATCTCGGGGTCCCCTGAAATACTGCCCACTGATATAAGCTGTTTGAATTGCTTACCAGAGGAGACTGTGGGCACACAGTAAACGTTCAGTAAAGTAACAAGCAGCATGTTCTAAAGTCGCCCGGGGCACTGATTAACCAGGAGAGAAGCTGCTGGAACAGTAACTTAATCTCTTGTGCTTTTCAACACCACTCTGGCTGAAGCTGTTTATTGGTGCTCAGGTGCAGCAGATCCGATAACCAGATCCAGTGAGACTGAAAGGACTTGTTCTGGTCACTGGTTACCAGGGAGTGGAGTCTGCAGTCCGCCTTTTACAGCAGGGGTTCACACTCAGGCCCAGCCCCTTATTAACACTTAACCATCGCCCCTATTTACACCTTCTGTATCTCAATGGTATATATACGGCTCCTGATTTCGCCCCTCCCATTCTCTTCTCAATGCACTGACTCTCGCTGGCAATGGGTCAACAAAGAGATGAATTTATACAGCGCCATTCCTGACCTCAGGACATCCCAAAACGCTTTACAGCCAATTAAGTTCTGTTTGAAGTGCAGTCACTGTTGTAATGTAGGATACGCGGCAGCCAATTTGCGCACAGCAAGCTCCCACAAACAGCAATATGATAATGACCAGTTAATCTGCTTTAACTGATGTTAATTGAGGGATAAATATTGGCCAGGACACTGGGGAGAACTCCTCTGCTCTTCTTTGAAATAGTGCCATGGGATCTTTTATGTCCACCTGAGAGGGCAGACGGGACCTCAGTTTAACGTCTCATCCGAAAGACGGCGCCTCCGACAGTGCAGCACTCCCCCAGTACTGCCCATCCAATAGTGCAGCACTCCCTCAGTACTGCCTCTCCTACAGTGCAGCACTCCCTCAGTACTGCCCCTCCGACAGTGCAGGGCTCCCTCAGTACTGCCCCTCCGACAGTGCAGGGCTCCCTCAGTTCTGCCTCTCCAACAGTGCAGTGCTCCCTCAATACTACCCCTCTGACAGTGCAGCGCTCCCTCAATACTACTCCTCCGACAGTGCAGCGCTCCCTCAATACTACCCCTCTGACAGTGCAGAGCTCCCTCAGTACTGCCTCTCCAACAGTGCATTGCTCCCTCAATACTACCCCTCTGACAGTGCAGGGCTCCCTCAGTACTGCCTCTCCAACAGTGCAGTGCTCCCTCAATACTACCCCTCCGACAGTGCAGGGCTCCCTTGAAGGGATAATTACTAGTCCTAGCCCCTTTAGGGCTACCCCGGATCAGGCGTATTCCCCAGACGTTCACTTTCAACTAAAGTTTGAGGTAGCCGAATCCTAAAGATGCTTAATTGGGTCTAAAGGTCCGGACCATCTCTCCCTAAAGGAAAGGAACAACCTGAAGATGTTACCATCCTCCAGATAGCACTTTTAATAAGTTTAGCTAGACTGTGACGTTCCAGACATTATGAGGGTCCGGATAACTCCCCCAGAATTCTGCAACTCCTCACCAAAGAGCGTACAGAGATTGAGTTTGCAAGTTTGATACAGAAGTATTATGTGAGACAATTCTAAAAATACATAGATTTATTAAAGAACCGACATGTAATTACAGTAGGTGTTTCAATCGCAACATTAACAGTTCCAAAAAGAGAAAGCTTACAATTCTTATTATCAGAACTTAACTTCGCTACATTTTTACAGTTACAGTCTTTATTCCAGGATATCCACCAAAATCAAATACAGTACAATACCTTGATCCCCGAGGTACAAAGAGTTGTAGACTTACAGAGCTGCCTCTGAAGCCTGAGAATCGCTTTTCCCCTTTACAGCGAGACTATCATCCCATTTGAAAGTTCAATATATATCTCCTTTTTCAGTGATATTTCCTTTGAAGTTTTCTGCAGATGTAAGCTAATTATCTCTAGTCATTTTTCTGCTGACCCCTGCTATTCTTACAGTCACTTCAGCTGGTAGCAATGCAGAATTATGTCTCTCCATCAGGTGTCCCAAGCCCAAGGCATATGTTTCTTAATTTTATGTGTTTCTTTCCAAAGTGTAATTTAGAACACCTTAACAGGGTGTACCATTGTGTTCTTTCCAAAGCTTCAGACTTCAGGAGCCTCCAACCTCGTGTTTCAATAAGGTTATTGATTCAGTGTCAACAACTTATCTTATCTCAATAGCCTGAATGCTGTTAACAATACAGCTTCTCCATTTTTAGGTTTTTAGATTTCCAAACCCAGTTTGTCATGTTTTAATAAGGCCAGAATTCTTTCATAGAATGGTGTATTTTTCTGAATATGGCTTATTCCTTCACACCCTCACTACCACCCTTCCGACAGTGCAGGGCTCCCTCAGTACTGCTTCTCCGACAGTGCAGCACTCCCTCAGTACTGCCCCTCCGACATTGTAGGGCTCCCTCAGTACTGCTTCTCCGACAGTGCAGTGCTCCTGCAATACTAACTCTCCAACCGTGCAGGGCTCCCTCAATACCACCCCTCCGACAGTGCACGGCTCCCTCACTACTGCCCTTCTAACAGTACAGGGCTCCCTCAGTACTGCCCCTCCGACAGTGCAGCACTCCCTCACTACTGCCCTTCCGACAGTACAGGGCTCCCTCAGTACTGCCTCTCCAACAGCGTAGGGCTCCCTCAGTACTGCTTCTCCGACAGTGCTGCATTTCCTTAGTACTGCCCTCCAACAGTGCAGCACTCCTTCTGCCCGCCAACGGTGCAGCAGACCCTCAGTACTGCACTGAAGTGTCAGCCTAGATTCTGTGCTGAAGTCTCCGAGGTGAGACTTGAACCCACGACCTTCTGACTCAGAGGCGAGAGTGCTACCACTGAGCCACGGCTGTCACCAACAAGAAAGGATGACTCTCTGGTACCTCACCGCAGTGCCCAGGCGTCACTCGTGATCTTCAACTAAGGTCAGCCTGATTCAGCACAGACCAGGGATCGAACCCAGCAACCTTTCCACTCAGCAGGGCTCGATACTACACCCGGCAGTGCATTCACCCACTCTGCTATCAGGAGAACCCTAAAACATCATCATTCCTTCCCTGACAGATGTGGACGATATATCAGCCAGGTTTGAATAGTTGAGATGTGGGGACGGATAAATACTGTGGGGTTTAGCCTTTGGCTCAGTCAGTTCATCCACTGAGTCGCTGAGCACATGTAAGCAGGTTCCGTGTCTCTGTACGTTCTTATTTCCTCCACAATTTTCTCCCCCTCTCTCCTTTCCTCAAAGCGGTTGACTTCCTGCTGGTGGAGGTTGACCTCTGGTATCTGAGGAGTTGTGAATGGCACTGAACACTGTGCAATCATCAGCGAACATCCCCATTTCTGACCCTATGATGGAGGAAAGGTCATTGATGAAGCAGCTGAAGATGGTTGGGCCTAGGACACTGCCCTGAGGAACCCCTGCAGCGATGTCCTGGGGCTGAGATGATTGGCCTCCAACAACCACAACCCTCTTCCTTTGTGCTAACTCCAGCCAGTGAAGAGTTTTCCCAATTCCCATTGACGTCAATTTTACTAGGGCTCCTTGGTGCCACACTTGGTCAAATGCTGCCTTGATGTTAAAGGCAGTCACTCTCACCTCACCACTAGAATTCAGCTCTTTTGTCCATGTTTGGACCAAGGCTGTAATGAGGTCTGGAGCGAAGTGGTCCTGGCGGAACCCAAACTGAGCATCGGTGAGCAAGTTATTGGTGAGTAAGTGCCGCTTAATAGCACTGTCGACGACACCTTCCATCACTTTGCTGATGATTGAGAGTAGGCTGATGGGGTGGTAATTGGACTCTTCCAAGTGACCACTGTTGATACACAAGCCTCGACAGTGAATGCCAGCAGGCTATTGTTGGTAGAGGACATCATAGTCAAGTCTCATGCCGACGTTACAACGGTGACCACACTTCAAAAGTACTTCAATGGCTGTAAAGCTTTGGGATGTCCTGAGGTGGTGAAAGGTGCTATTTAAATCCAAGCCTTTTTTCATATGTATCATCAAGAAATGTTGGGATCTGATTTTTCCATAGTGCCACATGATTAGTATGGAAATTCGTACAATCAGAAATGTTGGAGGCTCACTGCAGAATTACAAACACAAATTAGGACTAGATTCGCAATCAAATCTACCAAAGATTTTTTCATAATGTAGATAGATTTCTGGTGTGGCTTATCAGAGTCACAGTGAGACCTAATCAACTGTCTAAACAGTGTGTCAGTCAGTCAAAATCTTGCTGAATAAACAGAGCTTGTTCGAGTCAATCACAATCTCACTGTAAAAAGAAAGCACCTCAGTCAAGATTTTACTGAATAAACGGTCGAGTCAACCATAATCTTACTGTATAAATAGAGCTTATCAATTGCCCCAGCCTGATCTTGCCGTCATCATTTAGGTGTCAGCTGTGGCTTAGTTTTAGCACGTTTGCGTCTAAGTCAGAAGCTTGTGGGTTCAAGTCCCACTCCAGAGACTTGAGCACAAAATCCAGGCTCACACTCCAGTGCAGTGCTGAAGGAGAGCTGCATTGTTGGAAGCACCACCTTTCAGTTGAGAAGTTAAACCATCTCTTAGGCGGAGGTAAAAGGCCCACGGCACTATTCTATGGAAGAGCAGGAGAATTAGCCTGGTGTCATGGCCAACATTTCTCACTCAACCAACACCACCCAGAACAAATGATCATTGTTGCTCGTGGGAGCTTGCTGTGTCCAAATAATCGCGGTTCCCCACATTATAACATTTCAAAAGGTTGTGAAGCACGTTGAGATGTCCTGAGGTTGTAAAAGGTGCTATAAAAATGCAAATTCTTTTTTCACTCTCCTTCAAGTGCTCTCTGTTTCCTATTTCGTGTCCAATTTTTTATCCAGTGCCAATCTGGATGTTCATTTTATTTCTTTGGGAGAATTATCAATGCCCTTCTGTAAGTTCAAAAAACCTGCATCATTGCGATGCTCACTTTATATCCCATTTGTCCTTAGTTTCAGAATAAGGGGTCGCCCATTTAAAATGAGGAGGAATTTCTTCTCTCAGAGGGTCGTAAATCTGTGGAATTCTCTGCCCCAGAGAGCTGTGGAGGCTCAGTCATTGAATATATTTAAGGTGGAGATAGACAGATTTTTGAACAATAAGGGAATGAAGGGTTATGGGGAGCGGGCAGGGAAATGGAGCTGAGCCCAAGATCAGATCAGCCATGATCTCATTAAATGGCGGAGCAGGCTCGAGGGTCCAAATGGCCTACTCCTGCTCCTATTTCTTATGTTCTTAGCGAATTTGATGAGCTCGGTGTCAAATTTTGTTTGATAATGCTCCTGTGAAGAGGCATGGGGTGTTTTACTTAGTTATTAAACTAAGACCCAATGCGTTCTGTTCTGGGCACACCTCAGAAAGGATATATTGGTCTTGGAGTGGGTGCAGCACAGATTCACCAGACTGATACTGGGGCTGAAAGGGTTATATTATTTTTTAAATAATTCATTAATGAGATGAGGCTGTCGCTGGCAAGGCCAGCATTTATTGCCCATCCCTAATTGCCCTGGAGAAGGTGGTGGTGAGCCACCTTCTTAAGCCGCTGCAGTCCGTGTGGTGAAGGTGCTCCCACAGTGCTGTTAGGGAGGGAGTTCCAGGGTTTTGACCCAGCGACGATGAAGGAATGGTGATATATTTCCAAGTTAGGATGGTGTGTGACTTGGAGGGGAACTTGGAGGTGGTGGTGTTCCCATGCGCCTGCTGCCCTTGTCCTTCTAGGTGGTCGAGGTTGTGGGTTTGGGAGGTACTGCCGAAGAAGTCTTGGCGAGTTGCTGCAGTGCATCTTGTAGAGGGTACACACTGCAGCCACATTGCACCGGTGGTGGAGGGAGTGAATATTTAAGGTGGTGGATGGGGTGCCAATCAAGCGGGCTGCTTTGTCCTTAATAGTGTCAAGCTTCTTGAGTGTTGTTGGAGCTGCACTCATCCATCATATTCCTGACTTGTGGAAAGGCTTTGGATGGTCAGGAGGTGAGTCACTCGCCGCAGAATACCCAGCCTCTTACCTGCTCTTGTAGCCACAGTATTTATGTGGCTGGTCCAGTTAAGTTTCTGGTCAATGGTGACCCCCAAGATGTTGATGGTGGGGGATTTGGCAATGGTAATCCGGTTGAATGTCAAGGAAAGGTGGGTAGACTCTCTCTTGTTGTAGATGGTCATTGCCTGGCACTTATGTGGCGTGAATGTTACTTTCCACTTATCGGCCCAAGCCAGAATGTTGTCCAGGTCTTGCTGCATGCGGTCATGGATTGTTTCATTAACTGAGGAGCTGCAATTGTAACTGAACACTGTGCAACCATCAGCGAACATCCCCATTTCTGACCCTATGATAGAGGAAAGGTCATTGATGAAGCAGCTGAAGATGGTTGGGCCGAGGACACTGCCCTGAGGAACTCCAGCAGCATAGTCCTGGGGCTGAGATGATTGGCTTCCAACAACCACAACCATCTTCCTTTGTGCTAACTCCAGCCAGTGAAAAGTTTTCCCCTGATTCCCATTGACGTCAATTTTACTAGGGCTCCTTGGTGCCACACTTGGTCAAATGCTGCCTTGATGTCAAAGGCAGTCACTCTCACCTCACCACTAGAATTCAGCTCTTTTGTCCATGTTTGAACCAAGGCTGTAATGAGGTCTGGAGTGAAGTGGTCCTGGCGGAACCCAAACTGAGCATTGATGAGCAAGTTATTGGTGAGTAAGTGCCGCTTAATAGCACTGTTGATGACACCTTTCGTCACTTTGCTGATGATTGAGTAGGCTGATGGGGTGGTAATTGGATGGATTGGATTTGTCCTGCTTTTGGTGGACAGGACATAACTGGGTAAATTTCCACTTTGTCGGGTAGATGCCAGTGTTGTAGCTGTACTGGAACAGCTTGGCTAGTGGCGCGGCTAGTTCTGGAGTCTTCAGCACTACAGCCGGGATGTTGTCGGGGCCCATAGCCTTTGCTGTATCCTGTACGCTCGGCCGTTTCTTGATACCACGTGGAGTGAATCGAATTGGCTCAAGACTGGCTTCTGTTTTGAGCTGCTAGATCTGTTCTGAATCTATTCCATTTAGCACGGTGGTAGTGCCACACAACACAGTGGAGGGTGACCTCAGTGTGAAGATGGGACTTTGTCTCCCCAATGACTGTGTGGTGGTCACTCCTACCAATACTGTTGTTGGAGTAAAAATTATAGGACTTAAAGCAAGAATGTAAAAGTTAAAGCAACAATGTAAAAGACAAAATGGTTAACCTGACACAGTGCGATGGGAAAATGTCTGTGGGTAACATGTGTATGTGCGAGGAACCAATCACCGGATAACCAGACAGTCAGACTAGATAACGCTGACCACATTTCGATGTTTATAGTTTCGGTTAGGAAGTAAAAAACTGTGTAAAGGGCAGATTATAATTAGAAGCTGTTGCTGGGGAAATGTAATTGGGTGAGGACATTTGTATCCGACCCTATAATGTATAAAAGAAGTTTTGATACCATTGTAACGAGGAGAACTGAATCACTAGATCGTGGGATCTATGATTCTTCTCCCAGGGTGCTCTGTTGAATAAACTGTGATCTTCTGCTTTGAGACAGACTCGAGTGAATTCATTTTTCACCAACAATTGGCGTAGTCGGCAGGATGCTGCGGAACTGAAAGACCGCCCGCACCGGTGAACCCGGACGAGAAGTCAATTTTGACCGTCCAGAAATTGAGTCACTTGGAAGGCAGAGGGACAGTGCTGTAGCATCACGAATCAAGTAAAGTCTGTGAGAAGTAGGAGAACACAGTTGTGAGAGTGTGGATCGCAAGTACTAAAGGGAACACTTTGTAGCGATAAATATCGCGAAGGAATGAGTGAGTGACGAAACGACATGGAAGAGGAGGGTGCCTGCCTCAAACACCTAGCCTGAGCCTGAATTAAGAGGACGTAGTCCCACGTGACGGCCAGGATCAAGTAGGCGTAGAGGCTCCAAAACACCCTGGGATTGTGAAATCAGCAAATATATATGTGTGTTGTGACTGATTAACCGCTTGAAGGTCGTTAAAGTATCAAGAACAAGCCCGAGTAGAGGAACTCAGCACCAGATAAGACTGTAAGTTGGACTACAAATGGCATCGGGGAAGAAATAGAATGGGGACGAATGGGGTCCCTTACTAGGTTCTATGCAGACGACCGGAAGGGTTTAGTTGATAAGATGACGAAGGAGGGGTGGGACCCGCTCCAGAATCCAAAGGTAAAAGAGAGTGGTAGAGGGTCAAAAACAGAAAAGACCAAAAAGGCGAGGGTAATACTAGTAAACCAATTAGTCGCATTAACAAACAAGGTGCAACGACTCCACACTAGACTTGTAAGTAAAAAATGAAAGAATTCTTGAATTAGAACAAGAGTTACAATATATAGATGATCTTTTGATAGCATCAGAAGACAGCAGAGGGCATGCCGCCGCCCTGGTGGTGGTTCTGCAAGCCCTAGAAACAGGAGGGTTTAAAGTAAACCCGAAAAAGGCACAGATTGGGCAGACTACGGTCACATATCTGGGACAACAATTGTCCCAGGGGGTAAGGACCATGCCGCTGATTTAGCAGCACAGTAAGCTCTTGAACACAAAGGGTTAAGAGAGAAACATAGCCATGTGGTTAAGCATAAAGTACAGGAGAGAGAGGGAGAGATAAAGAAGGAAAAAGATCGATTATGCAGGCTAACCAATCGGAAAACTCAGCAAAGGAAGGAAAAAATAAAACAGGGATTTGGAAAGCCAGGAAAAGCTGCTGAGACACCGATGTACAAAAAAAAAGAGAAATTTAAAGTTTTACCGACATGGAAGTTATTAATGTCTGTGCCGAGACAAATAAAACACAAGATTTGCTGAGTGAAAGGAACATTAAAAAATGCTGGAATTTCAGTTTGTGTGAAAGTGTGTGTTAAAGTGTGAATGTTTTCCTGACTGTGCAATATTGAACGATTTGGGAACTTGGGTCATATGGCAAAAGAATGTGAGGCCCCCAAACAAAACCGACCGGTATGTGCTAATTGCCCAAAACCGGGACATTCAACCGAGAGGTGTTGGACAGAAAAGGAAGAGCCAAACCAGACCGGGACCATTGATATGTATCAAAAGTTCCTGCAGTATGTAAAGGAACAGGGTGGCGGCCACTGACTAGCAGCGGCCCCCATCAAGAGGGAGAAGGAAGATCCCAGAGTCTATGTACCGGCAGTGTTAGGGGGCCGGCAGTGTGATATGTTCGTAGACACGGGAGCTTCTGTATCCATTACTGATTTACCCCTTCCCCTCAACAAACAAAGGATCCAAACAGTGAGGGGACTATCTTAGGAATAGATTTGTTAAAAGAATTTAATTTGCTAATAGATTCACGACAAGGAAAGTTAATCTGGGTACAGGGAGACGGGAACAAAGTAAACTGGGGAAAACCACTTTGCCATTTGGCAACAGTAGGAAGTGCAAAACTCGTGGCCCGGGACTGGAAGGAGGAGAGGATGTGGGTCCTCTAAAGGATAAGTTCCGAAGGTAAGTCCTCGAATTAAGCAGTCAATTAAAGGAAATGAGGCAGCAAACGCGGGACAGACAGGAAGAAAAGGATAAGGATTTAGAATTGACCACGTTCCCATATATCCCTCCAGCCGGGACTAAGGTAATGGTTAAAGGTTTACCAGGGAAACCCGGGTTTGCCCCAAAATGGTCAGGACCATATCAAATTCTAATTAGTGGAGATACGTGTGCTTGCATTGATATGAAGGGCATGGGACGATGGCACTGGACAGAGCTAAAAGTCTATGACCCTTCGCCAGCTTAAAAATGGCTGCACCAGAGCAAGTACCTTTTGTGGGAAGTGAAGAATACGTTAGACAATACAAAGAATGGGAGTGGGTGCTGGTACAGACGTTGGTAAGGACAATATGCATTATCCTAATGGGATACACCCTGGGAAGTATCCTGAAGCATGTATGGGAGCAATCCCATCGACTCCAACCGGTCGAGCAGGAGGAGGGAATCCAAATGATTATTATCGAGGAACCAGCCTAATGACAGTATTCTATTCACCCCCACAGGAAAATAGAATCTTCAAGCAACAAAGCGGTTCGGTTGGCGATATAGCCTTTGGGACGTTGTTAACATAAAGTGATAAGATGAACGTGTTACGTAATATCGTGTGTAGTTTGCTAGTTTGTATAATCATAATATGTAGCCTCGGGAGGACTCAGGCTAGAGTACCCCCACGGGCCAAAAGAGGGTAACGGGTGAACACCTTTTTATATATGTCATACACATATGCCAAGAGAGTTGATGTTGCCAGCTGTTGGGTCTGCGCCCATGTCCCCACGCACTCGGAGCAAGGAGTCCCCCTACAACCAATCCCACTTAGTGATGATGAGACGGTCAGTTGGATGTTTGGAGTTACAGCAGGATGCACAAGCGTAGGCTGTTATAAAGCCAAGACAGACGGCAGAACTATAGCAAAGCTCCAACGTCATGGGTACAACCCAGAATATTGTAGTGGGTGGACACGGTCAACATATAACGATTCCTATCTACCACCGTTCCTGAGAACGAGGAGTAAGAAGGGACAAGGGGGGGACTATGTCTCGTAAAGAGGGGACAACCGACAGATCCTATTGTGGGCTACAGTAACTGCACATATAACATTGCCTTGCCTGGTGAAACGGGTAGTGTGAAACTCCCATCACTGAACAGAAGCGGTGACCTCTCAGTACAATGGGACCCCCCAGAGGTAAATAAGTATACCCCCTACAACGGGACTCATTTCGTGTGCGGTCATAGGGCCTATCCCTGGTTGCCCCGAGAATGGACGGGTTCTTGTTATCTGGCTTATGTCGTACCCGACATACATCACATGGGTTCGCTGAAGGACATCCACGGGAGAACCAGACGAGCCATCACGGAGACTGAAAGATTCTGGGCAATTGCGTTCCCCTGGTATGGAGCGGCTAAATTGGCAAGGGAATCCATTAACCTGGCCTCCGTCTTGGAGCAGGTGGCCAACGATACAGCTGAAGCCCTAGTTAAGGTTAATGCAGAGATGGTAGCCCTCCGCACAGTAGCTCTACAAAATCGGATGGCCCTTGACTATGTGTTGGCGGAAAAAGGGGGAACCTGTGCCCTAATAGGTACAGAATGTTGTACCTATATACCAGATAACTCGGAAGCAATAACTAACTTGGCAGAACACATACAGGAAGAAGTAAAGAAATTAAAACAACCTCCGGCATCCACTCTTTGGGGCTGGGCAACTGGATGGTTGGGATCACTCGGGACATCAGTAGTACAAGGATTGATTTTGTTCTTTGTTATAATATTAGTGATGTATGGTCTGGCCCTATTGTTAAAATGTTGTTGCGCTCAAATGTCACGGCCTGCTGCAAGTGCCATGATGGTTAATCAAGTGACACCCGGAGAGAGAGATGTGTGGATATGAGTCCCTATACAAGGATGCCACAGTCTGACTAACGGACTGTGAGACCCTGGAATGTAAACATATCTACTTACATTACCAGAAATCCGTATGAAGCTGGTTCCCTGTCACAAAAGGAGTTTTGATCAGGGACCAACAGGAGGGATTGTTGGAGTAAAAATTATAGGACTTAAAGCAAGAATGTAAAAGTTAAAGCAACAATGTAAAAGACAAAATAGTTAACCTGACACAGTGCGGTGGGAAAATGCCTGTGGTTAACATGTGTATGTGCGAGGAACCAATCACCGGATAACCAGACCGTCAGACTAGATAACGCTGACCACATTTCGATGTTTATAGTTTCGGTTAGGAAGTAAAAAACTGTGTAAAGGGAAGATTATAATTAGAAGTTGTTGCTGGGGAAATGTAATTGGGTGAAGACATTTGTATCTGACCCTATAATGTATAAAAGTTTGATACCACTGTAACGAGGAGAAGTGAATCACTAGATCGCGGGATCTATGACTCTTCTCCCAGGGCGCTCTGTTGAATAAACTGTGATCTTCTGCTTTGAGACAGATTCGAGTGAATTCATTTTTCACCAACACTGTCATGGACAAATTCATCTGCGATAGGTAGATTGCTGAGGACGAGGTCAAGCAGGTTTTTCCGTCATGTTGGTTCTCTCACTGCAGGCCCAATCTGGCAGCGATGTCCTTCAGACATGGCCAGCTCGGTCAGTAGTGGTGCTACCGAGCCACTCTTGGTGATGGACATTGAAGTCCCCTACCCAGAGTACATTCTGTGCCCTTGCTACCCTCAGTGCTTCTACCAAGTGGTGTTCAACATGGAGGAGTACTGATTCATCAGCTGAGGGAGTGCGGTAGGTGCTATTCAGCAGGAGGTTTCCTTGCCCATGATTGACCTGAAGCCATGAGACTTCATGGGGTCCGGAGTCAATGTTGAGGACTCCCGGTGCCACTCCTTCCCGACTGCCACCACCCCTGGTGGGTCTGTCCTGCCCGTGGGACAGGAGATACCCAGGGATGGTGATGGAGGAATCTGGGACATTGGCTGAAAGGTATGATCCTGTGAGTATGACTATGTCAGGCTGTTGCTTGACTAGTCTGTGGGACAAGTCCCCAGATGTTAGTGAGGAAGACTTTGCGGGGTCGACTGGGCTGGGTGTGTCGTTTTTGTGTCCGAATCCGATGATGAAGTTGATGCCGGGAGGTCCATCTGGTTTTATTCTCATTATTGTTTTCCCGGGCGGTTTGATACAACTGAGTTGCTTGCTGGGCCATTTCAGAGGGCAGTTAGGAGTCAATGACATTTGGCCCGGTGGGCGAGGGGAAAGGAGAGTTAGATCTTTTGACAGATCCAAATGAGGTTAAATCTTTTTGAAATTGATAATAATGCAAAAACGGTAAAAAAAAAATGTAGATCTGAAGGTAATGCACTGCAAACAATGCAGGAGAGGGAGACTGTTTTTGAAGATATGCCTGAAGTGCTGTGTCTGATTTCGCCCCCTGGGCTGTTTCCCTGCGGTAAAGGCACTGCCTCGATGCCTCGACGCAAGTGGCTGGTGGGGGCTTCCTCCATTGTCTTTTCTCCCGCGCTCCCAGCGGCTGCTGACCGTTGATTGGCCGCCCCGGTGAGGTGCGAGGTCAGCAGGCTGTGAGCGCGGGGCCGGCGGTTGCTGCTCGCGCCCCCTTCCCCGTCCCTGTTCGCTGCGTCACACCGTGGGGCGCGCGCTGGCTCCACGCGCGTTGGTTGATTGGTTGAACCGTGCCGGGCCCGCGTGCGGCTCCTGCTCTGTTTCCAGCCCCCCCCCCCCTCCCTCCCACTCTGGGCCGGGTGATGACGTATCGGCTTCTGCTCCGGCCCGAACCGCCGCCATTTCCCGGGCTGCCGATTGGAGGCGCATCGCGGCGAGGAGTCCCTCGGCCCTTAGCAACCGGCCCCTCGGCCCTTAGCAACCGGCCCCTCGGCCCTTAGCAACCGGCCCCTCGGCCCACAGCAACCGGCCCCTTTTTTTCAAATATTCTAAAAAGTGAATTGACTTACACGTAAAGAAAGACTTGCATTTAGATAGCGCCTTTCACGACCACCTGACGTCTGAAAGCGCTTTACAGCCAATGAAGTACTTTTGGAGTGTCGTCACTGTTGTAAGTTAAAGGGACATGGCTGCCACCATTAATGGTCAAAAGTGAGAAGTCGCACGACACCAGGTTATAGTCCAACAGCTTTATTTGAAATCACAAGCTTTCGGAGCGGCTGCTCCTTCGTCAGGTGTTGTGCGACTTCTCACTTTTGTCCACCCCAGTCCAACACCGGCATCTCCGCATCATGACCATTAATGGTAGTCACAACACCTCGTCTTTTACACCTAAAGCAGCTGCCCCAGTGCCTTTCGCCAGCAGGTCAATAATTCCACTCTTGTACACTTCCGCAATCAGACACTTCCACAGAATATGTTTCAAGTGGTTTATTTGACAGCAGTCTGTGTAACTCTCTTGCAGCTGTTGGGACAACTCCTTCATCTAACTAACGGTTATGTGGCTCAGGAGAAATGCTGAAGTTTTCAGCCGAATGTGGGCCCGAGCACAGTATCGGTCGTGCCACTGGCCGTCTGCCCGTGTGCCACGAGGCGCACGCCACATCCATCTGGTAAGTAAAGGACCCACTTCTTCAAACATGGACCCCTGGGAACCACCAGGGCCATAAGCCCGCTCAAACGCTAAAAACACCTTCTTCATGACTGTATGACCAGAGCGATTGCATTTTTGCACGCACAGTTTCTTCCATCAATCCAATGAACCACCCTCTTCTCTGCCGCAGTGCCAGGCCTTTCCGACAAGCTTGTGTCATCATCTCCAGAGTCAAGTGGCAGAGAACAACAACAACAACAACAACAACGTGTAGTTATATAGCGCCTTTAACGTAGTAAAACGTCCCGAGGCGCTGGACAGGAGTATTAAAGGACAAAGAATTTGACACCGAGCCACATAAGAAATTAGGGCCGGTGACCAAAAGCTTGGTCAAAGAGGTAGGTTTTAAGGAGCGTCTTAAAGGAGGAAAGAGAGGTAGCGAGGCGGAGAGGTTTAGGCAGGGAATTCCAGAGCTTAGGGCCTAGGCAACAGAAGGCACGGCCACCAAAGGTTGAGCGATTATAATCAGGGATGCTCAAGAGGGCAGAATTAGAAGAACGCACTCTGCAGTGGACTCTAATATTCCCAAGCAATTCAATTAGGGCATTGTGTAGAAAGGAGAAAGAAAGAAAGACTTCCATTTCTACAGCGCCTTTCACGACCACCGGACATCCCAAAGCGCTTTACAGCCAATGAAGAGCTTTTTGGAGTGGTCACTTGGACACTTTTGCCAGCTCCTCCTCCCTTAGCAACCGGTCCCATTCCTGTCTCTCAGCCACCAGTCTCTTGTCTCTCAGCCACCAGTCCCTTGTCTCTCAGCCACCAGTCTCTTGTCTCTCAGCCACCAGTCTCTTGTCTCTCAGCCACCAGTCCCATGTCTCTCAGCCACCAGTCTCTTGTCTCTCAGCCACCAGTCCCTTATCTCTCAGCCACCAGTCCCTTGTCTCTCAGTCACCAGTCTCTTGTCTCTCAGCCACCAGTCCCTTGTCTCTCAGCCACCAGTCTCTTGTCTCTCAGTCACCAGTCCCTTGTCTCTCAGCCACCAGTCTCTTGTCTCTCAGTCACCAGTCCCTTGTCTCTCAGCCACCAGTCCCTTGTCTCTCAGCCACCAGTCCCTTGTCTCTCAGCCACCAGTCCCTTATCCCTCAGCCACCAGTCCCTTATCCCTCAGCCACCAGTCCCTTGTCTCTCAGCCATTA
Source organism: Squalus acanthias (assembly GCA_030390025.1). Taxonomy (NCBI): domain Eukaryota; kingdom Metazoa; phylum Chordata; class Chondrichthyes; order Squaliformes; family Squalidae; genus Squalus; species Squalus acanthias. Next base: position 30,682,239 of record CM059449.1, on the reverse strand, counting down.
GTCACTTGTCTCTCAGCCACCAGTCCTTTATCCCTCAGCCACCAGTCCCTTGTCTCTCAGCCACCAGTCCCTTTTCTCTCAGCCACCAGTCCCTTATCCCTCAGCCACACTCTCTTGTCTCTCAGCCACCAGTCCCTTGTCTCTCAGGCACCAGTCCCTTTTCTCTCAGCCACCAGTCCCTTGTCTCTCAGCCACCAGTCCCTTGTCTCTCAGCCACCAGTCCCTTGTCCCTCAGCCACCAGTCCCATGTCTCTCAGCCACCAGTCCCTTGTCTCTCAGCCACCAGTCCCTTGTCTCTCAGCCACCAGTCTCTTGTCTCTCAGCCACCAGTCTCTTGTCTCTCAGCCACCAGTCTCTTGTCTCTCAGCCACCAGTCCCTTGTCTCTCAGCCACCAGTCTCTTGTCTCTCAGCCACCAGTCTCTTGTCTCTCAGCCACACTCTCTTTTCTCTCAGCCACCAGTCCCTTGTCTCTCAGCCACCAGTCCCTTGTCCCTCAGCCACCAGTCCCATGTCTCTCAGCCACCAGTCCTTTGTCTCTCAGCCACCAGTCCCTTGTCTCTCAGCCACCAGTCTCTTGTCTCTCAGCCACCAGTCCCTTGTCTCTCAGCCACCAGTCTCTTGTCTCTCAGTCACCAGTCCCTTGTCTCTCAGCCACCAGTCTCTTGTCTCTCAGTCACCAGTCCCTTGTCTCTCAGCCACCAGTCCCTTGTCTCTCAGCCACCAGTCCCTTGTCTCTCAGCCACCAGTCCCTTATCCCTCAGCCACCAGTCCCTTATCCCTCAGCCACCAGTCCCTTGTCTCTCAGCCATTAGTCACTTGTCTCTCAGCCACCAGTCCTTTATCCCTCAGCCACCAGTCCCTTGTCTCTCAGCCACCAGTCCCTTTTCTCTCAGCCACCAGTCCCTTATCCCTCAGCCACACTCTCTTGTCTCTCAGCCACCAGTCCCTTGTCTCTCAGGCACCAGTCCCTTTTCTCTCAGCCACCAGTCCAATGACCCTCAGCCACCAGACCCTTGTCTTTCAGCCACCAGTCTCTTGTCTCTCAGCCACCAGTCCCTTGTCTCTCAGCCACCAGTCCCTTGTCTCTCAGCCACCAGTCCCTTGTCCCTCAGCCACCAGTCCCATGTCTCTCAGCCACCAGTCCCTTGTCTCTCAGCCACCAGTCCCTTGTCTCTCAGCCACCAGTCTCTTGTCTCTCAGCCACCAGTCTCTTGTCTCTCAGCCACCAGTCTCTTGTCTCTCAGCCACCAGTCCCTTGTCTCTCAGCCACCAGTCTCTTGTCTCTCAGCCACCAGTCTCTTGTCTCTCAGCCACACTCTCTTTTCTCTCAGCCACCAGTCCTTTGTCTCTCAGCCACCAGTCTCTTGTCTCTCAGCCACACTCTCTTTTCTCTCAGCCACCAGTCCTTTGTCTCTCAGCCACCAGTCTCTTGTCTCTCAGCCACCAGTCTCTTGTCTCTCAGCCACCAGTCTCTTGTCTCTCAGCCACACTCTCTTTTCTCTCAGCCACCAGTCCTTTGTCTCTCAGCCACCAGTCCTTTGTCTCTCAGGCACCAGTCCTGTGACCCTCAGCCACCAGACCCTTAGATCTCAGCCACCACTCCCTTGTCTCTCAGCCACCAGTCCCTTGTCTCTCAGCCACACTCTCTTTTCTCTCAGCCACCAGTCCCTTGTCTCTCAGCCACCACTCCCTTGTCTCTCAGCCACCAGTCCCTTTTCTCTCAGCCACATTCTCTTTTCTCTCAGCCACCAGTCCCTTGTCTCTCAGCCACCAGTCTCTTTTCTCTCAGCCACCAGTCCTTTGTCTCTCAGCCACCAGTCCCTTGTCTCTCAGCCACCAGTCCCTTGTCTCTCAGCCACCAGTCCCTTGTCTCTCAGCCACCAGTCCCTTGTCTCTCAGCCACCAGTCTCTTTTCTCTCAGCCACCAGTCCCTTGTCTCTCAGCCACCAGTCTCTTTTCTCTCAGCCACCAGTCCTTTGTCTCTCAGCCACCAGTCCCTTGTCTCTCAGCCACCAGTCCCTTGTCTCTCAGCCACCAGTCCCTTGTCTCTCAGCCACCAGTCCCTTGTCTCTCAGCCACCAGTCCCTTGTCTCTCAGCCACCAGTCTCTTTTCTCTCAGCCACCAGTCCTTTGTCTCTCAGCCACCAGTCCCTTGTCTCTCAGCCACCAGTCCCTTGTCTCTCAGCCACCAGTCCCTTGTCTCTCAGCCACCAGACCCTTGTCTCTCAGCCACCAGTCCCTTGTCTCTCAGCCACCACTCCCTTTTCTCTCAGCCACACTCTCTTTTCTCTCAGCCACCAGTCCTTTGTCTCTCAGGCACCAGTCCTGTGACCCTCAGCCACCAGTCCCTTGTCTTTCAGCCACCAGTGCCCAGGCGCTAAATTAATTTTGTTACTTCTCTTGCCCAGGCTGGATGGGAAGTGGGAACCTGTTGGGTGAATTGTGTTTCTTTTTGGAGCTGAATCAAACACCGTTGGTGAACCTGAGACCAGGCACCAGCTTCCTCCCCTTCACTGCCTACAACATTGACAGACAGCGGGCTGTCCTTCTCCAGTCTTTTCGATTTTTGAGAAGTCCCATCACAAATAGCAGCCAGACTAGGTCAGGGTGGCAGGTTCCCTTCCCTGAAGCACGTCAGTTCGTTTTTACAGCAAAGATTCACAAGGATGATACCAGAACTGCGAGGTAATAGCCATCAGAAAAGACTGACCAGGCTGGGGCTCTTTTCTCTAGAAAAGAGAAGACTGAGGGGTGACCTGATGGAGGTCTTTAAGATTATGAAGGGGTTCAATAGGGCAGACTTTCCACTAGTGAGAAGAGTCCATAGCTAGAGGCCATAAATATAAAGAAAGAACTTGCATTTATACAACTCCTTTCACAACCTCAGCACGTCCCAGAGCTCTTTATAGCCAATGAAATATTTTCTTTTTGAAGCGTATTCACTGTTGTAATGTAGGAACTAACAAACGAGAAACGAGGGAATGCTGTAATAGAAAGGGGCGTGATGGAGAGCGCCGTGATGGACCATGGCGTGATACAGAACTGCATGATGGAGCTCGGAGTGACGAATAATGGCGTGACTGAGAGCGGTGTGATGAAGTGCGGTGTGACAATTGTGCAGAGCAGGGTTTAAAATTATTGGGCAGGGTTTAGTGTTTTTGGGCAGGGTTTAATATTATTGGGCAGGGTTTAGTATTATTGGACAGGGTTTAGTGTTATTGGGCAGGGTTTAGTGTTATTGGGCAGGGTTTAATATTATCGGGCAGGGTTTAGTATTATTGGGCAGGGTTTAGTGTTATTGGGCAGGGTTTAATATTATTGGGCAGGGTTTAGTATTATTGGGCAGGGTTTAATATTATTGGGCAGGGTTTAGTATTATTGGGCAGGGTTTAATATTATTGGACAGGGTTTAGTGTTATTGGGCAGGGTTTAGTATTATTGGGCAGGGTTTAGTATTATTGGACAGGGTTTAGTGTTATTGGGCAGGGTTTCGTGTTATTGGACAGGGTTTAGTGTTATTGGGCAGGGTTTAGTATTATTGGACAGGGTTTAGTGTTATTGTGCAGGGTTTAGTGTTATTGGACAGGGTTTAGTGTTATTGGGCAGGGTTTAGTGTTATTGGACAGGGTTTAGTATTATTGGGCAGGGTTTAGTGTTATTGGACAGGGTTTAGTATTATTGGGCAGGGTTTAGTGTTATTGGACAGGGTTTAGTGTTATTGGACAGGGTTTAGTATTATTGGAAAGGGTTTAGTGTTATTGGACAGGGTTTAGTGTTATTGGACAGGGTTTAGTGTTATTGGACAGGGTTTAGTGTTATTGGACAGGGTTTAGTGTTACTGGACAGGGTTTAGTATTATTGGACAGGGTTTAGTGTTATTGGACAGGGTTTAGTGTTATTGGACAGGGTTTAGTGTTATTGGGCAGGGTTTAGTGTTATTGGACAGGGTTTAGTGTTGTTGGACAGGGTTTAGTATTATTGGACAGGGTTTAGTGTTATTGGACAGGGTTTAGTGTTATTGGGCAGGGTTTAGTGTTATTGGGCAGGGTTTAGTATTATTGGGCAGGGTTTAGTATTATTGGAAAGGGTTTAGTGTTATTGGACAGGGTTTAGTATTATTGGAAAGGGTTTAGTGTTATTGGACAGGGTTTAGTATTATTGGACAGGGTTTAGTGTTATTGGACAGGGTTTAGTGTTATTGGACAGGGTTTAGTGTTATTGGACAGGGTTTAGTATTATTGGCCTGGGTTTAGTATAATTGGACAGGGTTTAGTATTATAGGGCTGGGTTTAGTGTTATTGGACAGGGTTTAGTGTTACTGGACAGGGTTTAGTGTTATTGGGCTGGGTTTAGTGTTATTGGGCAGGGTGTAGTGTTATTGGACAGGGTTTAGTATTATTGTGCAGGGTTTAGTGTTATTGGACAGGGTTTAGTATTATTGTGCAGGGTTTAGTGTTATTGGACAGGGTTTAGTATTATTGGGCAGGGTTTAGTGTTATTGGACAGGGTTTAGTATTATTGGGCAGGGTTTAGTGTTATTGGACAGGGTTTAGTATTATTGGAAAGGGTTTAGTGTTATTGAGCTGGGTTTAGTGTTATTGGACAGGGTTTAGTATTATTGGCCTGGGTTTAGTATAATTGGACAGGGTTTAGTATTATAGGGCTGGGTTTAGTGTTATTGGACAGGGTTTAGTGTTACTGGACAGGGTTTAGTGTTATTGGGCTGGGTTTAGTGTTATTGGGCAGGGTTTAGTATTATTGGGCTGGGTTTAGTATTATTGGAAAGGGTTTAGTGTTATTGGACAGGGTTTAGTGTTACTGGACAGGGTTTAGTATTACTGGACAGGGTTTAGTATTATTGGAAAGGGTTTAGTGTTATTGGACAGGGTTTAGTGTTACTGGACAGGGTTTAGTATTATTGGAAAGGGTTTAGTGTTATTGGACAGGGTTTAGTATTATTGGAAAGGGTTTAGTGTTATTGGACAGGGTTTAGTAATATTGGACAGGGTTTAGTATTATTGGACAGGGTTTAGTGTTATTGGCCTGGGTTTAGTGTTATTAGGCAGGGTTTAGTGTTATTGGACAGGGTTTCGTATTATTGTGCAGGGTTTAGTGTTATTGGCCTGGGTTTAGTGTTATTAGGCAGGGTTTAGTATTATTGGACAGGGTTTCGTATTATTGGACAGGGTTTAGTGTTATTGGACAGGGTTTAGTATTATTGGACAGGGTTTAGTATTATTGGACAGGGTTTAGTATTATTGGACAGGGTTTAGTATTACTGGACAGGGTTTAGTATTATTGGACAGGGTTTAGTATTATTGGGCAGGGTTAAGTATTATTGGAAAGGGTTTAGTGTTATTGGACAGGGTTTAGTGTTATTGGGCAGGGTTTAGTGTTATTGGGCAGGGTTTAGTATTATTGGAAAGGGTTTAGTGTTATTGAGCTGGGTTTAGTGTTATTGGACAGGGTTTAGTATTATTGGCCTGGGTTTAGTATAATTGGACAGGGTTTAGTATTATAGGGCTGGGTTTAGTGTTATTGGGCTGGGTTTAGTGTTATTGGGCAGGGTTTAGTATTATTGGGCTGGGTTTAGTGTTATTGGGCAGGGTTTAGTATTATTGGGCTGGGTTTAGTATTATTGGAAAGGGTTTAGTGTTATTGGACAGGGTTTAGTGTTACTGGACAGGGTTTAGTATTACTGGACAGGGTTTAGTATTATTGGACAGGGTTTAGTGTTATTGGACAGGGTTTAGTATTATTGGACAGGGTTTAGTGTTATTGGGCTGGGTTTCAGTGTTATTGGGCAGGGTTTAGTATTATTGGCTGGGTTTAGTGTTATTGGCAGGGTTTAGTGTTATTGGACAGGGTTTAGTGTTATTGGACAGGGTTTAGTATTATTGGACAGGGTTTAGTGTTATTGGGCTGGGTTTAGTGTTATTGGACAGGGTGTAGTGTTATTGGACAGCGTTTAGTATTATTGTGCATAGTTTAGTGTTATTGGACAGGGTTTAGTATTATTGTGCAGGGTTTATTGTTATTGGACAGGGTTTAGTATTATTGGACAGGGTTTAGTTTTATTGGACAGGGTTTAGTATTATTGGACAGGGTTTAGTTTTATTGGGCTGGGTTTAGTGTTATTGGACAGGGTGTAGTGTTATTGGACAGGGTTTAGTATTATTGTGCAGGGTTTAGTGTTATTGGACAGGGTTTAGTATTATTGGGCAGGGTTTAGTGTTATTGGACAGGGTTTAGTATTATTGGCCTGGGTTTAGTATAATTGGACAGGGTTTAGTATTATAGGGCTGGGTTTAGTGTTATTGGACAGGGTTTAGTGTTACTGGACAGGGTTTAGTGTTATTGGGCAGGGTTTAGTATTATTGGGCTGGGTTTAGTATTATTGGAAAGGGTTTAGTGTTATTGGGCTGGGTTTAGTGTTATTGGGCTGGGTTTAGTATTATTGGAAAGGGTTTAGTGTTATTGGGCAGGGTTTAGTATTACTGGACAGGGTTTAGTATTATTGGACAGGGTTTAGTGTTATTGGACAGGGTTTAGTATTATTGGGCAGGGTTAAGTATTATTGGAAAGGGTTTAGTGTTATTGGGCAGGGTTTAGTGTTTTTGGGCAGGGTTTAGTATTATTGGAAAGGGTTTAGTGTTATTGGACAGGGTTTAGTATTATTGGAAAGGGTTTAGTGTTATTGAGCTGGGTTTAGTGTTATTGGACAGGGTTTAGTGTTATTGGGCTGGGTTTAGTGTTATTGGGCAGGGTTTAGTATTATTGGGCTGGGTTTAGTGTTATTGGGCAGGGTTTAGTATTATTGGGCTGGGTTTAGTATTATTGGAAAGGGTTTAGTGTTATTGGACAGGGTTTAGTGTTACTGGACAGGGTTTAGTGTTATTGGGCAGGGTTTAGTGTTATTGGACAGGGTTTAGTATTACTGGACAGGGTTTAGTATTATTGGACAGGGTTTAGTGTTATTGGACAGGGTTTAGTATTATTGGACAGGGTTTAGTGTTATTGGGCTGGGTTCAGTGTTATTGGGCAGGGTTTAGTATTATTGGGCTGGGTTTAGTGTTATTGGGCAGGGTTTAGTGTTATTGGACAGGGTTTAGTGTTATTGGACAGGGTTTAGTATTATTGGACAGGGTTTAGTGTTATTGGGCTGGGTTTAGTGTTATTGGACAGGGTGTAGTGTTATTGGACAGGGTTTAGTATTATTGTGCATAGTTTAGTGTTATTGCACAGGGTTTAGTATTATTGTGCAGGGTTTAGTGTGATTGGACAGGGTTTAGTATTATTGGACAGGGTTTAGTTTTATTGGACAGGGTTTAGTATTATTGGACAGGGTTTAGTTTTATTGGGCTGGGTTTAGTGTTATTGGACAGGGTGTAGTGTTATTGGACAGGGTTTAGTATTATTGTGCAGGGTTTAGTGTTATTGGACAGGGTTTAGTATTATTGTGCAGGGTTTAGTGTTATTGGACAGGGTTTAGTATTATTGGGCAGGGTTTAGTGTTATTGGACAGGGTTTAGTATTATTGGCCTGGGTTTAGTATAATTGGACAGGGTTTAGTATTATAGGGCTGGGTTTAGTGTTATTGGACAGGGTTTAGTGTTACTGGACAGGGTTTAGTGTTATTGGGCAGGGTTTAGTATTATTGGGCTGGGTTTAGTATTATTGGAAAGGGTTTAGTGTTATTGGGCTGGGTTTAGTGTTATTGGGCTGGGTTTAGTATTATTGGAAAGGGTTTAGTGTTATTGGGCAGGGTTTAGTATTATTGGACAGGGTTTAGTATTATTGGACAGGGTTTAGTATTATTGGACAGGGTTTAGTGTTATTGGGCTGGGTTCAGTGTTATTGGGCAGGGTTTAGTATTATTGGGCTGGGTTTAGTGTTATTGGGCAGGGTTTAGTATTATTGGAAAGGGTTTAGTGTTATTGGACAGGGTTTAGTGTTACTGGACAGGGTTTAGTATTATTGGAAAGGGTTTAGTGTTATTGGACAGGGTTTAGTATTATTGGAAAGGGTTTAGTGTTATTGGACAGGGTTTAGTGTTATTGGGCAGGGTTTAGTGTTATTGGAAAGGGTTTAGTGTTATTGGACAGGGTTTAGTAATATTGGACAGGGTTTAGTATTATTGGACAGGGTTTAGTGTTATTGGGCTGGGTTTAGTATTATTGAACAGGGTTTAGTGTTACTGGACAGGGTTTAGTATTATTGGAAAGGGTTTAGTGTTATTGGACAGGGTTTAGTGTTACTGGACAGGGTTTAGTATTATTGGACAGGGTTTAGTATTATTGGAAAGGGTTTAGTGTTATTGGACAGGGTTTAGTGTTACTGGACAGGGTTTAGTATTATTGGAAAGGGTTTAGTATTATTGGACAGGGTTTAGTGTTATTGGACAGGGTTTAGTATTATTGGAAAGGGTTTAGTGTTATTGGACAGGGTTTAGTGTTATTGGACAGGGTTTAGTATTATTGGAAAGGGTTTAGTATTATTGGAAAGGGTTTAGTGTTATTGGGCAGGGTTTAGTGTTATTGGAAAGGGTTTAGTGTTATTGGACAGGGTTTAGTAATATTGGACAGGGTTTAGTATTATTGGACAGGGTTTAGTGTTATTAGGCAGGGTTTAGTATTATTGGAAAGGGTTTAGTGTTATTGGACAGGGTTTCGTGTTATTGGACAGGGTTTAGTGTTATTGGAAAGGGTTTAGTATTATTGGACAGGGTTTAGTGTTATTAGGCAGGGTTTAGTATTATTGGAAAGGGTTTAGTGTTATTGGACAGGGTTTCGTGTTATTGGACAGGGTTTAGTGTTATTGGACAGGGTTTAGTATTATTGTGCAGGGTTTACTGTTATTGGACAGGGTTTAGTATTATTGGACAGGGTTTAGTGTTATTGGACAGGGTTTAGTATTATTGGATAGGGTTTAGTGTTATTGGACAGGGTTTAGTATTATTGGAAAGGGTTTAGTGTTATTGAGCTGGGTTTAGTGTTATTGGACAGGGTTTAGTATTATTGGCCTGGGTTTAGTATAATTGGACAGGGTTTAGTATTATAGGGCTGGGTTTAGTGTTATTGGACAGGGTTTAGTGTTACTGGACAGGGTTTAGTGTTATTGGGCTGGGTTTAGTGTTATTGGGCAGGGTTTAGTGTTACTGGACAGGGTTTAGTGTTATTGGGCTGGGTTTAGTGTTACTGGACAGGGTTTAGTGTTATTGGGCTGGGTTTAGTGTTATTGGGCAGGGTTTAGTATTATTGGACAGGGTTTAGTGTTATTGGGCTGGGTTTAGTGTTATTGGGCAGGGTTTAGTATTATTGGCCTGGGTTTAGTATAATTGGACAGGGTTTAGTATTATTGGGCAGGGTTTAGTGTTATTGGACAGGGTTTAGTGTTACTGGACAGGGTTTAGTATTACTGGACAGGGTTTAGTATTATTGGACAGGGTTTAGTGTTATTGGACAGGGTTTAGTATTATTGGACAGGGTTTAGTGTTATTGGGCAGGGTTTAGTGTTATTGGGCAGGGTTTAGTATTATTGGACAGGGTTTAGTGTTATTGGGCTGGGTTCAGTGTTATTGGGCAGGGTTTAGTATTATTGGACATGGTTTGGTGTTATTGGGCTGGGTTTAGTATTATTGGGCAGGGTTTAGTTTTATTGGGTTGGGTTTAGTGTTATTGGACAGGGTTTAGTGTTATTGGGCAGGGTTTAGTATTATTGGCCTGGGTTTAGTATAATTGGACAGGGTTTAGTATTATTGTACAGGGTTTAGTGTTATTGGGCTGGGTTTAGTGTTATTTGACAGGGTTTAGTATTATTGGACAGGGTTTAGTGTTATTGGACAGGGTTTAGTGTTATTGGACAGGGTTTAGTGTTATTGGGCTGGGTTTAGTGTTATTGGACAGGGTTTAGTATTATTGGACAGGGTTTAGTATTATTGTGCAGGGTTTAGTGTTATTGGACAGGGTTTAGTATTATTGGACAGGGTTTAGTGTTATTGGACAGGGTTTAATATTATTGGGCAGGGTTTAGTGTTATTGGGCAGGGTTTAGTGTTATTGGGCAGGGTTTAATATTGGGCAGGGTTTAGTAGTATTGTGCAGGGTTTAGTATTATTGGGCAGGGTTTAATATTATTGGACAGGGTTTAGTATTATTGGACAGGGTTTAGTATTATTGGGCAGGGTTTAATATTAATGGACAGGGTTTAGTGTTATTGTGCAGGGTTTAGTATTATTGGAATGTTTTAGTATTGTGCAGGGTTTTGGTATTGTACAGGATTTAGTATTATTGTGCAGGGTTTAGTGTTATTGTGCAGGGTTTAGTACTATTGGAAAGGGTTTAGTGTTATTGTGCACGGTTTGGTATTATTGTGCAGGGTTTGGTATTATTGTGCAGGGTTTAGTATTATTGGAAAGGGTTTAGTATTATTGGAAAGGGTTTAGTATTATTGTGCAGGGTTTGGTATTATTGGGCAGGGTTTAGTATTATTGTGCAGGGTGTAAGGATAGCTCTTTAAACTCAATTAAATGATTCTGCATGATTCAGAGACTCGAGCGAATTGTCCAAATGCAAGTTTATTACTCAGACACCACTAGTATAATAACTATTACGGTTACACAATAGACTCAAACAATCTGGTTTCCTGCAGACCCAAGTTGATCAAGCTTGGCCTCCGTAGGTGTTGGACTTCTGACTGTCTCATGAGCTCTGACTACAAGAAGGCTGCTACCCCTTCTTATGTTCCCCACTTTACTCATTTGTCACATGTCCAAAGACCTTCCTTACATCTTTAAAGGATCCTCCCCTTTAATGTGAGTCATATTACATGATATACAGAATGTATATTGAAGCGAGGTTCCTTCTCACCAAACCTCCAGACGTTGACATAATGGCCATCTCGATGGTTTAACTGCTAATCAATTTAACCTGATGCTTCCTGTCTGACATTAACCAAATACTTCGGTTCTGTCTTCACGGAAGAGGACACAAATAACTTCCCAGAAATGCTAGGGAACCAAGGGTCTAGTGAGAAGGAGGAATTAAAGGAAATTAGTATTAGTAAAAAAATAGTGCTGGAGAAATTAATGGGACTGAAAGCCGATAAATCCCCAGGGCCTGATAATCTGCATCCCAGAGTACTAAAAGAGGTAGCCATGGAAATAGTGGATGCATTGGTTGTCATCTTCCAAAATTCTATAGATTATGGAACAGTTCCTGCAGATTGGAGGGTGGCAAATGTAACCCCTGTCATAAATCGCAAGTAACAACTCAGGAAGTACTACTGGGCGGCCAGCTGGGGCGCCGTCCAGGGAGTATAAATACTCAGGCATGGGCCCAGCTTGGGCAGAGACAATCTGGAAACAGGAAGCTAGTGACTGCTAACTGGACCTCCATGTTTTGTTACAAGTTGATTAAAGCCTTGCTTTATGTTCAAGTGCGTAGTGAGTCTTTATTACGTCAATTTAATCAACTTGATATCGTCTCCACGCTTTGGGTGATTCGGAACAACCAGCTGCAACTCGAACCACAGAAGGGAACTAGGGCAAGAAACTGATCCATCATGGAAAAACTCCTTAGACCCGCTCGTCTCGACCTGGACCCGAATGCACCTGCGGCAGCGAAGGTATGGAAGCATTGGTTTCGTACCTTTAGCAACTTTCTTGAAGAATGTGGGGCGGATGTCCCTAATAAGTTACGAATGCTTATCAACTACGTGTCTCCTCATGTGTATGATTATATTGAGGACTGTATAGTCTATGACACTGCTATCGAAATCTTACAGCAGCTATATGTCAAGTCCCCAAATGAAATATTTGCTCGACACCTACTGGCCACAACTCGGCAGCAGCCTGGGGAATCACTCGATGAATTTCTCCAGAAACTTCGCAGGCTCAGCAAGGATTGTAACCTTAAAGCAGTTACAGCTGAACAGTATCAAGAGGAACTAATCCGCGATTCCTTTATCAATGGAATCGCGTCCCCTTTTATACGTCAGCGCCTGCTGGAAAATAAAACCCTCAATTTACGGGCTGCTTATGACCAGGCGTGTTCCTTGGACTTGGCCATGAAAAATGCAGACACTTATCTCCCACCACGTGCACGGGCGGCGGCTATCTCCTTTAATGAGTCTTTCAGTAGGCCTCGGGCGGATGCCCCCACTGATGTCGACTCTACTCTAACGGACGACGACCCTACCCTAGAGGCCTTCGCTGATGACGACCCCGCCCTAGCAGCATCCTGGCAATCAGGAAGAAAGTGTTTCTTTTGTGGAGGGGCGTGCCATCACAGAAAATTTTGCCCGGCTCGTAATGTGACCTGCAATCATTGCAGCAAGAAAGGACACTTTTCCAAGGTATGCCAGTCACGGGCCTTTGCTAACAAGATAGGCCGCTCCTCTAAAGTATACCAGTCGAGAGCTCCTGTTAGCTTCACAGCTGCTATCTATGGAGCTGCTCCTCCCCCAAGAACTACTGTTAAGGCTACAGTTGCCGAAGGGAAAATTGCCTCTCCTCCCATCACGGCTGTTTTTCCCCAAAGTTTGTCCCATGCAGCCACGAAGGTTTCAGTAAATGGGCACACTCTAAGCGCGCTAATCGACTCCTGCAGCTCTGACAGCTTCATTAGTAAGCGGGCTGTCAACAGGTTAAAACTGCACATTTATCCCTCGGACAGGGAGATTGCAATGGCTCTGACGACTCTGACCACCAATTCTTCTGGCTTCTGTCTGGTCAACCTCATCCTCAACGGCCGCACGTATCTCTCCACCCGGCTCGGAGTACTCGCAAACTTATGCAGCGATGTGCTTCTGGGACAGGACTTCCAGAAGCAGCACAAGAAGATCACTTTTGAGTTTGGAGGGTCAAGGCCGGAGCTTACCATTTCTAAGGTGCCGTTTTGTGCACTCTCGGCGGCCTTACTCGGTGAACCCTCCCTGTTTGCCAATCTTCCCCCCCGCTGTAAACCCATAGCCACCAAATCGCGGCGCTTTAGCCAAGACGATCGAGCGTTTATTGAGGCGGAAATTTCTCGCCTTTTAGTCGACGGTATTATCGAGCCATGTTCATCTCCCTGGCGGGCTCAGGTCGTCATCGTGAGGAATTCCTTAAAACAACATAAAAAATGTCTGTGTATCGATTATTCGCAGACTATTAATCTATATACCGATCTGGATGCCTACCCGCTGCCACGCATAGATGACATGGTCAACAACCTTGCCAAATACAAGGTATTCTCGACCTTCGATTTAAAAAGCGCATACCATCAGTTGCCACTGCAAGACTCCGACAAGAAGTATACGGCCTTTGAGGCCAATGGTCGGCTTTTCCAGTTTCGCCGCCTTCCATTCGGGGTCACCAATGGGGTGGCCGTCTTCCAACGGGCCATGGATGGCCTAGTCCGGCAAGAGAACTTGACGGATACCTTTCCGTATTTAGACAATATCACTATTGCCGGCCATGATCAAAAGGAGCATGACGCCAATCTTCAGAGATTTTTTGACGTACTCCGCCGTCGCCACTTAACGTTAAACGAATCCAAATCGGTGAAGTCGGTGCCATCGGTGAACATTCTTGGCTACTGGGTGGGCAACGGTGTTATTAAACCGGACCCAGAGCGACTTCGTCCACTTCAGGAGCTCCCTCCCCCGACGAACCTCGGCTCTCTTCGTCGGGCACTTGGCATGTTTGCTTATTACGCAAAATGGATACCACACTTCTCCGATAAAATACAGCCCCTGCTCCATGCGAAGTCTTTTCCATTGGAAGCTATGGCTATTTCTGCCTTCAACCTCCTCAAACGACAGCTGGAGAAAGCCACGCTTCGCTCCATTGACGAAAATCTTCCTTTTGTGGTCGAATGCGATGCATCGGAGGTGGCGATCTCCGCTACCTTGAATCAAGGTGGCCGACCCGTGGCATTCCTATCCAGAACCTTGCAGGGTAGCGAGCTCCATTACCCCCCCGTCGAGAAGGAGGCTACGGCCATCATCGAGGCTGTACGCCAATGGGGTCATTTTCTTGCTCGGCGTCATTTTACGCTTATAACTGACCAGCGCTCTGTGGCCTTCATGTTGGATAACCGGAGGCGCACGAAAATCAAAAATAATAAAATTCAACTCTGGAGGATGGAGCTGGCTGCCTTTGGATATACTATCTGTTACCGACCCGGCAAACAGAACGTGGCCCCAGATACCTTCACACGGGCATTTTGCTCCTCAATGTCAACGTCGACTCTGGCGGATTTGCATATGGACTTATGCCATCCTGGTGTGACCCGCATGTTGCACTTTGTGCGCTCCAAAAATCTACCATTTTCAACCGAGGACGTAAAGAAAACATGCTCCTCCTGTAGGATTTGTGCAGAATTGAAACCACAATTCTTTCGCCCATCAGATGGCTTACTCATACATGCAATGCAGCCTATGCAGAGGCTCAGCATAGACTTTAAAGGGCCATTGCCTTCGTCGACAAGGAACACCTACCTACTTACGATGGTGGACGAGTATTCACGCTTTCCCTTCACCTTCCCCTGCCCTAATATGCTTACCTCTACGGTAATTAAATGCCTCGATCAGGTCTTTTCCCTTTGCGGGACGGCCAATTTTATCCACACTGATCGGGGTCCCTCCTTTATGTCGAGTGAACTTAAAAGTTATCTCTCCCAACGGGGAATCGCCTCAAGTAAGACGACACCATATCACCCAATCGGTAACAGACAGGTTGAACGATACAATGCCATCATCTGGAACGCTGTCCGTCTGGCACTAAGGTCACGCAACCTGCCGGACCAGCAGTGGGAAACTGTGCTCCCCGACGCGTTACACTCTATCAGGTCTCTTCTCTCCACATCTACTAATGTCACGCCTCATGAGCGATTCTTCAAATTCCGGCGTCGCTCTACACATGGGACGTCTCTACCGTCATGGTTGGTGGCTCCAGGCCCGGTGCTACTCCGGAGGTTCGTCCGGTCTGCCAAAAACGACCCTCTCGTTGACGAGGTGGAGTTAACGGAGGTAAACCCCACGTATGCGCACGTACGGTACCCTGATGGCCGGGAGACCACCGTCTCGCTCCGAGATCTGGCTCCCTGCCCAACCGGTCACACGGGCCCGAATGATGAAGGATCCCCCGACAATGATATCAACACTCCGCACCCCAATGAAAATGACGCCCCGCCTGGGACATCGGGGGATCTGCCGGCAACGCTACCGGATCAACTCAGGGAGCTGGACGCTCCCTGTAGGATGGCCACCCGAAACCAGGACGCCGGACAATCTCCAGCCACGACCCGGGATGAGGCCAGCTCAGCACCTGTGGGGACCCGCACCCGGAGTCATGATATTCCCAGTCCTCCACAGGATGATCAAGATGACGCGGACTCTACTGACTTACCGGTACGGGCCAAGCGACCCAGGGACCAGGACACGGTCCGGGGAGACGTGCCTTCCAGTCACAAGCAGAGAGCTAAACGTCTACGGCTATTTCTGGTCCGCCTAGTCCGTTAAAGGAAGACTGGACTTCCAAATCTTTCAGGGAGGAAGAATGTCATAAATCGCAAGTAACAACTCAGGAAGTACTACTGGGCGGCCAGCTGGGGCGCCGTCCAGGGAGTATAAATACTCAAAAATGAGAAGTCGCACAACACCAGGTTATAGTCCAACAGATTTATTTAATTTTACAAGCTTTCGGAGCTGTCGCTCCTTCCTCAGGTAAGTTAGCAGTGAGAGAAAGATTTGAATACATTTTGTCTGTGTTTAAATTGTGAATTCTGGGAGATTCTCTCACTGCTAACTTACCTGAGGAAGGAGCGACAGCTCCGAAAGCTTGTAAAATTAAATAAATCTGTTGGACTATAACCTGGTGTTGTGCGACTTCTCATTTTTGTCCACCCCAGTCCAACGCCGGCATCTCCACATCATGACCTATAAATACTCAGGCATGGGCCCACCTTGGGCAGAGACAATCTGGAAACAGGAAGCTAGTGACTGCTAACTAGACCTCCATGTTTTGTTACAAGTTGATTAAAGCCTTGCTTTATATTCAAGTGCGTAGTGAGTCTTTATTACGTCAACCCCACTATTTAAAAAAGGAGGGAGAGAGAAAACAGGGAACTACAGACCGGTTACCCGAACATCAGTAGAAGGGAAAATGCTAGAGTCTAATATAAAGGATGTGATAACAGGACACTTGGAAAATATCAACGAGATTAGACAAAGTCAACATGGATTTATGAAAGGGAAATTGTGTTTGACAATCCTACTGGAGTTTTTTGAGGATGTAACTGGTAGAATAGATAAGGGAGAACCAGTGGATGTGTATCTGGATTTTCAGAAGGCCTTTGATAAAGTCCCACATAAGAGGTTAGTGTGCAAAATTAAAACATGTGGGATTGGGGTAATAAACTGGCATGGATTGAAAATTGGTTAACAGACAGGAAACAGAGAGTAGGAATAAATATGTCTTTTTCGGGGTGGCAGGCGGTGACTAGTGGGGTACCGCAGGAATCAGTGCTTGGGCCCCAGCTATTCACAATATATATCAATGATTTGGATGAGGGAACCAAATGTAATATTTCCAAGTTTGCTGACGACACAAAACTAGGTGGGATTGTGAGTTGTGAGGAGGATGCAAAGAGGCTTCAAGGCGATTTAGACAAGTTGAGTGAGTGGGCAAATACATGGCAGATGCAATATAACGTGGATAAATGTGAAGTTATCCACTTCGGTAGGAAAAACAGAAAGGTAGAGTATTATTTAAATAGTGATAGATTGGGAAATGTTGGTGTACAGAGGGACCTGGGTGTCCTTGTACACCAGTCACTGAAAGCAAACATGCAGGTGCAGCAAGCAGTTAGGAAGGCAAATGGTATGTTGGCCTTCATTGCAAGAGGATTTGAGTACAGGAGCAAGGATGTCTTGTGCAGTTTTGGTCTCCTTACCTAAGAAAGGATATACTTGCAAAGTATAGAGGGAGTGCAGCGAAGGTTCACCAGACTGATTCCTGGGATGGCAGGACTGTCATATGAGAAGAGATTGGGTCGACTAGGCCTGTATTCACTAGAGTTTAGAAGAATGAGAGGGGATCTCATTGAAACGTATAAAATTCTGACAGGGCTAGACAGACTGGATGCAGGGAGGATGTTTCCCCTGGCTGGGGGAGTCTAGAACGAGGGGTCAGAGTCTCAGGATACGGGGTAGGACATTTAGTACTGAGATGAGGAGAAATTTCTTCACTCAGGGTGGTGAACCTGTGGAATTCTCTACCACAGAAGGCTGTGGAGGTCAAGTCACTGAATATATTTAAGAAGGAGATAGATAGATTTCTAGACACAAAAGGCTTCAAGGGGTATGGGGAGAGAGCGGGAATATGGTATTGAGATCGAGGATCAGCCATGATCATATTGAATGGTGGAGCAGGCTCGAAGGGCTGAATGGCCTACTCCTGCTCCTATTTTTCTATGTTTCTATTACAAAGGAACAGGTGTTAACCTGGACAATCCCAGATAGTTAATGTGAGCTTGCTAAGTGTTAGCTTCAGTGCCTCCATTGTTCTGGCCAATCTGATATTAGCTCCTCACATGTGATGTTGCCGACCCATCTGCTTGTTCCTATTCCACCATTGTCCTGACTATCTCCAATATTAGCATATCCTAATCGGATAGTGACCTCGAGATGTTATGATTAACTTTGATGGGGTACCTGACACAAAGCAAATTCTAACACAGGGTTTAGTATTGTGCAGGGTTTAGCATTATTGTGCAGGGTTAGTATTATTGCTTAAGGTTTAGTATTAATCTGCAGGGTTTGGTATTATTGGACAGGGTTTGGTATTATTGGACAGGGTTTAGTATTATTGGGCAGGGTTTAGTATTATTGGATAAGGTTTAGTATTAATCTGCAGGGTTTGGTATTATTGGGCAGGATTTAGTATTATTGTGCAGGATTTAGTATTATTGTGCAGGGTTTAGTATTGTGCAGGATTTAGTATTATTGTGCAGGGTTTAGTATTATTGTGCAGGGTTTAGTATTATTGTGCAGGGTTTAGTATTGTGCAGGATTTAGTATTATTGTGCAGGGTTTAGTATTGTGCAGGATTTAGTATTATTGTGCAGGGTTAAGTATTCTGCAGCATTAGTGTTATTGGGCAGGGTTAGTGTTATTGGGCAGGGTTAGTGTTATTCTGCAGTACTGGTCTTATTCTTGCGAGCGCGAGGCACCTTGGTGCAGAGAGGAGTGAAAGCGGCGCATGTGTGTGATTGCAGTTGCAGTGGCAGATGGGAGGAAGGTGTCATTCGGATGGCGACACGGTGGGAGCTGGTGGCTTGGCTGGCGGCTCCGTACGGAGTGAGAGATGCCCCGAGTTGGATGGATTGTCATTTTAGAGCAAGTGAAACCCTCGGCAACCAGTCCCTAGGCCCTCAGCATCTAGGCCCTCAGCATCTAGTCCCTTGGCCCTCAGCAACTAGTCCCTTGGCCCTCAGCATCTAGTCCCTTGGCCCTCAGTATCTAGTCCCTTGGCCCTCAGTATCTAGTCCCTTGGCCCTCAGCATCTAGTCCCTTGGCCCTCAGCATCTAGTCCCTTGGCCCTCAGCATCTAGTCCCTTGGCCCTCAGCATCTAGTCCCTTGGCCCTCAGCATCTAGTCCCTTGGCCCTCAGCATCTAGTCCCTTGGCCCTCAGCATCTAGTCCCTTGGCCCTCAGCATCTAGTCCCTTGGCCCTCAGTATCTAGTCCCTTGGCCCTCAGCATCTAGTCCCTTGGCCCTCAGCATCTAGTCCCTTGGCCCTCAGCATCTAGTCCCTTGGCCCTCAGCATCTAGTCCCTTGGCCCTCAGCATCTAGTCCCTTGGCCCTCAGCAACCAGTCCCTTGGCCCTCAGCAACCAGTCCCTTGGCCCTCAGCAACCAGTCCCTTGGCCCTCAGCATCTAGTCCCTTGGCCCTCAGCATCTAGTCCCTTGGCCCTCAGCATCTAGTCCCTTGGCCCTCAGTATCTAGTCCCTTGGCCCTCAGCAACCAGTCCCTTGGCCCTCAGCAACCAGTCCCTTGGCCCTCAGCATCTAGTCCCTTGGCCCTCAGCAACCAGTCCCTTGGCCCTCAGCATCTAGTCCCTTGGCCCTCAGCATCTAGTCCCTTGGCCCTCAGCATCTAGTCCCTTGGCCCTCAGTATCGAGTCCCTTGGCCCTCAGTATCTAGTCCCTTGGCCCTCAGCAACCAGTCCCTTGGCCCTCAGCAACCAGTCCCTTGGCCCTCAGCATCTAGTCCCTTGGCCCTCAGCATCTAGTCCCTTGGCCCTCAGCATCTAGTCCCTTGGCCCTCAGCATCTAGTCCCTTGGCCCTCAGCATCTAGTCCCTTGGCCCTCAGCATCGAGTCCCTTGGCCCTCAGTATCTAGTCCCTTGGCCCTCAGCATCTAGTCCCTTGGCCCTCAGCATCTAGTCCCTTGGCCCTCAGCATCGAGTCCCTTGGCCCTCAGCATCTAGTCCCTTGGCCCTCAGTATCTAGTCCCTTGGCCCTCAGCATCTAGTCCCTTGGCCCTCAGCAACCAGTCCCTTGGCCCTCAGCATCTAGTCCCTTGGCCCTCAGCATCTAGTCCCTTGGCCCTCAGCATCTAGTCCCTTGGCCCTCAGCATCTAGTCCCTTGGCCCTCAGCACCTAGTCCCTTGGCCCTCAGCATCTAGTCCCTTGGCCCTCAGCATCTAGTCCCTTGGCCCTCAGCAACCAGTCCCTTGGCCCTCAGTATCTAGTCCCTTGGCCCTCAGCATCTAGTCCCTTGGCCCTCAGTATCGAGTCCCTTGGCCCTCAGTATCTAGTCCCTTGGCCCTCAGCATCTAGTCCCTTGGCCCTCAGCACCTAGTCCCTTGGCCCTCAGCATCTAGTCCCTTGGCCCTCAGCATCTAGTCCCTTGGCCCTCAGCATCCAGTCCCTTGGCCCTCAGCAACCAGTCCCTTGGCCCTCAGCATCTAGTCCCTTGGCCCCCAGCATCTAGTCCCTTGGCCCCCAGCATCTAGTCCCTTGGCCCTCAGCATCTAGTCCCTTGGCCCTCAGTATCTAGTCCCTTGGCCCTCAGCATCTAGTCCCTTGGCCCTCAGCATCTAGTCCCTTGGCCCTCAGCATCTAGTCCCTTGGCCCTCAGCATCTAGTCCCTTGGCCCTCAGCAACCAGTCCCTTGGCCCTCAGCATCTAGTCCCTTGGCCCCCAGCATCTAGTCCCGTGGCCCTCAGCATCTAGTCCCTTGGCCCTCAGCATCTAGTCCCTTGGCCCTCAGCATCTAGTCCCTTGGCCCTCAGCATCGAGTCCCTTGGCCCTCAGCATCTAGTCCCTTGGCCCTCAGCATCTAGTCCCTTGGCCCTCAGCATCTAGTCCCTTGGCCCTCAGCATCTAGTCCCTTGGCCCTCAGCATCTAGTCCCTTGGCCCTCAGTATCTAGTCCCTTGGCCCTCAGCATCTAGTCCCTTGGCCCTCAGTATCGAGTCCCTTGGCCCTCAGCATCTAGTCCCTTGGCCCTCAGCATCTAGTCCCTTGGCCCTCAGCATCTAGTCCCTTGGCCCTCAGCATCTAGTCCCTTGGCCCTCAGCATCTAGTCCCTTGGCCCTCAGCATCTAGTCCCTTGGCCCTCAGCATCTAGTCCCTTGGCCCTCAGTATCTAGTCCCTTGGCCCTCAGCAACCAGTCCCTTGGCCCTCAGCATCTAGTCGCTTGGCCCTGAGCATCTAGTCCCTTGGCCCTCAGCATCTAGTCCCTTGGCCCTCAGCAACCAGTCCCTTGGCCCTCAGCATCTAGTCGCTTGGCCCTGAGCATCTAGTCCCTTGGCCCTCAGCATCTAGTCCCTTGGCCCTCAGCATCGAGTCCCTTGGCCCTCAGTATCTAGTCCCTTGGCCCTCAGCATCTAGTCCCTTGGCCCTCAGCAACCAGTCCCTTGGCCCTCAGCAACCAGTCCCTTGGCCCTCAGCATCTAGTCCCTTGGCCCTCAGCATCTAGTCCCTTGGCCCTCAGCATCTAGTCCCTTGGCCCTCAGCATCTAGTCCCTTGGCCCTCAGCATCTAGTCCCTTGGCCCTCAGCAACCAGTCCCTTGGCCCTCAGCATCTAGTCCCTTGGCCCTCAGCATCTAGTCCCTTGGCCCTCAGTATCTAGTCCCTTGGCCCTCAGCATCTAGTCCCTTGGCCCTCAGCAACCAGTCCCTTGGCCCTCAGCATCTAGTCCCTTGGCCCTCAGCATCTAGTCCCTTGGCCCTCAGCATCTAGTCCCTTGGCCCTCAGCATCTAGTCCCTTGGCCCTCAGCATCTAGTCCCTTGGCCCTCAGCATCTAGTCCCTTGGCCCTCAGCATCTAGCCCCTTGGCCCTCAGCAACCAGTCCCTTGGCCCTCAGCAACCAGTCCCTTGGCTCTTAGCAACCTCTTTTATGTTAGAAATGATGATTAATGGCTAATGTCATCATCAATTAAGAGGGAGCACGTGCCCCCTTCTTATCGGGGCACAACCCATTAACTGTAAATCATACAAATCCCTGGTGAGACCACAACTGGAGTACTGCGAGCAGTTCTGGGCACCACACCTTAGGAAGGATATATTGGCCTTGGAGAAAGTGCAGCGTAGATTTGCCAGAATAATACCTGGACTGCAAGGGTTAAATTGCGAGGAGCGATTACACAAATTAAATTCCTTGGAATTTAGAAGGTTAAGGGGTGATCTGATCGAAGTTTTCAAGATATGAATGGGAACAGATAGGGTAGATAGAGAGAAACTATTTCCGCTGGTTGGGGAGTCTCGGACTAGGGGACATAGTCTAAAAATTAGAGCCAAATCTTTCAGAATGAAGTTAGGAAACACTTCTACACACAAAGGGTGGTAGAAGTTTGGAACTCTCTTCCGCAAACGGCAATTGATGCTAGGTTAATTGTTAATTTTAAATCTGAGATCGATTGATTTCTTTTAACCAAAGGTATTAAGGGATATGAGCCAAAGGAGGGTATATGAAGTTAGGTCACAGATCAGCCATGATCTCAGTGAATGACGGAACAGGCTCGAGGGGGCTAAATGGCCTACTATGTTCCTATACAGAATTGAAAAAAAAAGAAACTTATTCAATCAAATTAAAATGTGGTTCAGGGGGGTGATGATGCACTCCAGTCCCTCCGGTGCCCACAGTTTGCAGAAGACCTCAAGCGTGCCGGTGGACACCATGTGCTCCCTTTCCAGAGACCCCCAGGTAAGAACGGAGAAGAGCGGTAAGCAGTCGGGCTGAACGACCCCTTCGACTGCATGCTGCCTGGACCTATGGATGGCCACCATGGCCAGGCCCAGGAGCAGTCCTACGAGGAGGTCCTCCGACTGACTCGCTCTCCTCCGCACCCCCTTAGCGACCAGTCCCTTGGCCCTTAGCAACCAATCTCACGGCTCTTAGCAACCAGCCCCATTTTTTTGGGACTGCTAACAACAACAACTTGCATTTATATAGTGCCTTTAACGTAGTAAAACGTCCCATGGCGCTTCACAGGAGGGTTATCAGACAAAATTTGACACCAAGCCACATAAGGAGATATTAGGACAGATGAGCAAAAGCTTGGATGAAAGAGGTAGGTTTTAAGGGGCGTAGTAAAGGACAAAAGAGAGGTAGAGAGCAATGTTCCCTTTAAGTTGTGCGGCGGCGTACGTGCCAGGAGTCCCGCGCAGCCGGTGAGCCAGCTTTTAAATTGAAAAAAAACATGCCTGCGTGGACTTTTGAATGGGCTGTGCAGCCTGTTAAAGAGGCCGTGCGGCCCAAAGAAATATTACGGGGAACATTGGTAGAGAGGCAGAGAGGTTTAGGGAGGGAATTCCAGAGCTTAGGGCCCAGGCAGCTGAAAGCACGGCCGCCAGTGATTGAGTGATTAAAATCGGGGATGCTCAAGAGGCCAGAATTAGAGGAGTGCAGATATCTCAGAGGGTTGTGGGGCTGGAGGAGGTTACAGAGATAGGGAGGGGGGGCGAAGCCATTCAGGGATTTGACAACAAGGATGTGAATTTTAAAATTGAGGCGTTGCTCAACCGGGAGCCAATGTAGGTCATAGGTGAACAGGACTTGGTGCGAGTTAGGATACGGGCAGCAGAGTTTTGGATGAGCTTAAATTTACGGAGGGTGGAAGATGGGAGGCCGGCCAGGAGAGCAATAGAATAGTCGAGCCTAGAGGTAACAAAGGCATGGATGAGGATTTCAGCAGCAGGTAAGCTGAGGCATGGGCGGAGACGGGTGATGTTACGGAGGTGAAAATAGGTGTTCTAAGTGATGGTGCGGATGTGTGGTCGGAAGCTCATCTCCTGGTCAAATACGACACCAAGGTTGGTCTGGTTCAGCCTAAGACAGTTGCCAGGGAGAGGGATGGAGTCGGTGGATACGGAACGGAGTTTGTGGCGGGGACCGAAGACAATAGCTTTGGTCTTCCCAATATTTAGTTGGAGGAAATTTCTGGTCATACAGTAGTGGATGTCAGATAAGCAGTGTGACAAATTAGAGACAGTGGAGGGGTTGAGAGAGGTTGTGGTGAGGTGTCATCAGCGTACACTGATGCTGTGTTTTCGGAAGATGTCGCCGAGGGGCGGCATTTAGATGGGAAATAGGAGGGGGCCAAGGATAGATCCTTGGGGGACACCAGAGATAGTGTTGCGGGAGCGGGAAGAGAAGCCATTGGAGGTGATTCTTTGGCTACAACTGGTTAGATAAGAATGGAACCAGGTGAGTGCAGTCCCACTCAGCTGGAAGACGATGGAGAGGCGTTGTAGGAGGATGGTGTGGTCAGCTGTGTCAAAGGCTGTAGAAAGGTCGAGAAGGACGAGGATGGATAGTTTACCAAGATCACAGTCACATAGGATTGATAAGGGCCGTTTCAGTACTGTACCAGGGGCGGAAACCTGATTGTAGGGGTTCAAACTTGATTAACCATCATGGCACTTGCAGCAGGCCGTGACATTTGAGCGCAACAACATTTTAACAATGCCAGACCATACATCACTAATATTATAACAAAGAACAAAATCAATCCTTGTACTACTGATGTCCCGAGTGATCCCAACCATCCAGTTGCCCAGCCCCAAAGGGTGGATGCCGGAGGTTGTTTTAATTTCTTTACTTCTTCCTGTATGTGTTCTGCCAAGTTAGTTATTGCTTCCAAGTTATCTGGTATATAGGTACAACATTCTGTACCTATTAGGGCACAGGTTCCCCCTTTTTCCGCCAACACATAGTCAAGGGCCATCCGATTTTGTAGAGCTACTGTACGGAGGGCTACCATCTCTGCATTAACCTTAACTAGGGCTTCAGCTGTATCGTTGGCCACCTGCTCCAAGACGGAGGCCAGGTTAATGGATTCCCTTGCCAATTTACCCGCTCCATTCTCGGGGCAACCAGGGATAGGCCCTATGACCGCACACGAAATTAGTCCCGTTGTAGGGGGTATACTTATTTACCTCTGGGGGGTCCCATTGTACTGCACACTACCCGTTTCACCAGGCAAGGCAATGTTATATGTGCAATTACTGTAGCCCACAATAGGATCTGTCTGTCGTCCCCTCTTTGCGAGACATAGTCCCCCCCCTTTGTCCCTGCTTACTCCTCGTTCTCAGGAACGGTGGTAGATAGGAATCGTTATATGTTGACCGTGTCCACCCACTACAATATTCTGGGTTGTACCCATGATGTTGGAGCTTTGCTATAGTGCTGCCGTCTGTCTTGGCTTCATAACAGCCCACACTTGTGCATCCTGCTCTAACTCCAAACATCCAACTGACCGTCTCATCATCACTAAGTGGGATTGGTTGTAGGGGCACTCCTTCCTCCGAGTGCGTGGGGACATGGGCGCAGACCCAACAGCTGGCAACATCAACTCTCTTGGCATATGTGTATGACATATATAAAAAGGTGTTCACCTGCAACCCTCTTTTGGCCCGTGGGGGTACTCTAGCCTGAGTCCTCCCGAGGCTACATATTATGATTATACAAACGAGCAAACTACACACGATATTACGTAACACGTTCATCTTATCACTTTATGTTAACAATGTCCCAAAGGCTATAACGCCAACCGAACCGCTTTGTTGCTTGAAGATTCTATTTTTCTTCGAAGCTTATCCTTTAGAGGACCCACATCCTCTTCTCCTTCCAGTCCCGGGCCACGAGTTTTGCACTTCCTACTGTTGCCAAATGGCAAAGTGGTTTTCCCCAGTTTACTTTGTTCCCGTCTCCCTGTACCCAGGTTAACTTTCCTTGTCGTGAATCTATTAACAAATTAAATTCTTTTAACCAATATATTCCTAAGATAGTCCCCTCACTGTTTGGACATACATAAAATTGTGCGGGTAATCGTCGTCCCGCTAATTCCAACACTTGTACCTGACTTTTAAATGAAACGTTCCCCTCCCAACCCCACTATGTCATGTTCATTTCTTCCTCTATTTTTACTTGGCAACTATGCTCATCCCCTTCTGTTAATATTCCGGATGCTAGGTTTATTCCAGTATGTTTTTGTATTAATACTGATCCACCTCTTGGTAAGAGGATTGTTTCCCACTTTGCTTTCCGGCTATCTGATATAGTTCTGTTTTTGACCCTCTACCACTCTCTTTTACCTTCGGATTCTGGAGCGGGTCCCACCCCTCCTTCGTCATCTTATCAACTAAACCCTTCCGGTCGTCTGCATAGAACCTAGTAAGGGACCCCATTCGTCCCCATTCTATTTCTTCCCCGACGCCATTTGTGGTCCAACTTACAGTCTTACCTGGTGCTGAGTTCCTCTACTCGGGCTTGTCTTTGATACTTTAAAGACCTTCAAGCGGTTAATCAGTCACAACACACATATATATTTGCTGACTTCACAATCCCAGGGTGTTTTGGAGCCTCTACGCCTACTTGATCCTGGCCGTCACGTGGGACTACGTCCTCTTAATTCAGGCTTAGGCTAGGTGTTTGAGACAGGCACCCTCCTTGTCCATGTCGTTTCGTCACTCAGTCATTCCTTCGCGACATTTATCGCTATACTGTGTTCCCTTTAGTACTTGCGATCCACACTCTCACAACTGTGTTCTCCTACTTCTCACAGACTTTACTTGATTCGTGATGCTACGGCACTGTCCCTCCGCCTTTCCAAGTGACTCAATTTCTGGACGGTCAAAATTGACTTCTCGTCCGGGTTCACCGGTGCGGGCGGTCTTTCAGTTCTGCAGCATCCTGCCGACTATGCCAATTGTTGGTGAAAAATGAATTCACTCGAGTCTGTCTCAAAGCAGAAGATCACAGTTTATTCAACAGAGCGCTTTGGGAGAAGAGTCAGATCCCGCAATCTAGTGATTCACTTCTCGTCGTTACAGTGGTATCAAAACTTCTTTTATACATTATAGGGTCGGATACAAATGTCCTCACCCAATTACATTTCCCCAGCAACAGCTTCTAATTATAATCTGCCCTTTACACAGTTTTTTACTTCCTAACCGAAACTATAAACATCGAAATGTGGTCAGCGTTATCCAGTCTGACTGTCTGGTTATCCGGTGATTGGTTCCTCCCACGTACACATGTTAACCACAGACATTTTCCCATCGCACTGTGTCAGGTTAACCATTTTGTCTTTTACATTGTTGCTTTAACTTTTACATTCTTGCTTTAAGTCCTTTAATTTTTACTCCAACAATCCCTCTTGTTGGTCCCTGATCAAAACTCCTTTTGTGACAGGGAACCAGCTTCATACGGATTTCTGGTAATGTAAGTAGATATGTTTACATTCCAGGGGCTCACAGTCCGTTAGTCAGACTGTGGCATCCTTGTATAGGGACTCAGCAACCATTCCCATCCCTTGGCCCTTAGCAACCGGTCCCATCCCATGGGCCTAAGTAACCGGTTCCTTGACTTTTAGCAACCAGTGCCTTGTCTCTCAGCCACCAATCCCTTGGCCCTTAGAAACCAGTGCCCAGGCACTTAATTAATGTTGTTATTTCTCTTGCCCAGGCTGGAATGGGAAGTGGGAAGCAATTGGGTGAATTGTGTTTCGCCTCAGAGCTGAACCACAGACCGTTGGAGATCCTGTGACCAGGCACCACCCTCCTCCCCTTCACCACCTGCAACCCTGACAGGCAGCGGGCTGTCCTCCTCCAGTCTTTTCGATCTTCGAGAAATCCCATCACAAACAGCAGTCAGACCAGGTAGAGGCGGCAGGTTCCCTTCCCTGAAGAACATCAGATCGTTTTTATGACAAAGGTTCACAAGGATGATTCCAGAACTGTGAGGTTATATCCAACAGGAAAAACTGACCAGGCTGGGGCTCTTTTCTCTAGAAAAGAGAAGACTGAGGGGTGACCTGATGGAAGTCTTTAAGATTATGAAGGGGTTCAATAGGGCAGACTTAGAGAAAATGTTTCTACTAGTGAGAAGAGTCCAAAACTAAAGGCTTTTAATATAAAGAAAGAAAGAACTTGCATTTATGCGACGCCTTTCACAACCTCAGCACGTCCCAGAGCTCTATAGCCAATGAATTATTTTCTTTTTGAAGCGTATTTATTGTTGTAACGTAGGAACTAATAATATAAGATAATCACTAATAAATCCAATAGGGAGTTGAGGAGAATCTTCTTTACCCAGCGAGTGGTGAGAATGTGGAACTCGCTACCACAGGGAGTGGTTGAGGCGAATGGCATAGATGGATTTAAGGGGAAGCTGGATAAACACATGAGGTAGAAAAGAATAGAAGGATATGCTGATAGGGTGAGATGAAGAGGGGGGGGGGGGAAGGAGGCTCGTGTGGAGCATAAACACTGGCATGGACCTGTTGGGCCGAATGGCCTGTTTCTGTGTCGTACATTGTGTGTGAGCCGACAGATAACATGAGCGTTGCTGCTTGTGCAGCCCACCAGATTTATTCAGCTCAATTACACAATTTGTCACGGTGGGATTTGAGCTCGCAACCTCTGGGTTACTAGTCTAGGACCAGAACCAGTTCCTTCCTGTACCTGGGGGGCCATTGGAGAGGCCTCCACTATCACGACACTGCAAATCCTTTCAAGCAGGGGCGGTGCCTTCAAATTCTGCCCGGTGCCAGATTCATCCAGTGGAGTGTGAAGGATGATCCTTTATTAGAATCTCACAGCGCAGAAGAAGGCCATTCGTCCCATCGTGCCTGTGTCGGCTCTTTGGTAGACCTATCCAATTAATCCCACTTCCCCCTGCTCTTTCCCCAGAGCCCTGCAAATATTTCACCTTCAAGTATTTATCCCATTCACTTTTGAAAGTTACTATTGAATCTACTTCCACCACCCTTTTAGGCAGTGCATTCCAGATCAAAACAACTCACTGCCTAAAAACATTTCTCTTCTTCCCCGCCCTCTGGTTCGTTTGCCAATGACCTTAAATCTGTGTCCACTGGTTACCTGACCCTCCTACCACTGGAAGCAACTCTCCCGATCGACTCTATCAAAACCTCTAGAAAGCTGAAGGTCATCTCTTGATTTATCTGTTCTCTCTTGGCCCCCTGCACTGTGTTCCTCGTCAATGCTTCAGAGAACCCAAACTGGTGGGCATTTGCGGAGCGGGCATTGGGCACTGGGTGTCTCCAGTACCACCAGCCTTCTCCTCTCCCTTTACCGATGGGGCTGAGGAATGGGTTCCACCAGCATCGAACGCCCTTTGGCACGTCAACTCATGTGGTCCCTTTCTGGCTCACGCTATCGGTCCCAAGGTTGATCATGGGGACCTGTTGCAGGCCTCCAGCTCAAGTGATTCCATCTCTGGGCGCAAGTTACGATGGTGGTGGCGGACTTTAGTTCCCCAGGTATCCTCCAGTGATCTAGCGAGTATTGAGGAGGAGGGCTAGAATGTTTGTCGGTACTGCAAATCGTTGCTGCCTTGGTAATCTGTCCCGGTGAGCATTCTCTGAATGTAACTGTAGACTGAATCGAGTGGCCTGGGTTGTGGTCCCAGGCTGCTCATGAACAGGTCAGAATTTGCATCAGCTGAACAAGGGCTCGCTGTCCCACACGCACAAGGAAACAAATCAACTCCAACCTCAAAACCAAATACTCACATTGACTCACACTCCTCTCACACATGTCGGTATCATTTCCCGCTCTCTCACTGCCTCCCCACTTCTCCCCTCGGAGTCAGGAGACTTCATCCCATAATCCAGGCCGATGCTCCCGGTGACAGTACCGAGGGAGTGCTGCACTGTCCGACGTAGATATATATACACTAGGGGGAAAAATTTGTTTGCTTTGCGCCTCCCGTTAGCGCCCTAAGAGGGCGTGGCGCTGTGGCACGTAGTGCCGCAATATTCCCTCGCAGCGCCCCAAGAGGGAGGCACGGCGCATCCAGTCGTGCCCCGCTTCCCTCTTGGGGCGCTACCCATGAATTTCGGCCGCGGGGGCACTAATTTTTTCGGGGCGCTAAACCTAGCACCCCGGCAAAGTTAGCGCCCCAAAAGGGGCGCGACTCAATTTTTCCCGCGACTCAATTTTTCCCCCTAGGCGTTGAGCTCATAATCCAGGCCCACACTCCCCAGTTCCAGTACTGAGGGAGCGCTGCACTGTCTGAGGTAGATGTCTATATCCTAGGAGTTGAGCTCATAATCCAGGCCCACACTCCCCAGTTCCAGTACTGAGGGAGCGCTGCACTGTCCGAGGTAGATGTTTATACTCTAGGGGCTAGAACTTCGTCTCAGGCTGTGGTGCAAAACGGGTGGTATCGGATCGGCTGCCAATTTTATGCCTATTATACAGTCAATGGAACTGAATATCAGGTGCTACGTATAACGGGCGGCCGATCCGATACTGCCTGTTTTGTGCCACCACCTGAGACGAATTTCTAGGCCTTGGACTTGAGCTCACAATCCAGCCGACACTCCCAGTGCCAATACTGAGGGAGCGCTGCACGGTCGGAGGTAGATGTATGTACTCTCGGACTTGAGCTCTCAATTGTGACCCCTGGGTTAGAGAGAGGGGAGTTCAGCCAGGGTTCCTGTTCCTGATCACTGTCCAGAGACCCCTGGGTTAGAGAGAGGGGAAATCAGCCAGGGTTCCTGGTCCTGATCACTGACCCCTGGGTTAGAGAGAGGGGAAATCAGCCAGGGTTCCTGCTCCTGATCACTGTCCAGTGACCCCTGGGTTAGAGAGAGGGGAAATCAGCCAGGGTTCCTGCTCCTGATCACTGACCAGTGACCCCTGGGTTAGAGAGAGGGGAGTTCAGCCAGGGTTCCTGCTCCTAATCACTGACCAGTGACCCCTGGGTTAGAGAGAGGGGAAATCAGCCAGGGTTCCTGCTCTTGATCACTGACCAGTGACCCCTGGGTTAGAGAGAGGGGAAATCAGCCAGGGTTCCTGCTCCTGATCACTGACCAGTGACCCCTGGGTTAGAGAGAGGGGAAATCAGCCAGGGTTCCTGCTCCTAATCACTGTCCAGTGACCCCTGGGTTAGAGAGAGAGAGAGGGGAGTTCAGCCAGGGTTCCTGTTCCTGATCACTGTCCAGAGACCCATGGGTTAGAGAAAGGGGAAATCAGCCAGGGTTCCTGTTCCTGATCACTGTCCAGAGACCCATGGGTTAGAGAAAGGGGAAATCAGCCAGGGTTCCTGTTCCTGATCCCTGTCCAGTGACCCCTGGGTTAGAGAGAGAGAGGGAAATCAGCCAGTGTTCCTGTTCCTGATCACTGTCCAGAGACCCATGGGTTAGAGAAAGGGGAAATCAGCCAGGGTTCCTGTTCCTGATCCCTGTCCAGTGACCCCTGGGTTAGAGAGAGAGAGGGGAAATCAGCCAGGGTTCCTGTTCCTGATCCCTTTCCAGTGACCCCTGGGTTAGAGAGAGAGAGGGGAAATCAGCCAGGGTTCCTGTTCCTGATCACTGACCAGTGACCCCTGGGTTAGAGAGAGGGGAAATCAGCCAGGCTTCCTGGTCCTGATCACTGTCCAGTGACCCCTGGGTTAGAGAGAGAGAGGGGAAATCAGCCAGGGTTCCTGGTCCTGATCACTGTCCAGTGACCCCTGGGTTAGAGAGAGAGGGAAATCAGCCAGGGTTCCTGTTCCTGATCCCTGTCCAGTGACCCCTGGGTTAGAGAGAGGGGAGTTCAGCCAGGGTTCCTGCTCCTGATCCCTGTCCAGTGACCCCTGGGTTAGAGAGAGAGAGAGAGGGAAATCAGCCAGGGTTCCTGGTCCTGATCACTGTCCAGAGACCCCTGGGTTAGAGAGAGGGGAAATCAGCCAGGGTTCCTGCTCCTGATCCCTGTCCAGTGACCCCTGGGTTAGAGAGAGGGGAAATCAGCCAAGGTTCCTGGTCCTGATCACTGTCCAGAGACCCCTGGGTTAGAGAGAGGGGAAATCAGCCAGGGTTCCTGCTCCTGATCCCTGTCCAGAGACCCCTGGGTTAGAGAGAGGGGAAATCAGCCAGGGTTCCTGGTCCTGATCACTGTCCAGAGACCCCTGGGTTAGAGAGAGGGGAAATCAGCCAGGGTTCCTGCTCCTGATCCCTGTCCAGAGACCCCTGGGTTAGAGAGAGAGGGAAATCAGCCAGGGTTCCTGTTCCTGATCACTGTCCAGAGACCCATGGGTTAGAGAAAGGGGAAATCAGCCAGGGTTCCTGTTCCTGATCCCTGTCCAGTGACCCCTGGGTTAGAGAGAGAGAGGGGAAATCAGCCAGGGTTCCTGTTCCTGATCACTGACCAGTGACCCCTGGGTTAGAGAGAGGGGAAATCAGCCAGGGTTCCTGGTCCTGATCACTGTCCAGTGACCCCTGGGTTAGAGAGAGAGAGGGGAAATCAGCCAGGGTTCCTGGTCCTGATCACTGTCCAGTGACCCCTGGGTTAGAGAGAGAGGGAAATCAGCCAGGGTTCCTGTTCCTGATCCCTGTCCAGTGACCCCTGGGTTAGAGAGAGGGGAGTTCAGCCAGGGTTCCTGCTCCTGATCCCTGTCCAGTGACCCCTGGGTTAGAGAGAGAGAGAGAGGGAAATCAGCCAGGGTTCCTGGTCCTGATCACTGTCCAGAGACCCCTGGGTTAGAGAGAGGGGAAATCAGCCAGGGTTCCTGCTCCTGATCCCTGTCCAGTGACCCCTGGGTTAGAGAGAGGGGAAATCAGCCAAGGTTCCTGGTCCTGATCACTGTCCAGAGACCCCTGGGTTAGAGAGAGGGGAAATCAGCCAGGGTTCCTGCTCCTGATCCCTGTCCAGAGACCCCTGGGTTAGAGAGAGGGGAAATCAGCCAGGGTTCCTGCTCTTGATCACTGTCCAGAGACTCCTGGGTTAGAGAGAGGGGAAATCAGCCAGGGTTCCTGCTCCTGATCACTGTCCAGTGACCTCTGGGTTAGAGAGAGGGGAAATCAGCCAGGGTTCCTGCTCCTGATCACTGTCCAGAGACCCCTGGGTTAGAGAGAGGGGAAATCAGCCAGGGTTCCTGCTCCTGATTAATGTCGAGTGACCCCCGTGCTGGAAACTGTGTGAGTGAGTGTGAGCGAGAGTGAGTGTGTATATGAGCATGACGGTGAGTGAGCATGTGTGAGTGTGACAGGGTGAGCGAGTGTGTGTGAGTGACTCTGAGCCTGAGTGACTATGAACTTGAGTGTGAGTGAGCGAGAGTGAACGAGCCTGAGTGTGAGCGAGCATGTGTGTGAGTGAGCGTGACAGGGTGAGAAGGGAGCATGCTGCTTCCAGCGATGAGAAGCATTGCTGTGATCAGAATGAGGTGTGAATGTATGTGGAGGACTGTACGGCCTAGAAATTCGAGTAGGCCGGAAACCTGCCGGTAACAGCGCCGACCAAGGCTAACGGCCGCCCGCAGAAGGAGTGCAGGCAGCACCGGTATTTTGGTGCTGCCGGCTAATTTACATCAACGGAACGGAGATTCTGTGATGTAACGCGGTCGTTCCAGCGCTAACTTCAGCAGGAGGCCGAAGGTCGCATTGGAAGGATCGGTGCGGCGTTCTTGGGCAATGTGCTGTGTCGGAGCATTTAGCGACGGTTCCTATGTTTTGCTCTCGTGTCCGCTGATGGTCCTTGTAGAGATGGAGCATTGTGCGTTGTGGCAGATGACGAGGCATCTGTTTGTCCATTGCTCCCCTCTTCCTTGCCTGGACATTTCTCTGGGTGTTGTGTGGGGTCCACAAATGGGTGCCAGACTGCCTGCTACTCCCACCTTCGCTGGCTGCCATAGCTCACAGATCTTTGACCCAGATGGTCGCTGTGTGGAGGTTTGTGCTCCACCATGGGGCTGGAGGGGGATGGGATGGGGATGCACCGTCTTGTAGCTAACAGTGACAGTGCACTAGCCTGCAGATTGCAAAGGGCATTCACTCCCTGGTGAGTGGCTGTTAAAGCACAGGCTCAGATCTGCAGGAACTCCTGGTAGGACCACAAAGACCGAGGCACTGATGTCCTTAAACCGTTGCATTGGACATCAATGGAAATGTTGAGGCTGCCGTGAAACACGAATTAAGGCTGAATCCATTTGTGGAAAACAAGAGACTTTTTTAATACAACTGCATGGTACAAAATGGCTGAACAGACTGCTCCCAGAATTCTCTGGAAAAATCCTGAGGCCCCGCCCACTCCTGCCTTAAAGGTAAGGTGCCTTAAAGGCAAGGTGCTCGATATTTGTCCATGGACGGAAAAGTGGATAATGCCGTTTAGGTGGCGATCCGCCACAGAAACAAATTTATAAAAGAGGGAACCTGAACTCTTCATCTGGAGTTTACTGATGTCAGTGGTGCAGAAGAGAGTTCAATTAAATTTTTAACAACAGCAGACTTTTGAAGAACTCTTGGTGAGAATATGCTGTCAAGCCTTTTCAAAGCAGACTGCCAAACTTTGCAGATCATTTGATCAGTTCCTAAACTAGAAAACCCCAGTGTATAAAATTTAAGGAAATGCAGCTTTGATTTCTTCCTGGGATTATTACAACTGTAGTACAGTACAACTTATTTTAAGGTCCCTCCTATACTGTTTGACTGACCAGGGGGAGATTTGCTGCATGTCAGTGGAAGCAGTTTTCACTCCAATAGCTGTCCATAGACAAGAGTTATCCCAGCAGCTGTTTACATTGTGAGTTCTAGCTCACCGCTGCTTTCTCCTGCCTCTCCACACTGTCAACGGCAGGACGCACGGTCGTGCTTTGGAGAGGGTGGTAAGAGGAACGGCGAGCTCCAAAATAGATGAGCGGGTGTCAATTCAACGTTGCACGCCGATTGACGTCATGCTCCAACTAATTAAAATACTTTCTGCGAGTGCAGGCAATGGCAGCGCTGCCGACCTGCCGAAAATGGCAGCCACCGCAGGGACCTGCCGGCAGCGGGCAGAAGTGAGGCGGCAGCCAATTTTTTTCCCAAAACGGGCCTTAACGGCCAGCGCTAACACCTCCAATTTCTAGGCCTACGCCAGGTTGAATGGGCTCTCTGTTACAGCACAGGGGAGGAGCAGGAACTGCGGCTATTGCAGCATGCACACATGCAAATATTGGTACAAAAGGCACTGTCTGCAGTCTTAGTGAGAGACACCATCTCTCGCCCAGCATTTACCGGGTAGCGGTTGGGGATTCGAGCAGAATCGGAGTGAGGTGGAGGAACTGTGACCCATCACCATGAGGGATTGGCTTGCATTGGTGTTGCTCTGTGTCACTGTTACTGATACTGGTAAGTCAGCACCTTTCGATATTCCTATTCCTCTCTACCATGTGTAATTGTCATGATGTGGAGATGCCGGTGTTGGACTGGGGTGGACAAATGTGAGAAGTCGCACAACACCAGGTTATAGTCCAACAGCTTTATTTGAAATCACAAGCTTTCAGAGCGCTCCGAAAGCTTGTGATTTCAAATAAAGCTGTTGGACTATAACCTGGTGTGTGCGACTTCTCACATGTGTAATTGTGGAATGAAAGTACAGAGCCACTGCCATTCAGGCCTAACCCCACCCTCCCCTCCCCTCCCATCCCTCCACTCCACCGGCAGGTGTCTTGGTCCTATACCCAAGGAACCTCCTCTCTAAACACGTCTGCCTTACTGACTTCGGGTTCCTGCTCCTGATCACTGGCCAGTGACCTCTGAGTTAAGGAGATGGAAAATCAGCCGAGGTTCCTGTTCCTGATCACTGTGAAGTGACATCTGGGTTAGAGAGTGGGAAAATCAGCCAGGGTTCCTGCTCCTGATCACTGTCTAGTGACCTCTGAGTTCGGGAGATGGAAAATCAGCCAAGGTTCCTGCTCCTGATCACCGACCATTGATGCCCTGCTGGAAACTGCCGGGGAGAGTGAGCGAGAGTGAGCGTGAGCATGACGGTGAGTGAGCGTGTGTGAGTGAGTGTGACACGGTGAGCGAGTGCGATTGAGTGACTTTGAGTCTGAGTGACAATGAGCCTGAGTGTGAGTGTGAGTTAGTGTGACTGAGTGAGCATGAGTGAGCGAGCGAGTGTGAGTGTGAGTGAGCGTGACAGGGTGAGAAGGGAGCATGCTGCTTCCAGCGATGAGAAGCATTGCTGTGATCAGAATGAGGTGTGAATGTATGTGGAGGACTGTGCAGCCCAGAAATTCGAGTAGGCCGGAAACCTGCCGGTAACAGCGCCGACCAAGGCTAACGGCCGCCCGCAGAAAGAGTGCAGGAAGCACCGGTATTTTGGTGCTGCCGGCTAATTTACATCAACGGAACGGAGATTCTGTGGTGTAACGTGCTTGTTCCAGTGCTAACCTCAGCAGGAGGCCGAAGGTCGCATCGGAAGGATCGGTGCGGCATTCTTGGGCAATGTGCTGGGTCGGAGCATTTGGCGACGGTTCCTATGTTTTGCTCTCGTGTCCGCTGATGGTCCTTGTAGAGATGGAGCATTGTGCGTTGTAGCAGATGACGAGGCATTTGTTTGCCCACGGCTCCCCTCTTACCTGCGCGGACATTTCTCTGGGTCTTGTGTGGGGTCCACAAATGGGTGCTAGCCTGCCTGCTACTCCCACCTTCGCTGGCTGCCATAGCTCCACGGATCTTTGACCCAGATGGTCGCTGTGTGGAGGTTTGTGCTCTACCATGGGGCTGGAGGGGGATGGGATGGGGATGCACCGTCTTGTAGCTAACAGTGACAGTGCACTAGCCTGCAGATCGCAAAGGGCATTCACTCCCTGGTGAGTGGCTGTTAAAGCACAGGCTCAGATCTGGAGGGACTCCTGGAAGGACCACAAAGACTGTGGCACTGATGTCCTTAAACCGTTGCATTAGACATCAATGGAAACAAATTTATAAAAGAGGGAACCTGAACTCTTCATCTGGAGTTTACTGGTGTCAATGGTGCAGAAGAGAGTTCAATTAAATTTTTAACAACAGCAGACTTTTGACGAACTCTTGGTGAGAATATGCTGTCAAGCCTTTTCAAAGCAGACTGCCAAACTTTGCAGATCATTTTATCAGTTCCTAAAATGGCAGCCACCGCGGGACCTGCCGGCAGCGGGCAGAAGTGAGGCGGCCGCTATTTTTTTTTCCCAAAACGGGTCTTAACGGCCAGCGCTAACACCTCCAATTACCAGGCCCACGCCAGGTTGAATGGGCTCTCTGTTACAGCACAGGGGAGGAGCAGGAACTGAGGCTATTGCAGCATGCACACATGCAAATATTGGTACAAAAGGCACTGTTGGTGGTCTCAGTGAGAGACACCAATTCTCGCCCAGCATTTACCCGGGGAAGCGGTTGGGGAGTCGAGCAGAATCGGAGTGAGGTGGTGAAACTGTGACCCATCACCATGAGGGATTGGCTTGCCCTGGTGCTGCTCTGTGTCACTGTTACTGATACTGGTAAGTCAGCACCTTTCGATATTCCTATTCCTTTCCCCACTGCCATTCAGGCCCTCCACCACACTGGCAGGTGTCTTGGTCCCACACCCAAGGAACTCCCTCTCTAAACCCCTCTGCCTTACTAACTCCGGGATCCTGCTCCTGATCACTGTCCAGTGACCCCCCCTGGGTTAGAGAGAGGGGAAATCAGCCAGGGTTCCTGCTCCTGATCACTTTCCAGTGACCCCTGTGCAAGCAGCTGATCTGCGGGAAGGCCGAGTCGATAACCGCGGCCCACTGTGGCCAAGGGAACGCGCAGGTCCTGCTCAGTGGTGTCATGTGCGACGGGACGGAGCGCTCCTTGAACCGATGCCTCTCCAACCAGCTCATTGCCAACAGTAGTGTCTGCGGGCAGCATGCTGGGGTCGTCTGTTCAGGTGAGTCGGTAGCTTTCATTACGCTTGTAATAACGCAACTGGCTGTTCCACACCTCTCGCAACAAGTCCCGTTCACCCCTCACCCCTTGAGCTCGCTGACCTACACAGGCTTCTGGTCCAGCAATGCCTCGATTTTTTAAAATTCTCATCCTAGTCTCCAATATCCCTCCATGGCACTTGCCCCCTTCCTATATCTGTAACCTGCTCCAGCCCTACAATTCTCATCCTACTGCTAAATTCCCTTCATGACTTTTTCCCCTCCCAGGCTCTGTAACTTGCTCCAGCCTTACAATTCTCATCCTGGTGTTCAAATCCCTCCATGGCCTCAACCCTCCCTATCTCTGTAACCCCCTCCAGCCCTACAATTCCCATCCTTCTGTTTGAATCTCTCCATGGCCCTTGACTCCCTATCTTTGTAACCTCTTCCAGCCCTACAATTCCCATCTTCATCAGTGCAGCGCTCCCTCAGTAATGCCTCTCCGACAGTGCAGCGCCCCCTCAGACTTGCCCCTCCGACAGTGCAGCGCTCCCTCAGTACTGCCTCTCCGACAGTGCAGTGCTCCCTCAGTACTGCCCCTCTGACAGTGCAGCGCTCCCTCAGTACTGCCTCTCTGACAGTGCAGTGCTCCCTCAGTACTGCTCCTCTGACAGTGCAGCACTCCTCAGTATTGCCCCTCCGACAGTGCAGCGCTCCCTCAGACTTGCCCCTCCAACAGTGCAACGCTCCCTCAGTACTGCTCCTCTGACAGTGCAGCGCCCCCTCAGTGCTGCCCCTCTGACAGTGCAGCGCTCCCTCAGTACTGCTCCTCTGACAGTGCAGCGCCCCCTCAGACTTGCCCCCCAACAGTGCAACGCTCCCTCAGTACTGCCTCTCCGACTGTGCAGTGCTCCCTCAGTACTGCCCCTCTGACAGTGCAGCACTCCCTAAGTACTGACCTTCCGACAGTGCAGCGCTCCCTCAGCACTGCCCCTCTGACAGTGCAGCACTCCTCAGTATTGCCCCTCCGACAGTGCAGCACTCCCTAAGTGCTGCCCCTCTGACAGTGCAGCACTCCTCAGTACTGCCCCTCCGACAGTGCAGCGCTCCCTCAGTACTGCCCCTCCGACAGTGCCGCGTCCTCTCAGACTTGCCCCTCCGACAGTGCAGCGCTCCCTCACTACTGTCCCCCCGATATTGCAGTGGTCCCTCAGTACTGACCCTCCGACAGTGCAGCTCACCCTCAGTACTGCCCCTCTGACAGTGCAGCACTCCCTCAGTACCGCCCCTCCGACAGTGCCGCGCACTCTCAGACTTGCCCTTCCGACAGGGCAGCGCTCCCTCAGTACTGCCCCTCCAACAGTGCAGCGCTCCCTCAGTACTGTCCCCCCGATATTGCAGTGGTCCCTCAGTACTGCCCCTCAGACAGAGCAGCACTCCCTCAGTACTGCCCCTCCGACAGTGCAGCGCCCTCTCAGATGCCCCTTCGACAGTGCAGCGCACCCTCAGTGTTCCCCCTCCGACAGTGCAGCACTCCCTCAGTACTGCCCCTCAGACAGGGCAGCGCTCCCTCAGTACTGCCCCTCCGACAGTGCAGCACTCCCTCAGTACTGACCCTCAGACAGTGCAGTGCTCCCTCAGTACTGGCACCGGGAGTGTCAACCTGGATTTTGTGCTCACGGCTCTGGAGTGGGGCTCAAGCCCACATCCCCCAGACCCCGAGGCGAGACACTGAGACACGGCTGACACAGGAGGAGGTTGGAATTGAAGGGGGGGAGGTTATGAGCCCCTTTGTGGTGGTTCTGTTCCAGGAGGGGGGTCAGTGAGACTGGAAGATGGAGACGACATGTGTCGTGGGAGAGTGGAGATCCTTCACCATTCCGTTTGGGGAACAGTTTGCAGCGATTACTGGGACCTGCACGACGCGGAGGTTGTGTGCCGGCAGCTCAACTGTGGGA
The DNA here is from genome assembly GCA_030390025.1 of Squalus acanthias. NCBI lineage: Eukaryota > Metazoa > Chordata > Chondrichthyes > Squaliformes > Squalidae > Squalus > Squalus acanthias. Next base: position 30,643,146 of record CM059449.1, on the reverse strand, counting down.
GGGCAGTCTCGGCCACCACCGGAACCTCCTTTGGGCAGACCAGCGGCCCAATCTGGCTAGATGACGTGCGCTGCGACAGGACTGAGTCGAGCCTCGATCGATGTGTCGCGACACCGTGGGGCGAACATAACTGTCGGCACAGCGACGACGCTGGAGTTCAGTGCTCAGGTAAGAGTGCGCTAACCCGGTGAGAATGGACGCCGGCAGATCCCCCAGTCAGGCAGTATCCAGTGAGTGAGCGAGTCCCGGATTGTGCGGAGTTTGCTGAACTCAACCAGTGTGGTACTGAGCCCCACAGATACACGCAGCAGGAAAGGCCTCGGCTCCATCCCGGGCCCGTGCTGAGTTAGCTGATCTCATCTGGTGTGGTACTGAGCCCCACACACACACAGAACAGGAAAGGCCCAGGCTCCAGTCGGCCTGTGTGGAGTTGGCCGATCTCACCTGGTGGTACTGAGCCCCCACACACTCACAGCAGGGAAGACCCAGGCTCCATCCCCGGCCTGTGCTCAGTTAGTTGATCCCAACCAGGGTGGGCGGTAGTGGGGCTACATTCAGGTGTCAGTGCCTCCTGGGTTGGGAGCGGGGAAATTCGGCAAGGGTCTGTAGGGGGTGTTGTGCTAGGGTCAGCCTCACCTCTGACTCAGTGAGCGGTTCGAATCGCTCCCACGCCCCTGGTTCTAGACCTTGGACTTATTTAGGGGTTGTGAATAAAGATGCAGTAGACAACAGGTTCTGATGAAAGAATTTTGACTTTATTAAAAGAAAAAGGTAATAAACTTAAAACACTCTTAATGCTTAAACACAGGTTGGGGAACACATTGGTACAAGCGAGGGAAATAACCTTAGAAGAATACTTCACCCCTCCCAATCCCACTTCACTAGCTAGGTTGGGCTCTGGAGAACCAGGGATAATGCTCACCAAACAAATCCTTGACAGTTGAGAGTTAGGGTTTAGAGTCTTTTGAGTAAAAGGTTTCGTAAGGTCCTTGTTGCCGCGAGGTGTCCGATGGTCACTGAGGCAGTCGCTCTGGTTTCTTCTTGCGTGTCGGTCTGCTTGTGAACTTGTTGGCCTTCTTTGTTGAACTTCTTGCTATAACTCTGCCTCTGTTTAAACTGTCTTCTTCCGAGCTGTGGAACTGCCTTCTTGCAGAACTGTGGAAACTGCCTTCTGTTGAACTTGAACTGTTTTTTGGAGAACTCGAACTTGTAACTGTTGTAACTGCTTGATGGGCCTTCAATTATACAAAATTGAAGTGGCCTTGTCAAAACCAAATCAAATCCTGGTCATTGTAAGACCTCGTTAACAGTAACGACTTTACTAACATGTTAACTGGTTTTGTAAATGTGTGAAGTGGTTTCTGGATAGCTCCATCCTGTCGATCTGTTGTTTGATCGGAGTTTGCATTGTCCTCATGTTTTGGGTTTCTCGACTGGGCCTAGGACTCCTATCTTTATGCATGTCTTTAATGGGTTCTGTAAGTGTCAAATGTTTTTTTTTGGGATGGTTTGCATCCTGTCGATCTTCTTGGCTGATTGGTTTTTGATGGGATGAGACTGTCTTCTCCTCGGGTCTATTGTCAAAATGTTAATGCTTGCTGGGGCTTGAGTGAGGTCATCCCGATTCCCCAGACAATGCAATTTAACTGCAGTACCCAAAACTGCTATTACAGAGGTCGCCCCACCTCCTGTGCAGCCTTTTCTCCCTTACAGGTCCAGACATGTCTTTTAAAATGCCAAAACTTGGTTTTTGGTCTTAAATTCCTTATGTTAGGCCCAAATGCATTATTATCACTCTGGGGTAGTTCCAAAGTCCTTTTTCCTTAGGTTTTGGGGATCTGCAAATTTTGGAAACCTTACAGGTCCTTGCTCATGATCACTGTCCAGTGACCTGTGCTGGAAAGTGTTCAGGTGTGTGAGTGTGCAGATGTGCTTGTGTATCTGTGTGTGTGTGTGTCTGTCTGTGGGTGTAAAAATGTGGCGTTGTATCTGTGTGGGTGAGTGTGCAAATGTACTTGTGTATGTGTGGTCAAATATGTGTGTGGTCAAATGTGTTTGCTTGTGTGTACAGATGTGCATGCAGATGTGCATGTGCGTCTGTGTGTGCAGTTATGCATGTGTCGGTGTGTGCAGATGCACTTGTGTGTCTGTGTACGGGTGTGCAGATGTGCTTGTGTGTCTGAATGTGTGCAGATGTGTTTGTGTATCTGTGTGTGCAGTTGTGCGTGTGTGTCGGTGTGTGCAGATGCACTTGTGTGTGTGCAAATATGCGTGCGTGTCTGTGTGGGTATGTGCAGATGTGCGTGTGTGGGTATGTGCAGGTGTGTCTGCGTGTGTGTGTCTGGGTGTGCAAATGTGGCTTTGTGTCTTTGTGGGTGTGTGTGTGCAAATGTGCTTGTGGGTGTGTGTGTTCAAATGTGCTTGTGTGTGCAGATGTGCTTGTGTGTCTATGTGTATGGGTTTGATATATTCACTGCTTTCCTCCCTCAGCCTCTGCACCGAGCGACTTCTCATCCTCAGTGATTTCAACCTCCATCTCAACTCATCATGCTCTCTCTCCTCTGAGTTAACTAGCCTCCTATCCTACCTTCATCTCTCCCTCCATGTAAACTCCCGAACCCATATTCATGGCCACCCTCTCAACCTTGCCATCTCTCGTGGCCTCGCTACTCCCATCGTGTCAATCGCAGATAAGGCCATCTCCTACCACTTCCTCGTATCGCTCTCCACCCACATCCCCCTTCCCCCCTCCCAACCCTACTTCCTTCTGTGTTCGCCCCTGGAAAAAACTCTCTCCCAACTCTCTTACAACTGCGCTTATGAAATCCCAACTGTCCAGCCTTTGGCCCTCCATTCACCACGACGTTTCTGCAGCTATCGATCTGCTCAACCACACCCTCACCACCACCTTTGATGCCCTAGTCCCTATTAAAACCATTACTCTCTCTCTCACCCTGGCCGTTCCCCCGGTACGGCCCTCATCTTCGCTCCCTTAAGTCCAAGGGACGCAGACTTGAACGGATATGGCGGACAACTTATTTAGCCATTCACTGCCAGATCTGGCTGGAGCACATAAAGCATTATCGGGTCCTGCTCTCGTCTGCCAAAATTGCTCACTATTCCAGAATTATTCTGGAATGTAAAGATAAACCCCGGCTCTATTCTCTACTGCTAGCGGTCTACTTAAACCCCTCTCCCCGTCACCTCCACCCTCACCTCCGACAAGTGTGAGAGCTCATGGACTTCTTTGTTTCTAAGATTGAGACCATCCGATCAGCTGCCTCTGTCACTTCCCTTCCTTCCCCTAGCCCACTTGGTCAAACTTCCTCTAAGGTTCCCCCCTGTCCTAGCCCTGAACTCACATCTTTCTCCAGTTTCTCTCTGAACTCCCCTCATGACCTCTCTGCACTCATCTTGTCCATGAGACCCACTTCCTGCTCCCTCGACCCTATTCCCACCAAACTGCTGTCCACCCAACTTCCTTTTCTGGGTCCCATGTTAGCTGATAATGTTAACGGTTCTCTCTCCTCAGGTACTGTCCCTCTTTCCCTCAAATCTGCCATCATCACCCCTCTCCTCAAAAAACTAACCCTTGAGCCCTCCGTCCTTGCAAACGACCGCCCCATCTCCAAACTCCCTTTCCTCTCCAAAAGTCCTTGAACGTGTTGTCGCCTCCCAAATCCGTGTCCATCTTTCCCGCAACTCCATGTTTGAATCCCTCCAATCAGGTTTCCGCCCCTGCCACAGTACCGAAACGGCTCTCGTCAAAGTCACAAATGACATCCTTTGTGACTGTGACAAAGGTAAACTATCCCTCCTCATCCTTCTCGACTTGTCTGCGGCCTTTGACACGGTTGACCACTCCATCCTTCTCCAACGCCTCTCCACCGTCATCCAGCTGGGTGGGACTGCACGCGCCTGGTTCCATTCTTATCTATCTAATCGTAGCCAGAAAATCACCTGCAACGGCTTCTCTTCCCACTCCCACATCGTTACCTCTGGTGTCCCCCCAAGGATCTATCCTTGGCCCCCCTCCTATTTCTCATCTACATGCTGCCCCTTGGCGACATCATCCGAAAACACAGCGTCAGTTTCCATATGTATGCTGACGACACCCAGCTCTACCTCACTACCTCTTCTCTCGACCCCTCCACGGTCTCTAAATTGTCAGACTGCTTGTCCGACATCCAGTACTGGATGAGCAGAAATTTTCTCCAATTAAATATTGGGAAGACCGAAGCCATTGTCTTCGGACCCCGCCACAAACTCCGTTCCCTAGCCACTGACTCCATCCCTCTCCCTAACATCTGTCTGAGGCTGAACCACACTGTTCGCAACCTTGGTGTCATATTTGACCCTGAAATGAACTTCCGACCACATATCCGCGACATAACTAACATTGTAACATCGCCCGTCTCCGCCCCCGCATCAGGTTATCCGCTGCTGAAACCCTCATCCATGCCTTTGTTACCTCTAGGCTTGACTATTCTAGAGCAATCCTGGCTGGCCTCCTACGTTCTACCCTACGTAAACTTGAGGTCATCCAAAACTCGGCTGTCCGTGTCCTAACTCGCACCAAGTCCCGTTCACCCATCACCCCTGTGCTCGCTGACCTACATTAGCTCCTGGTTAAGCAACGCCTCGATTTCAGAATTCTCATCCTTGCTTTCAAATCCCTCCATGTCCTCGCCCCTCCCTATCTATGAAATCTCCACCAGACCCACGACCGCATCCCCCTCCCACCCCCCCCCGCACCGAGATAACTGCGCTCCTCTAATTCTGCCATCTTGAGCATCCCTGATTATAATCGCTCAACCATTGGTGTCCGTGCCTTCCGTTGCCTAGGCTCTAAGCTCTGGAATTCCCTCCCTAAACCTCTGCGCCTCTCTACCTCTCTTTTCTCCTTTAAGACGCTCCTTAAAATCTACCTCTTTGACCAAGCACCTGCCCTAATTTATCCTTATGTGGCTCGGTGTCAAATTTCTTGTCTTATAATACTCCTGTGAAGCGCCTTGGGACGTTTTATTATGTTAAAGGCGCTATATAAATACAAGTTGTTGTTGTTGATGTGCAGATGTGTGTGTGTGTGCAGATGTGTGTGTGCAGTTGTGCGTGTGTGTCTGGGTGTGTGCAGATGTGTTTGTGTATCTGTGTGTGCAGATGTACATTTTGTGTGTGTTCAAATATACGTGCGTGTGTCTGCAGATGTGCATGTGTGTCTGTGGGTGTGCATATGTGCTTGTGTGTACGTGTGTGTGCAGATGTGTGTGCAGATGTGCATATGTGCGCAGATATGCGTGTGTGCATGTATTTGTGTGCAGATGTGCATGTGTGTCTGGGTGTGTGCAGATGTGCTTGTGTGTCTGCAGATGTGTGTGTGTGTCTGGGTGTGCGCAGATGTGTTTGTGTAGATGTGCTTGTGCGTATGTGCTTGTGTGTCTGCAGATACGTTTGTGTGCATGTGCTTGTGTGTGCAGATGTGCTTGTGTGTCTGTGTGTGCAGATGTGTGTGTGTGCAGATGTACGTGTGTGTGTGTGCAGATGTGCTTGATAGTCACTTTAATTCACCGCTTCACTCCCACTCTGACCTCACCGTCCTCGGCCTAATACACTGTTCCACGGAAGCTCAGCGTAAGCTCGAGGAACAGCACCTCATCTTTCGTTTAGGCACGCTACAGCCCTCTGGACTCAATATCGAGTTCAACAATTTTAGATCATAACCTCAGCTCCAATCACATTTATATTTTATTTAATCCACCCTTTTATTTGTCCCCCCCACCCTTTTTTTTCCTCCTAGAAGCTGGCAGCTGTCCTTCATTCTGCCAGTAGATTTCACACTTCATTCAGCCTTAATCTGTCACATTAACACCACCTCTAGCCTTGCATATCTCTTAATGTCTCTTAATGTCTCTTCATCTCCTCTTTTGTTCCTTTATCCCCTCCCCCTTTTCCCAGCTTTACCCTGGCCTTAAATCTATTTGATTTCCAGCTCTTCCCAGTTCTGATGAAAGGTCATCGACCTGAAACGTCAACTCTCTTTCTCTCTCCACGGATGCTGCCTGGCCTGCTGAGTTTTTCCAGCGTTTTCTGTTGTTATTTCGGATTTCCAGCATCTGCAGTATTTTGCTATCGTATTTGTGCTTGATAGTCTGTGTGTGTGCAAATGTGCTTGTGTGTATGTGTGTAGATGTGCTTGTGTGTAGATGTGCTTGTGTGTATGTGTGCCGATGTGCTTGTGTGTGTGCGCAGATGTGCTTGTGTGTGGGTGTGTGTGCGCAGATGTGCTTGTGTGTGTGTGTGTGTGCGCAGATGTGCTTGTGTGTGTGTGTGTGTGTGTGTGTGTGTGCGTGCGCAGATGTGAATGTGTTTGTGTGCAGATGTGCTTGTGTGTGGGTGTGTGTGCGCAGATGTGCTTGTGTGTGTGTGTGTGTGTGTGTGTGTGTGCGTGCGCAGATGTGAATGTGTTTGTGTGCAGATGTGCTTGTGTGTGAGCTCAGGTAGGCACAAGATCAGACTCCCCACTCGGTCAAATACCAGGTAATGGGGACAGTGAGGATTCATAGACCGGGAGCTGGAATGGCAGGGCAGAGTTCTGGACACCCCATTATAGGAGGGGTATTCGAGCCCGGGAATGGGAGGGTGAGTTGTGGACACCCCATTATAGGAGGGGTATTCGAGCCCGGGAATGGGAGGGTAGAGTTGTGGACACCCCATTATAGGAGGGGTATATGATCCCGGGAAAGGGAGGGTAGAGTTCTGGACACGCCATTATAGGAGGGGTATTCGAGCCCGGGAATGGGAGGGTAGAGTTCTGGACACCCCATTATAGGAGGGGTATATGATCCCGGGAAAGGGAGGGTAGAGTTCTGGACACGCCATTATAGGAGGGGTATTCGAGCCCGGGATTGGGAGGGTAGAGTCATGGACACCCCATTGTAGGTGGGGTATACGATCCCGGGAATGGGAGGGTGAGTTGTGGACACCCCATTATAGGAGGGGTATTCAAGCCCGGGAATGGGAGGGTAGAGTTCTGGACACCCCATTATAGGAGGGGTATTCGAGCCCAGGAATGGGAGGGTAGAGTTCTGGACACCCCATTATAGGAGGGGTATTCAAGCCCGGGAATGGAAGGGTAGAGTTCTGGACACCCCATTATAGGAGGGGTATTTGAGCTCGGGGAGCGGGTGCGATGACTGCTGTCTGTACATTAGGTCACCAGCTCACAGTGTAAGAGTTGCTTTGGTCCTTTTCCAGGTCCGGTGCCCCCCAGACTGCGACGAGGTCCTGACTCGTGTTCGGGGAGAGTCGAGGTGTACAACCATTCCACCTGGGGCACGGTTTGCGATCATAACTGGGACATCCTGGACGCCTCGATTGTCTGCAGGCAGCTTAAGTGTGGGGCTGCCGTGTCCGTGAGCACCGGCTTCGCCCCAGGGTAGGCCCCATCTGGCTGGATGATGTGGGGTGTGTTGGGACGGAGGCGACCATCAGTGAGTGCCCGGCAGACCAGCGGAATATCAGCAACTGTACGCACAGCCAGGATGCTGGAGTTACTTGCTCAGGTCAGCAGTAATGGTGCGCGGCGCTAAAGAGTGTGGAACGTTCTGGCCCACACAGAGCAGGAAAGGCCCAGGCTCCGTCCCCGGCCTGTGCTGAGTTAGCGGGTCACACCCGGTGTGGTACTCAGCCACACACACACACACACACAGCAGGAAAGGCCCAGGCTCCATCCCCGGCCTGTGCTGAGTTAGCGGGTGACACCCGGTGTGGTACTGAGCCCCCCCCCCCCACACACAGCAGGAAAGGCCCAGGCTCCATCCCCGGCCTGTGCTGAGTTAGCGGGTCACACCCGGTATGGTACTGAGCCCCCCCCCCCCACACACAGCAGGAAAGGCCCAGGCTCCATCCCCGGCCTGTGCTGAGTTAGCGGGTCACACCCGGTGTGGTACTGAGCCCCCCAGACACACACAGCAGGAAAGGCCCAGGCTCCATCCCCGGCCTGTGCTGAGTTAGCGGGTCACACCCGGTGTGGTACTCAGCCACACACACACACACACACAGCAGGAAAGGCCCAGGCTCCATCCCCGGCCTGTGCTGAGTTAGCGGGTGACACCCGGTGTGGTACTGAGCCCCCCCCCCCACACACAGCAGGAAAGGCCCAGGCTCCATCCCCGGCCTGTGCTGAGTTAGCGGGTCACACCCGGTGTGGTACTGAGCCCCCCCCCCCACACACAGCAGGAAAGGCCCAGGCTCCATCCCCGGCCTGTGCTGAGTTAGCGGGTCACACCCGGTGTGGTACTGAGCCCCCCAGACACACACAGCAGGAAAGGCCCAGGCTCCATCCCCGGCCTGTGCTGAGTTAGCGGGTCACACCCGGTGTGGTACTGAGCCCCCCACACACACAGAGCAGGAAAGGCCCAGGCTCCATCCCCGGCCTGTGCTGAGTTAGCTGATTCAGCTCAATTGCCAACTTCTGTGTAACAGGCTCGAATCTGAATGGCCTCCTCCTGTTCGTATGTTATACACTCGAGTGGCTGAATGGCCTCCTGTTCCTATGTAACAGGCTTGCGGGGCTGAATGGCCTCCTCTTCCTATGTAACAGTTTTAAGGGGCTGAATGGCCTCCTCTTCCTATGTAACAGGCTTGCGGGGCTGAATGGCCTCCTCTTCCTATGTAACAGTTTTAAGGGGCTGAATGGCCTCCTCCTGTTCCTTCGAGGAGGGAGGGGAAACTCGCGGGGGTTAAAACCACAGAAGGAGAAAGGTCCAAATCTGTATTGTCCCTGGCAGGTCCTTTCCCGGTCAGACTGACAGACGGGAACAACATGTGCTCGGGGAGGGTGGAGATCTTTCATGAGTCCACCTGGGGGACAGTCTGCGACGAGGGCTGGGACCTCACCGACGGGGACATCGTGTGCAAGCAGCTGAACTTTGGGAAGGCCGAGTCGGTAACCGGGGCCTACCGCGGCCGAGGGAACGGGGAGGTCCTGCTGAGCGGTGTCAGGTGTGACGGGACGGAGCGCTCCCTGGACTGATGCCTCTCCAACCCGCTCAGTGCTAACAGCAGTGCCTGCGGTCAGCACGCTGGGGTCATCTGCTCAGGTGAGTCGTGAGCTTTCATTACACCTGTAATAACGCAACTGGCTGTTCCACACCTCTCGCACCAAGTCTCGTTCACCCCCTGTGCTCGCTGGCCGACATTGTCTCCTGGTCCGGCAATGCCTTGATTTTAAAATTCGCATCCTCGTCCCCTAATCCCTCCATCGCTTTCACCCCTCCTTATCTCTGTAAACTCCTCCAACCCTACAATTCTCATAGGAACATAGGAACAGAAGTAGGTCATTGAGCCCTTGGAGCCTTTTCCGCCATTCAATGAGATCATGGCTGATCTGCGACCTAACCCGTCTTTGGCCCATGTCCCTTAATATCTTTGGTTAACAGAAAGCTATCAATCTCCGATTTAAAATTAACAATTGATCTAGCATCAATTGCCATTTGTGGAAGAGTGTTCCAAACTTCGACCGCCCTTTGTGTGTAGAAGTGTTTCCTAATTTCACTCCTGAAAGGTCTGGCTCTAATTTTTAGACAATGCCCCCTAGTCCTAGAATCCCCAACCAGCGGAAATAGTTTCTCTCTATCTACCCTATCTGTTCCCCTTAATATCCTGAAAACTTCGATCAGATCAACCTTTAACTTTCTAAATTCTAGGGAATGCAACCCTAATTTGTGTAATCTCTCCTCGTAACTTAACTGTTGAAGTCCGGGTATCATTCTGGTAAACCTACGCTGCACTCCCTCCAAGGTATATCCTTCCTACGGTGTGATGCCCAGAACTGCTCACAGTACTCCAGGTGTGGTCTAACCAGGGTTTTGTAGCTGCAGCATAACCTCTACCCCCTTATAGTCTAGTCCTCTAAATATAAAGGCCAGCATTCCATTAGCCTTTTTGATTATTTTTCTGTACCTGTTCATGACATTTTAATGATCAATGTACCTTGACCCCCCAAGTCTCTTTGGACCTGCACTGTTTTTAGCTTTTCACCATTTAGAAAGTACCCTGTTCTATCCTTTTTAGCTCCAAAGTGGATGACCTCACATTTGCCTACATTGAAATCCATTTGCCACAGTTTTGCCCATTCATTTAATCTGTCGAGATCTCTTTGTAATTTTAAGCTTTCATCTACACTGCCGACAATGCCGCCTATCTTTGTGTCATCGGCAAATCTGGATATGTGACTTTCTATGCCATTATCTAAATACTGTGAATAGTTGAGGCCCCAACACAGATCCCTGCGGGACATCACTAGTCACATCCTGCCAATTAGAGTACCTACCCATTACCCCTACTGCCTATCTCCTGCCACTCAGTCAATTTCCGAACCAGGTCAATAATTTGCCTTCACTTCCATGGGCTTCTGCCTTAGCTAACAGGCTCTTATGAGGAACTTTATCAAATGCCTTCTGGAAGTCCATATAAATAACATCCATAGACATTCCCCTGTCCACTACTTTCATCACCTCCTCAAAAAATTCAATCAGGTTTGTCAGGCATGACCTACCTTTCACAAATCCATGCTGGCTCTCTCTGGTCAACTGAAAATTTTCGAGGTGTTCAGTCACCCTATCCTTAATTATAGACTCTAGCAATTTCCCGACAACAGATGTTAGGCTAACTGGTCTATAATTCCCTGGTTTCCCTCTCTCGCCATTCTTAAATAGCAGAGTGGCATGCGCAATTTTACAATCTAAAGAAATAGTTCCTGAATCGAGAGAACTTTGGAAGATTATAGTTAGGGCATCTGCAATGTGCTCACCTACTTCCTTTAAAACCCTGGGATAAAAACCATCTGATCCTGGGGATTTGTCACACTTTAGTGCCATTATTTTCTTCATTACTGTTATTTTACTTACGTTAATTTTATTGAGTCCCTGTCCCTGATTTAATATTAGTTTCCTTGGGATTTCTGGTATGCTATCCTCTTCCTCTACTGTAAATACTGACGCAAAGTAATTATTCAACATGTCCGCCAGTGGATGTGGTGTATTTGGATTTTCAGAAGGCATTCGATAAGTTGCCACACAAGAGGTTATTAAACAAAATTAGGGCTCATGGGATTGGCGGTACAGGAAACTTTTGTTTATCCGGCACCCAAATATCCGGAATTCTCGCTTAACCGGCAAAAATCATCCTCCGAAAACTCCTCTCAAATAACCGGCAATGTTGCCGAGTCGCAGTCGAGTCTCCGCGAACGCCGAGTACTCCGAAAACTCCTCTCAAATAACCGGCAATGTTGCCGATCCCGAGTCCGAGTCCGCGAACGCCGATTTAGTCAGTAGGGGTAGTTTTCAAAAGTGCCACTACTCAGCCTCCTGGCGCTGTCGGAAGTATACTGAACATTTCTTGATTTATTTATTTTTCTTTGTTAAAAATAGCCTCGGTAGATATAACTCTCTGTTATCCGGTACTTTCGATAAACCGGCACCACGCCGGTCCCGTCGGTGCCGGTTAATAAAGAGTTTCCTGTAATATACTAGCATGGATTGAGGATTGGTTAACGGACAGAAAACAGAGAGAAGGAATAAACGGATCATTTTCGGGTTGGCAGGCTGTAACTAGTGGGGTACCGCAAGGATCAGGGCTCGGGCCTCAGCTATTCACAATCTATATCAATGATTTGGATGAGGGGACCAAATGTAATATATCCAAGTTTGCTGATTATACAAAGCTGGGTGGCAATGTAAGTTGTGAGGAGGATGCAAGGAGGCTTCAAGGGGATATAGACAGGCTAAGTGAGTGGGCAAAAACATGGCAAATAGAACATAATGTAGAGAAATGTGAAGTTATCCACGTTGGTAGGAAAATTAATAGAAAAGCAGAGTATTTTTTAAATGGTGAGAGATTGGGAAATGTTGGTGTTCAGAGGGACCTGGGTGTCCTTGTACACGAATCACTGAAAGTTAACATGCAGGTACAGCAAGCAATTAGGAAAGCAAATGGTATGTTGGCCTTTATTACAAGAGGATTTGAGTATAAGAGTAAAGACGTCTTACTGCAATTATATCGGGCCCTGGTGAGACCACACCTGGAGTATTGTGTATAGTTTTGGTCTCCTTACCTAAGGAAGGATATACTTGCCATAGAGGGAGTGCAACAGAATGTTCACCAGACTGATTCCTGGGATGAGGGGATTGTCCTATGAGGAGAGATTGAGTAGAATGGGCCTATATTCTCCAGAGTTTAGAAGAATGAAAGGTGATCTCATTGAAACATACAAAATTCTTACAGGGCTTGACAGGGTAGATGCAGGGAGGATGTTTCCCCTGGCTGGGGAGTCTAGAACCAGGGGTCACAGCCTCAGAATAAGTGGTCGGCCATTTAGGACTGAGATGAGGAGAAATTTCTTCATTCAGAGGGTGGTGAATCTTTGGAATTCTCTACCCCAGAGGGTTGTGGAGGCTCAGCCGTTGAGTATATTCAAGATAGAGATCGATAGACTTGAATATAGGGGGTATGATTAAGAAGTTTGCAGATGATACTAAAATCGGCTGTGTGGTTGATACTGAAGAAGGAAGCTGTAGACTGCAGGAAGATATCAATAAATTGGTCAGGTGGGCAGAACAGTGGCAAATGGAATTCAATCCGGAGAAGTGTGAGGTAATGCATTTGGGGAGGGCTAACAAGGAAAGGGAATACATATTAAATGGTAGGACACTGAGTAGTGTAGAGGAACAAAGGGACCTTGGAGTGCATGTCCACAGATCCCTGACGGTAGCAGGCCAGGTAGATAAGGTGGTTAAGAAGGCATACAGAATGCCTGCCTTTATTAGCGGTGGCATAGAATACAAGAGCAATATGCTTCAACTATATAAAACACAAGTTAGGCTTCAGCTAGAGTACTGCGTGCAGTTCTGGTCACCACATTACAGGAAAGATGTGATTGCACTAGAGAGGGTACAGAGGAGATTTACAAGGATGTTGCCGGGAGTAGAGAATCTTAGCTATGAGGAAAGACTGGATAGGCTGGGTTTGTTTTCCTTGGAACAGAGGAGGCTGAGGGGAGACTTTATTGAAGTGTATAAAATTATGAGGGGCATAGATAAAGTGGATAGAAAGGACCTATTTCCCTTAGCAGAGGGGTCAAAAACCAGGGGTCACAGATTTAAAGTAATTGGGGGAAGGTTTAGAGGGGATTTGAGGGGAAATTTCTTCACCCAAAGGGTTGTGGGTGTCTGGAACTCACTGCCTGAAAGGGTGGTAGAGGCAGGAACCCTAACCACATTTAAAAAGTACTTGGATCTGCACTTGGGATGCTCTAACCTGCACGGCTACGGACCAAGAGCTGGGAAGTGGGATTAGGCTGGATAGCTCTTTGTTGGTCGGCGCGGACACGATGGGCCGAAATGGCCTCCTTCCGCGCTGTAACTTTCTGTGATTCTATGATAGATTTTTGAATATTAAGGGAATCAAGAGATATGGGGATAGTGGAGATGAAGTAGAAGATCAGCCATGATCTTATTGAATGACGGAGCAGGCTCGAAGGGCCAAATGGCCTACTCCTGCTCCTATTTCTTACGTTCTTATTTCCTTATTATCATTGACAATATCACCACTTTCAGTTTTTAAGTGGCCAACATTGCTCCTGACTACTTTCTTTTTCCTAATGTAATTGTAAAAATTCTTTGTGTTGATTTTGATATCCCTTGCAAGTTTCTTTTCATACTCCCTTTTTATAGCTTTTACTATCTGTTTTGTGACCCTTTGCTCTTCTTTGTATCTTTCCCATTCTCCAGGATCTGTGCTATTTTTTGCATTTTTGTATGCTTTTTCTTTTAGTTTTATGCTGTCACTTACCTCTTTAGTCATGCATGGCTGTTTCTTTTTGTCGTTAGAGCTCTTGCCCCTCAGGGGTATAAACTGGTTTTGTATCACTTTAATTTATTTTTTGAACATCATCCACTGATCTTCTGTCATTTTACTCTTTAGCAGATTTGCCCAGTTTACTGTGGACAGTCTCTGCCTCATCCCGTTGAAGTCAGCCTTGCCCAAATCTAGAATCTTAATAGCTGTTTCGCGTTTCTCCCTTTCAAACGCTACGTTGAACTCGATCATGTTATGATCGCTATTGGATAAATGTTCACGCACAGTTAGGCTGTTAACTAAACCTGACTCATTACTAAATCTAATATGGCATGCCCCCTTGTTGCCTCTAGGACATAATGTTTTAGAAAACTATCCCGAACACACTTAAGAAATCCTCGTGTTCAAATCCCTCCATAGCCTCACCCCTTCCTTACTCTGTAACCTGCTCCAATCCGACAATTCTCATCCTCGTATTCAAATCCCTGCATGGCCCTCATCCCTCCCCATCTCTGAAACCTCCTGCAGCCGTACAACCATCCGAGATCTCTGCGCTCCTCCAATTCTGGACTCTTGTGCCTCACTAATTTCCATCGCTGCACCGTTGGCGGCCGTGCCTTCAACTGCCCAGGCCCTACACTCTGGAATTCCCTCCCTAAACCTCTCCACCTCTCTCGCCTCCTTTAAGACGCTCCTTAAAACCTATATCTTTGACCAAGCTTTTGGTCACCTGTCCTAATTCTCCTTTTGTGGCTCGGTGTCAATTTTTGTCCGATAACACTCCTGTGAAGCACCTTGGGGCGTTTTACTACGTTAAAGGCGCTGTATAAATGGGAATTATTGTTGTTAACTACTGATCCTGTCCCTGTGGAGCTGGTCCTCACCTGCATCTTTCCCAGGACAGCATCCCCATTTTGGGAACTTGGCTCAGTTGATAGCTCTCTGATCTCTGGCTGAGACTGAGGCTGGTTCCAGCCCCATTCCTGGATTTGAGGTGCCATATAAACATTGTTCTTTCTCATTACTGTGCCCCGTCTCCTGTTTCTGAGCAAATTCAACATCTACATAAAGTGACATAGAATGTACAGCACAGAAACAGGCCATTCGGCCCAACTGGTCCGTGCCGGTGTTTCTGCTCCACACGAGCCTCCTTCCACCCTACTTCCATCTCACCCTATCGGCATATCCTCATATTCCTTTCTCCCTCATGTGTTTATCTAGCTTCACCGTAAATGCATCTGTGCTAGTTGCCTCAACAACTCCATGTGGTAGCGAGTTCCACATTTTAACCACTCTCTGGATAAAGGAATTTCTCCTGAATTCCTGATTGGATTTACTGGTGACTATCTTATATTTATGGCACCTCGTTTTGGTCTCCCCCACAAGTGGAAACATCTTCTCTACGTCTACCCTCTCGAACCCTTTCAGAATCTTGAAGACCTCTATCAGGTCAGCCCTCAGTCTTCTATTTTCTAGAGAAAAGAACAAAAGCCTGTTCTGACGAAGGGTCATCGACCCGAAACAATGGCCCGAAAATTAAACCTAATACGCGAGAGTACGCACTGTGTACTCTCGCGTATTAGATCCCGAATTGCCGGTTTCCTGCATGCACTGCGCATGCGCGGGAAGCCGGCACTTCGTGAATTGAAAAGGGGGCGGTTCCTAAGTGAACCGCGTGTGCGCGTACAGGCTGTGCGCACGCAGTGCACTTAGTTTTTTTTCAGCTTTGAACGCGCAGGTAAGTGGTGAAGATTTTACACACAAAGAAAGCAGGCATAGGACCCCCTTTTAACAAGGTAAGTAGCTAATTAAGTGTTATTTTAAATTTTTTTCAACAGGTTTATCTTTTTTAGAGACTTTAAAGAAAGGTAAGTTTATTTTTATATAACTTTTAAACTTTTAAAAAGATTTTAAATTTTTTCAAAAATTTAATTTTTTGTTTAAAGTGGTTAATTTATTTAACTATACTTATTTTATTAATGTGATGGCTTTTTTTAAAAATTTAATTGAGCTTTAGCTGTTCTTTTGTGGGTGTGCAGTATTCATAGCTTTGACAGCTCTTGCCGTCAAAACTATGAATGAAAGATGGTGTGCTGCCATTGGCTCTAACTAAATCACGTGATCCCAAAGCTCGCACGAACTAATTGCGCCTCTGGGTCACGCAAGCACTGCACGGTTCCAACAGAGAGAGCCTTTGAAACTAAAGTTCGTGTGGGCCCGGAGCAAAAAGGTAGGCGCGGAGTGCGATATCGCGGGGAATCCTTACCCCCGCGGAAACCATCCATGTTTAATTTCTGGGCCATTAACTCTGTTTCTCTCTCCACGATGTTTCTCGCTCTACGATGCTGCCTGACCTGCTGAATGTTTCCAACATTTTCTGTTGTTAGTTCAGATTTACAGCGTCCGCAATATTTTGCTATTGTAAAAGCCTGTTCAATCTTTCCTGATAGATATAACCTCTCAGTTCTGGTATAATTCTTGTATTTTTAGTCATCCAGGCAACTCTAGCTTTGGATGGCCTTCCTTTCTCTCTTGTGGGACAGTGTCTGGTATCATCACATTGAACAACTTCTCCTTTGACTCCACTCACTTCCTCCAAATCAAAGGTGTTGCTATGGGAACCCGCATGGGTCCTAGCTATGCCTGCCTTTTCGTGGGATATGTGGAACACTCTTTGTTCCAGTCCTACTCGGGTCCCCTCCCTCACCTCTTTTTCCGATACATTGATGACTGTATCAGTGCCGTTTCCTGCTCTCGCCCTGAACTAGAAAATTTCATTCACTTTGTTTCCAATTTCCACCCTTCCCTCACCTTCACATGGTCCATCTCCGACTCTTCCCTTCCCTTCCTTGGCTTCTCCGTCTCCATCTCTGGGGATAGGTTATTGACAAACATTCACTACAAGCCCACTGACTCCCACAGCTACCTGGACTACACTTCCTCCCACCCCGCCTCCTGTAAGGACTCTATTCCATTCTCCCAGTTTCTCCGTCTCCGCCGCATCTGCTCTGACGATGCCACCTTCCATACCAGTGCTTCCGACATGTCTTCCTTTTTCCTCAACCGAGGATTCCCCTCTACAGTGGTTGACACGGCCCTTGACCGTGTCTGTTCTATCTCCCGCACTTCTGCCCTCACCCCTGTCCCTCCCTCCCGGAACCACGACAGAGTTCCCTTTGTCCTCACCTTTCACCCCACCAGCCTCCACATTCAACGGATCATCCTTCGCCATTTCCGCCACCTCCAGCGTGATCCCACCACCAAACGCATCTTCCCCTCACCTCCCCTTTCAGCATTCCGTAGGGACCGCTCCCTCCACGACACCCTAGTCCACTCCTCTATCACCCCCAACACCCCTTCCCCTTCGCCCGGCACCTTCCCGTGCAAGCGTAGGAGATGCAACACATGCCCTTATACCTCCCCCCTTCCCACTGTCTAGGGCTCCAAACACCCCTTCCAGGTGAAACAGCGATTTACTTGTACTTCTTGCAATTTAGTATACTGTATTCGCTGCTCACGATGTGGTCTCCTCTACATTGGGGAGACCAAACGCAGATTGTGTGACCGCTTTGTGGAACACCTCCGTTCAGTCCGCAAGGGGGACCCTGAGCTTCCGGTCGCCTGTCACTTTAATTCTCCGCTCCACTCCCACTCAGACCTCACCGTCCTCGGCCTCTTGCACTGTTCCACGGAAGCTCAGCGTAAGCTCGAGGAACAGCACCTCATCTTTCGATTAGGCCCTTTACAGCCTTCTGGACTCAACATAGAGTTCAACAATTTCAGATCATAACCTCGGCCCCTATCATATATATATATATATTTTTTATCCACACTCTTTTCTTTTTTTCTTCTCTCCCACATGGCAGCTGTCTTTCATTCTGCCAGTGCAATTTACACTTCATCTAGAGCCATCCTTTGTTTCTTAACCTGTCCCATTCCCATCTCTTTTGCCTTGAATATCTCTTAATGTCTCTTAACCTCTTCTATCCTATCACAGACCTTCCCTTTTGTTCTTTCATCCCCTCCCCCCTTTCTCAGCCTCTACACTTGCTTAAAAATCTGTTCCATTTCCTGCTTTTTTCCAGTTCTGACGAAACGTCATCGACCTGAAACGTTAACTCTGTTTCTCTTTTCACAGATGCTGCCTGACCTGCTGAGTATCTCCAGCATTTTCTGTTTTTATTTCTGGTATCATCTTTGTAGACATTGTGTTGACTGTTCCATGAGTCTTAACCTTGCCAACCCAGTCTCACATCTGGAACCTTGTATAGTGCCTTTTGAAAAACCAAGTTACTCGGTTACCTCTTCAAGCATCCCAGTAGATGTTCCACTCACAACTGTATGTTTCTGCAGATAGTCCCAGACCAGTTTAACCGTATTCCTGTCTCTACACCAGGTCCCGTGCCCTTACGGCTGGTGAATGGTACTAACGTATGCTCTGGGAGAGTTGAGATCTATTATAAATCTGTCTGGGGGACCATCTGCGACAATGGCTGGGATGTAAAGGCAGCGAGCGTGGTCTGCAGACTGCTGAACTGTGGGACGGCCCGGTCAGCAACAGGAGGCGCCTTCTATGGAGAGGGGACTGGGGCCATCTGGTTGGATGACGTGAAGTGTAACGGGACAGAGCCTGGCCTCGCTCAGTGCTCTGCCAACCCATGGGGGGGTGAATAACTGCACACACAGCAAGGACGCTGCAGTGGTTTGCTCAGGTGAGTGGAGTTACCTGCTCGGGTGAGTGGAGTTACCTGTTCTTTGTGTGTTTTGGTTCCTTTGCAATGTATCTCTGTGATGAGAGAGATTCCTGAACCATACCTGCACCCCACCCCAGGGCTACGGGGAGAGAGCGGGCTACTGGGATTAGTTTGGGATTGATGTAATGCTACGGGGAGAGAGTGGGCCAGTGGAATTAGTTCCAGATTAAAACAGGGCTACGGGGAGAGAGCGGGCCACTGAGATTAGTTTGGGAGTAAAACAGGGTAATGGGAAGAGAGCGGGGCAGTAGGATTAGTCTGGGATTGGTACAGGGCTATGGTAATAGAGCGGGGCAGTATGATGAATTTGGAATTAATACGGAGCTATGGGGAGAGAGTGGGGCAGTGGGATGAACAACAACAACAACAACTCATATAGTGCGTTTAACGTAGTAAAATGTCCCAAGGCGCTTCACAGGAGCATTATCCGACAAAATTTGACACCGAGCTAAATAAGGAAATATTAAAACAATTCAAAGAGGTAGGTTTAAGGCGTGTCTCAAAGGAGGAGAGAGAGGTGAAGAGGCTTAGGGAGGGAGTTCCGAAGCTTCGGGCCCAGGCACATGAAGCACGGCCGCCAATGGTGGTGCGATTAAAATCGGGGATGTGCAAGAGGTCAGAATTGGAGGAGTGCAGAGGCCTCGGAGGGTTGTAAGGCTGGAGGAGGATACAGAGACAGGGAAGAGCGAGGCCATGGAGGGAGTTGAATACGAGGATGAGATTTTTAACATCGAGGCGTTGCCGGGCCGAGAGCCAAGGTAGGGCAGCGAGCTCAGGGGTGATGGGTGAATGGGACTTGGTGTGAGTTAGGATACGGGCAGCAGAGTTTTGTATGAGCTGAAGTTTATGGAGGGTGGAAGATGGGAGGCCGGCCAGGAGAGCATTGAAATAGTAAAGTCTGGAGGTAACAAAGGGCACCGACGAGGGTTTCAGCAGCAGATGAGCTGAGGCAGGGGCGGAGACGAGCGATGTTACGGAGGTGGAACTAGGGGGTCTTGGTGGTGGAGAGGATATAGGATTGGAAGCTCATCTCAGGGTCAAATAGGACACCAAGTTTGCGAAAGATCTTGTTGAACCTCAGACAGTGGCCAGGGAGAGGGATGGAATCAGTGGCTAGGGAATGGAGTTTGTGGCGGTCTTCGGTCTTCCCAATAGTTAGTTGGAGGAAATTCCTGCTCATCCAGGACTAGATGTTGGACAAGCAGCGTGACAAATCAGAGACCGTGTTCCCGTCTCTATTGCAGGTCCGGTTCCCGTACGGCTGGTGAACGGTAACAACCTCTGCTCCGGGAGAGTTGAGGTCTATCATAACTCCGTTTGGGGAACCGTCTGCGGCGATAGCTGGGACGTGAATGGAGCGAGCGTGGTCTGCAGACTGCTGAACTGTGGGACGGCCCGGTCAGCAACAGGAGGCGCCTTCTATGGAGAGGGGACTGGGGCCATCTGGTTGGATGACGTGAAGTGTAACGGGACAGAGCCTGGCCTCGCTCAGTGCTCTGCCAACCCATGGGGGGGGTGAATAACTGCACACACAGCAAGGACGCTGCAGTGGTTTGCTCAGGTGAGTGGAGTTACCTGCTCGGGTGAGTGGAGTTACCTGTTCTTTGTGTGTTTTGGTTCCTTTGCAATGTATCTCTGTGATGAGAGAGATTCCTGAACCATACCTGCATCCCACCCCAGGGCTACGGGGAGAGAGCGGGCTACTGGGATTAGTTTGGGATTGATGTAATGCTACGGGGAGAGAGTGGGCCAGTGGAATTAGTTCCAGATTAAAAACAGATCTACGGGGAGAGAGCGGGCCACTGAGATTAGTTTGGGAGTAAAACAGGGTAATGGGAAGAGAGCGGGGCAGTAGGATTAGTCTGGGATTGGTACAGGGCTATGGTGGGATGATGAATTTGGAATTAATACGGAGCTATGGGGAGAGAGTGGGGCAGTGGGATGAACAACAACAACAACAACTCATATAGTGCGTTTAACGCAGTAAAATATCCCAAGGCGCTTCACAGGAGCATTATCCGACAAAATTTGACACCGAGCTAAATAAGGAAATATTAAAACAATTCAAAGAGGTAGGTTTAAGGAGTGTCTCAAAGGAGGAGAGAGAGATAGAGAGGCGAAGAGGCTTAGGGAGGGAGTTTCGGAGCTTAGGGCCCAGGCACATGAAGCACGGCCGCCAATGGTGGTGCGATTAAAATCAGGGATCTGCAAGAGGTCAGAATTGGAGGAGTGCAGAGGCCTCGGAGGGTTGTAAGGCTGGAGGAGGATACAGAGATAGGGAAGAGCGAGGCCATGGAGGGAGTTGAATACGAGGATGAGATTTTTAACATCGAGGCGTTGCCGGGCCGAGAGCCAAGGTAGGGCAGCGAGCTCAGGGGTGATGGGTGAATGGGACTTGGTGTGAGTTAGGATACGGCCAGCAGAGTTTTGTATGAGCTGAAGTTTATGGAGGGTGGAAGATGGGAGGCCGGCCAGGAGAGCATTGAAATAGTAAAGTCTGGAGGTAACAAAGGGCACCGACGAGGGTTTCAGCAGCAGATGAGCTGAGGCAGGGGCGGAGACGAGCGATGTTACGGAGGTGGAACTAGGGGGTCTTGGTGGTGGAGAGGATATAGGATTGGAAGCTCATCTCCGGGCCAAATAGGACACCAAGTTTGTGAAAGGTCTTGTTCAGCCTCAGACAGTGGCCAGGGAGAGGGTTGGAATCAGTGACTAGGGAATGGAGTCTGTGGCGGTCTTCGGTCTTCGGTCTTCCCAATAGTTAGTTGGAGGAAATTTCTGCTCATCCAGGACTAGATGTTGGACAAGCAGCGTGACAAATCAGAGACCGTGTTCCCGTCTCTATTGCAGGTCCGGTGCCCGTACGGCTGGTGAACGGTAACAACATGTGCTCCGGGAGAGTTGAGGTCTATCGTAACTCCGTTTGGGGAACCGTCTGCGGCGATAGCTGGGACGTGAATGGAGCGAGTGTGGTCTGCAGACTGTTGAACTGTGGGACGGCCCTGTCAGCACGGATCGGTGCCTATTATGGAGAGGGGACTGGGCACATTTGGATGGTGGGTGTGAAGTGTCTTGGGACAGAGCCTGCCCTCGATCAGTGCTCTGCCAACCCATGGAGGGCGAGGAACTGCACACACTGGGAGGATGCTGGAGTGACCTGCTCAGGTGAGTGGAGTTACCTGCTCAGGTGAGGTGGGTCACTCCCCATCCCACACTCCTGCTCCCTTCCCATATCCTTTAATATCCCACCCAGTCTAATCCCACTCTCCCCTCACTCCCTATACCCTTTAATATGTTACACAGCTAATCTCACTCTTTTTCTCACTCCCCGCACACTTTAATATCCCACCCAGACTAATCCCACTCTCCCCTCACTCCCTGCACCCTTTAATATGGTACACAGTCTAATCCCACTCTTCTGCTCGCGCACCCAGTAATCTCTCAGGTACCCCTTTAATCTTCACTACATAGGATATACAGCACAGAAACAGGCCATTCGGCCAAACCAGTCCATGCCGTTTATGCTCCACTTGCTCACCCCTGTAACCCAGTAATCTCTCAGCCCCTCTTATCTTTTCTAGTCTCTCTCTGTAACTAACCCCTCACCCCTGGTAACACCCGGTAATCTATCAGCCCACCTTATCTTCTCTAGTCTCTCTTCGTAACTAACCCCTGGTAACCTAGTAATCTCTCAACCCCCCCTTATCTTCTCTAGTCTCTCGCCGTAACTAAAACCTGGCAACCCAGTAGTCTCTCAGGTCCCCTTCTCTAATCTCTCTCTGTAACTAACCCCTCAACCCTGGAAACACCCAGTAATCACTTAGGTCCCCCTTATCTTCTCTGGTCTCTCTCTCTAACTAACCATTCACCCCTGGTAACCCAGTAATCTCTCAGGTCCCCCTTACCTTCTCTAGTCTCTCTCTCTAACTAACCCCTCACCGCTGGTTACACCCAGTGACTCTGTGCTACACCTTTTCCTTTGTTTCATAATGGTGCGACAAAATCTGTCCCCAAATCTCCAACTGTGCCCCACCTGAGGTACAAGTTCAATAGACTGGGTGCACTTTTGAACTCCAGTTATAAAATCCAGGCATGGAGCCAAGTGAAAGTCCACATAATCCCAGTCCAGATTAACTGTTTTTCCTTCGCTCTTCCAGGTCCGGTGCCCGTACGGCTGGTGAATGGCACCAACATGTGCTCCGGGAGAGTTGAGGTCTATCATAAATCCGTCTGGGGGACTGTCTGCGCTGATGGCTGGGTTGTAAACGCAGCGAGCGTGGTCTGCAGACTGTTGAACTGTGGGACGGCCCTGTCAGCAACAGGAAACGCCTACTATGGAGAGGGGACTGGAACAATCTGGTTAGATGATGTGAGATGTAAAGGGACAGAACCTGCCCTCGATCAGTGCTCTGCCAAACCATGGGGGGTGAATAACTGCACACACAGCGAGGACGCCGGAGTTACCTGCTCAGGTGCGTGCTTTTTCGTTTTTGAGCTAGTTCCCAACCGTCTGCATTGGGTCCACTTGTCAGGAGGAGGAACTACTTAGAATCAGAGAACTGTAGTTTACAGCATGTGGCCACAGACAGCTTCATTATCTGAGCAATTGCGAATGGAAATGAACACTGCAAGTGTCAGCAAATAGCCCTGCTTCTGACCTTATGATGGAGGGAAGGTCATTGATGAAGCAGCTGAAGATGGTTGGGCCTAGGTCACTGCCCTGAGGAACTCCTGCAACGATGTCCTGGGGTTGAGATAATTGGCCTCCAACCACCACAACCATCTTCCTTTGTGCTAGTTATGGCTCCAGCCACTGGAGAGTTTTCTCCTGATCCCCATTGACTTCAGTAGATGTCAGCGTTGTAGCTGTACTGGAACAGCTTGGCTAGAGGCGTGGATAGTTCTGGAGCACAAGTCTTCAGCACTACAGCTAGGGGTATTTTCGGGACCTGTAGCCTTTGCTGTATCCAGTGCGCTGAGCCATTACTTGATATCATGTGGATAGAATCAAATTGGCTGTGGACTGGTATCTGTGATGGTGGGGACCTCAGGAGGAGGTCGAGATGGATCATCCACTCGGCACTTCTGGCTGGAGATGGTTGCGAACCCTCCAGCCTTGTCTTTTGCACTCACATGCTGGGCTCTGCCATCGTTGAGAATCGGGATGTTCATGGAGCCTCCTCCTCCCGTTAGTTGTTTAATTGTCCACCACCATTCACGACTGGATGTGGTCGTACTGCAGAGCTTTGATCTGATCCGTTGGGTTGTGGTATCACTTAGCTCTGTCTATAAACATGCTGCTTCCACTGTTTAGCATGCATGTAGTGCTCTGTTGTTGCTTCCCCAGGTTGGCACCTCATTTTTAGCTATGCCTGGTGCTGCTCCTGGCAGGCTCTTCTACACTCCATATTGAACCAGGGTTGGTCGCCTGGCTTGATGGTAATGGTAGAGTGAGGGATATGCCAGGCCATGAGGTTACAGATTGTGGTGGAATACGATGCTGCTGATGGCCCACAGCGCCTCATAGATTGGAGATAGAGTGCCAGATTTCCACTCCCCCTTGTGTGGAAAAGTGCTTCCTGATTTTGATCCTGAACGGCCTAACTCTAATTTTAAGACTATGCCCCCTTGTTCTGGAATCCCCACCAGAGGAAATCGTTTCTCTCTATCTACCCTATCAAATCCTTAAACATCTCAATTAGTTCAACCCTTAATCTTCTAAACACAAGGGAATACAAGCCGAGTCTGTGCAACCTGTCCTAATTTAACCCTTTTAGCCCCCGCTATCATTCTGGTGAATCTGTGCTGCACCTCCTCCAAGGCCAATGTATTCTTCCTGAGCTGCGGTGCCCACACTGCTCCGGATGGGGTCTAACCAGAGCTCTGTGCAGCTGGAACATAACTTACACCCTTTTGTGTTCCAGCTCCCTTGAGATAAAGACCCACATTCCATTAGCCTTTTTGAGCACTGTTTGTAGCGGTGCACTGGCTTTTAGTGATTTGCGTATCTCTCTCTGCTCCTCCACCCTTCCCAGTCTCTCACCATAAGCAAAATATTCCGAGTATAAATTGCTCTTGAATCATGACTTCAGTAGAAAGGAAAATTGGTGGGAGTGCAATGAGCAGCCGATTCGCGAGCATTAGATTTTGCGCTACTACCCAAGACCAATTTATACTCCCTACATTCTTCCCTGTCAGTGTCAGCCGTGGCTCAGGGTCTGCGCTCTGGCTTCTGAGTCAGAAGGTTGTGTGTTCGAGCCCCGCTTCAGAGACTTCAGTCCATAATCCAGCCGGACACTCCCAGTGCCAGTACTGAGGGAGGGCTGCACTGTCGGAGATAGATGTATATACTCTGGGACTTGAGCCCATAATCCAGGCTGACCCTCCAGGTGCCTGTACTGAGGGAGCGCTGCACTGTAGGAGGTGCCGTCTTTTGGATGAGACGTTAAACCGGGCCTCGTCTGCCCTCTCGGGTGGACATAAAAGATCCCATGGCGCTATTTCAAAGAAGAGCAGGAGTTCTCCCCGGTGTCCTGGCCAATATTTATCCCTCAACCAACATCACTAAAAACAGATTATCTGGTTGTTAGCACATTGCTGTTTGTGGGAGCTTGCTATGTGCAATTTGGCTGCCGCGTTTCCTACATTACAACAGTGACTACACTTCAAAAAGTACTTCATTGGCTGTAAAGCGCTTTGGGACGTCCTGAGGTTGTGAAAGGCGCTATAGAAATGCAAGTCTGTCTTTCCTTTTCTTTCTTCCCCTTGATGTCCTGTCCATAAAAACATTGTTCTACATCACTCCTCAATTCCCATCTCTATTCCAGGTCCGGTGCCCGTACGGCTGGTGAACGGGACCAACATGTGCTCCGGGAGAGTTGAGGTCTTTCGTAAATCTGTCTGGGGGACCGTCTGCGACGATGGCTGGGATGTAAACGGCAGCGAGCGTGGTCTGCAGACTGTTGAACTGTGGGACGGCCCTGTCAGCAACAGAAGGCGCCTACTATGGAGAGGGGACTGGGGACATCTGGCTGAGTGACGTGAAGTGTTTGGGGACAGAGCCTGCCCTCGATCAGTGCTCTGGGAGTCCGTGGGGTGTGAATAACTGCACACACAGTCGGGACGCCGGAGTTGCCTGCTCAGGTAATTCGAGCTTTGCATTTCACGGATTCAGGAAAGGGGAGTGTGACTATAGGGAAGTTTGTTGTCCAGGGTTTCACAGGGTACTGGTTCTTCAAGGGGTTCAATCACGGCCCAGCTTAATTTAATTAATTAATCCTTTTGTCTGGGGCAGATACCCAAAGGAGGAGCCAAGACATTCAATTCAACTACAAGTTTTGTTTGGCCTGTGTGTGTGCGCGCGCGCCTGGGCTTTTCCTGCTGTGTGTGTTTGTGGGGCTCAGTAACACACTGGGTGAGATCAGCTCACTCAGCACAGGCCAGGATGGAGCCTGGGCCTTTCCTGCTCTGTGTGTGTGTGGGGGGCTCAGTAACACACTGGGTGAGATCAGCTCACTCAGCACAGGCTGGGATGGAGCCTGGGCTTTTCCTGCTGTGTGTGTGTGTATGGGGGGCTCAGTAACACACTGGGTGAGATCAGCTCACTCAGCACAGGCCGTGATGGAGCCTGGGCCTTTCCTGCTCTGTGTGTGTGTGTTTGTGTATGGGGGGCTCAGTACCACACCGGGTGAGATCAGCTCACTCAGCACAGGCCGTGATGGAGCCTGGGCCTTTCCTGCTCTGTGTGTGTAATACTCAGCTGGAGTTTCCTTGTTCACAGGTCCTTTCCTGGTCAGACTGACAGACGGGAACAACAGGTGCTCGGGGAGGGTGGAGATCTTTCATGAGTCCACCTGGGGGACAGTCTGCGACGAGGGCTGGGACCTCACTGACGGGGACATCGTGTGCAAGCAGCAGAACTGCGGGAAGGCTGAGTCGGTAACTGGGGCCTACCGCGGTCGAGGGAGCGGGGAGGTGTGGCTGGGTGGTGTGCGGTGCAGTGGGACAGAACATTCGCTGGACCAGTGCCTCACAAACCCCTGGGGAGGCAGTAACTGTACACACAGTCAGGATGCTGACGTCACTTGCTCAGGTAAGGCTTGTCTCCTTGTCGAGTGTCTCATGTTTCATTGCCCCCCCCTGAGCAGGTGTCGGCCCATTGGCCTCCTCCAGCCTGTATCCCCCCACCCGGCTGCTTGCGCATAGAATCATAGCATCTCACAGCACATAAGAAGTCCGTTCCGCCCACCGTGCCTGTACTGGCTCTTTGGAAGAGCTGTCCAATTAGTCCATCTCCCCTTGCAATTTCTTCCTTTTCAAGTATTTATCCAATTCCCTTTTGAAAGTTACTATTAAATCTGCTTCCACCGCCCTTTCAGGCAGCGCATTCCAGATCACAACAATTCACTGCGTAAAAAATTCTCTTTATCTCCCCTCTGGTTCTATTGCTAATCACCTTAAATCTGTGTCCTCTGGTTACTGACCCTCCTGCCACTGGAAACCGTTTCTACTTATTTACTCTATCAAAACCACTCATGATTTTGAACACCTCTAGTAAATCTCCCTTCGCTGCTCCTAGGAGAACAGCCCCAGCTTCTCCAGTCTCTCCACATAACTGAAGTCCCTCATCCCTGGTACCATTCTGGTAAATCTCCTCCGCACCCTCTCCAAGGCCTTGACATCCTTCCTAAAGTGTGGTGCCCAGCATTGAACACAATACTCCAGCTGAGGTCTAACCAGTGATGGCGGCTTTCCGTCTCTCTCA
Source organism: Squalus acanthias (assembly GCA_030390025.1). Classification (NCBI taxonomy): domain Eukaryota; kingdom Metazoa; phylum Chordata; class Chondrichthyes; order Squaliformes; family Squalidae; genus Squalus; species Squalus acanthias. Next base: position 30,615,771 of record CM059449.1, on the reverse strand, counting down.
AAGGATGGAAGGAGGAACCCCAAGACATTTAAATGATTAAGGTAGTTGATAGGCTAGATAGAAACTGTTTCCTCTGGTGGGGGAGTCCAGAAACAAGGGGCCATGATCTTAAAATTAGAGCTAGGCCGTTCAGGGGTGATATCAGGAAGCATTTCTTCACACAAAGGGTAGTGGAAATCTGGAACTCTCTCCCACAAAAAGCTGTAGATGCTGGGGGTCAATTGGAGCTTTCAAAACTGAAATTGATAGATTTTAGTTAGGTAAGGGTACCGTGGGATATGGAGAGTACTGCCATCCTGTTACTATGATCGGAGAAGGTGAGTGAGGGGCATCAGTGTGAAGGCAAAGGGAAGGTTTCCAATTGTTCGATGTGTAAATGTCGCACCAGGTGTAGTACTGAACTGCAGTAATGCCAAACCCTTCGTTTCATAAATCATGAGACAAAGTCATAAAAATCATGAGATTTGGTAGGAAATCATGAGTAGCTATTTTTTTCCCGCCCCGACCCCTCGCTGACCTTTGCTCCCGGGAATGGAAGTGGATTGTGCGATCTTTGCTCTCAGACAGGAAGCGCATTCGTCCACCACTAAGATAAGAAGATAAGAAATAGGAGTAGGAGTAGGTGAATCGGTGGCCCCACTGTCTTATTACTTGCAGGCTGGCCTCGCTCTGCTTTTGACCTTTATTTTTTTTGGAACATAACCTTCTCCAGCCCTACAACTCTCCGAGATCTCTGTGCTCCTTCAATTCGGACCTTTTGCGCGTCCTTGATTTTCTTCGCTCCACCATTGATGCCCGTGCCTTCAGCTGCCTTGGCCTTAAGCTCTGGAATTCCCTCCCTAAACCTCGCTTCCTCTTTCTCTTTTAAGAACATAAGAACTAGGAGCAGGAGTCGGCCATTTGGCCCATCGAGCCTGCTCCGCCATTCAGTAAGATCACGGCTGATCTTCTACCTCATCTCCACTTTCCTGCACTATCGCCATATCCCTTGATTCCCTTAATATTCAAAAATCTATCGATCTCTGTCTTGAATATACTCAATGACTGAGCCTCCACAGCCCTCTGGGGTAGAGAATTCCAAAGATTCACCACCCTCTGAGTGAAGAAATTTCTCCTCATCTCAGTGCTAAATGGCCGACCCCTTATTCTGAGACTGTGACCCCTGGTTCTAGACTCCCCAGCCAGGGGAAACATCCTCCCACCATCTACCCTTTTTAAAAATGTATTCGTTCATGGGATGTGGGTGTTGCTGGCAAGGCCAGCATTTATTGCCCATCCCTAGTTGCCCTTGAGAAGGTGGTGGTGGTGAGCCGCCTTCTTGAACCGCTGCAGTCCATGTGGTGAAGGTACTCCCACAGTGCTGTTAGGGAGGGAGTTCCAGGATTTTGACCCAGCGACGATGAAGGAACGGCGATATACTTCCAAGTCAGGATGGTGTGTGACTTGGAGGGGAACTTGGAGGTGGTGGTGTTCCCATGCGCCTGCTGCCCTTGTCCTTCTAGGTGGTAGAGGTCGTGGGTTTGAGAGGTGCTGCTGAAGAAGTCTTGGCGAGTTGCTGCAGTGCATCTTGTAGATGGTACACACTGCAGCCATGGTACGCCGGTGGTGGAGGGAGTGAATGTTTAAGGTGGTGGATGGGGTGCCAATCAGACGGGCTGCTTTGTCCTGGATGATTAAGCTTCTTGAGTGTTGTTGGAGCTGCACTCATCCAGGCAAGTGTAGAGTATTCCATCTACTCTCCTGACTTGTGCCTTGTAGATGGTGGAAAGGCTTTGGGGAGTCAGGAGGTGAGACACTCGCCGCAGAATACCTAGCCTCTGACCTGCTCTTGTAGCCACAGTATTTATGTGGCTGGTCCAGTTAAGTTTCTGGTCAATGATGACCCCCAGGATGTTGATGGTGGGGGTTTCGGCAATGGTAATGCCGTTGAATGCCAAGGGGTGGGGGTTAGACTCTGGTTTGTTGCAGATAGTCATTGCCTGGCACTTCTGTGGCGCGAATGTTACCTGCCACTTATCAGCCCAAGCCTGAACGTCGTCCAGGTCTTGTTGCATGCGGGCATGGACTGCTTCATTATCTGAGGAGTTGCGAATGGCACTGAACACCGTGCACTCATCGGCGAACCTCCACATCTCTGATGAAGCAGCTGAAGATGGTTGGGCCTAGGACACTGCCCTGAGGAACTCCTGCAGCGATCTCCTGTGGCTGTGATGATTGACCTCCAACCACCACAACCATCTACCCTGTCAAGCCCTGTAAGAATTTTATATGTTTCAATGAGATCACCTCTCATTCTTCTAAACTCTAGAGAATATAGGCCTAGTCTACTCAATCTCTCCTCATAGGACAATCCCCCCATCACAGGAACCAGTCTGGTGAACTTTCGTTGCACTTCTTCTATGGCAAGTATATCCTTCCTTAGGTAAGGAGGCCAAAACTGTACACAATACTCCAGGTGTGGTCTCACCAGGGGACTATATAATTGCAGTAAGATTTCTTTACTCTTACACTCAAATACTCTTATACTTAAGACGCTCCTTAAAACCTACCTCTTTGACCGAGCTTTTGGTCAACTGCCCTAATATCTGCTTGTGTGGCTCGGTGTCGCACTTTGTTTGATAAAGCTCCTGTGAAGCGTCTTGGAAAGTTTGACTCCTTTAAAGGCGCTATATAAATGCAAGTTGGTGTTATTGTTGTTATCAATTTCCTTCTTTGAGATTACATAACCTGTGAGCAAGTGTTCAACACTCTTCAATGTACCAGTGTAATGAAATCACAACAGACCAGGAAAGAATGAAATTAGGTGTTAAAAAGGCTGTTAATTTATTGGAACATTGTTTGTGCTGCAAGCAAAAACAAAATATAAACCCCAGAGCAGCAATGGCTACAATTCTACAGTCAGCAGGCTATTATCTGAAGAAATTGTAGGTTTTGACAGTGAGAACATATTTAATTGGGTATAAATGAGATTGGCCAGGAATTTGTGGTGGGTAATAACAGCGAACGAACAGTGTTTGCTGTTGTTACCCCTTTTGAAACTGACCGCAACTTCAGGATTTAGCGCATGCGCACCCTGGCGGGGAAATCCTAAAGTTGCGGTCAGTCATTCACTGCTCCGACACTGGCTGCGCTGTGCGCCCCAGCCCCAGCCGGCAATCGGTGTAATCATTGAAAATGACGTAAACTTCAGCTTTTCCACGGTAATATCGCTGTTAAGTACCTCATTAAAAGTTAGACCCGTTTGGATTAGGTATAACTGGGGCTTTAACAGAGTATTGACTGCTAAACAAACGTTATGGCCCTGAAAAACGAATTTTAATTTTGTGGAGTGTCAAATTTCTCCATTTTAATAAAAACTACTATTTTTAAGAAACTTTAAAACATATTGGCCTAGAAATTCGTGGCTGCCATGAAACCTGCCGGTGCCACCGCGGCCGGGGGTTAACGGCCGCTGAAAATGCTGGCACTGGTAGGACTGAAAGATTGGCATCGGGGACCACTGATTATTAGCCAAGCGCTAAACTCACTGTGTAAAACCCTCCTGGTGGCGTTGGTCCCGGCATCAGGCCCCAATGTGAAAATGAGGCTGTGATTTCGCAAAGCATTGTGGGATCTTAAAAGGGCAATGCCTTCTGAAAAAATAAAAATAATGTAAAAATATGCAGTTTTCAGCCCTTACAGCTCAACTGCCTTCTGAACAAAAATTACCATTAAAAAGAATTCCCACATGGGAGTCTTCAGCTCTTAAAGCTGAATTCCCTTCCACACCTAAAAAAAAAAAATGGGAAAAGTGTTTCAGCACTAACACAAATGGCTCAGCAAGCCAGGGAAGGGGCACCCAGGGCCTCGCACTCAGCACGCCAGTTTTGTGCAGTGGTCAACACTGCAAGAGATGTCCTCTACCTATAGGGACCAGGAGGCCCTGCAGAAAGAATGATGTGGGACCACACCATCGAGCCCGCCACTGCCAGCAGTGTCACTCCCACCACCTGGCTCCAGTGCCCAATGAAGCTTCATGACCTCAGTGAATGCATCTTCAAAAGCCATCTCCTACCAACTGCACCACCAGCCTCTCACACTGCTCAATACACGACTCCCCCTCCAATCACTCACTGACCAACAATCTGTACCAATCATGAGGCACACCTCCCATTCCTAGCTTCACCTCAAGATGCTGGTATTCTCATACGTTATCCTCCTCGCATGCACGTCTTGTTTTCGCGCCCTCCCCTCACCACAACTTCACCCTTGTGCCTTCCTCATGTCACACACCCAAGAAATGCAGCCTGCCAGCCAGTGGGTGACCAAGAAAAGGGAGGGGAGTGAAGAAGAAGAAGAAATACCGTCACTCGATTTGACACTCCCAGCCACCAACTCCTCAAGGTGGACCAGCAAGGCCATTTGCAGTGTCCCCCACTGAATGTCAGCAGCCTTCCACCAGCCGTGCTGCAGCCACTGGGGTAGCACTGTGTGACATTAGTATTATAGGCAATGGCACACACAAGACAGTCACTAAGGGAATGCATAAGGCTGATGAGTTGATTTCTTGATGTCATATTGGATGGATAGATGTCTAAAGTTGGATTGGAACGTTTGCTTTGTGGTGGATTTTATCTCAGCATTGTGGCCAAGAGGATGCTGTGATGGTCAGTAACAGAGGGAAGGTAAGGTGTGGGACAAATGTTGAAAGGGGAATTGGGGTTATGGTCACTGGTACCGCAGGCGGATGATTCTATCCCGGATATCCTGGCCAGAAAGGGGCTGTCTGGGTTGCATCATTCTGCTCTTCCTCTTCTGCGTCTTCCTCATCCCTCTGCGAGTGGATACTGTAAATCTGAAATAAAAGCAGAAAATGCTGAAAATACTCAGCAGGTCAGGCAGCATCTCGACCTGAGACGTGAACTCTGTTTCTCTTCTCCACGGATGTTGCCTGACCTGCTGAGTATTTCCAGCATGTTCTGTCTTCTCAGAGGCCTTCCTTTACCATCTGAGGCCTTGCAAGCGTCCAGCAGCACTCCCTGCACACTTAATAAACTTTTAACCTGTATTGCAGCAAGCCACTACTTCAATAAAATAAAAGAAATCCAGTCCAAAAGCGTAAATGTAAACTTACTTGAAAGATATGTGTGTCCCTTTAAGAGATGCTAACAGCACCTCTGTCAGACTGCTGAACGCTGGGTTTTCATGGCGAGCTTAGGACCCAGCGCTGAACTCAGTGCAAAGGTCCAGGTTCGCTGAGGTGTCGTTAAATCGGTGTACAATTTACATTTCATGGGCCAGCGCTGGTGTACGGTAACAACATGTGCTCCGGGAGAGTTGAGGCCTTTCGTAAATCCGTCTGGGGGACCGTCTGTGACGATGGCTGGGATGTAAACGCAGCGAGTGTGGTCTGCAGACTGTTGAACTGTTGGCCGGGACAGGCAGCAACAGGAGGCGCCTACTATGGAGAGGGGACTGGGGACATCTGGTTGGATGATGTGAAGTGTAACGGGACAGAGCCTGTCCTCGATCAATGCTCTGCCAACACATGGGGGGTGAATAACTGCACACATAGCAAAGACGTTGGCGTTACTTGGTCAGGTGAGTGGCATTACCTACTCGGGTAAGTGGAGTTACCCGTTTGAGTGAGTGAAGTGACCTGCTCGGGTGAGTGGAGTTACCCGCTCCGGTTAGCGCGGCAGTGTTGGCAGCTACTTTACTGCTGCCCTGCTACAATGATCAGAGGTGGTGAGTGAGCGATATTCGTGTGAAGGCAAAGGAAGGGTCTCCAATTGTTCGGTGGGTAAATGTCCCGGCTGTTGTGGTGCTGAGCCCCGCACACACAGAGCAGGAAAGGCCCAGGCTCCATCTCTAGCATGTGCTGTGTGAGCTGAGCTCAGCCGGTGTGTGATACTGAGCTCCACACACAGAGCAGGAAAGGCCCAGGCTACATGTCTTCCCCGTGCTGTGCGAGCTGATCTCACTTGGTCACTTGGAGGAGTGAGTCTCCTGGGAAGGAGTCTGGCTCGATGAGGGACTCGTGCCTCAGTACCAGGTGGATGCACTGTTAGTCCCGGAGGGGACTGCAGGACATTCCCAAATCTGGTGTTACGGGAGAGTTAGTGCAGGTGGGAGCAGTCTGGATATTGGGAGAAGCCTGACACCCGGGCCCAAATGTCCAGCCGAAGACTCCAACAACAACAACAACAGCTTGTATTTATATAGCGCCTATAATGTAGTAAAACATCCCAAGGTGCTTCACAGGAGTAGTATGAGACAACATTTTTTTTTGACACAGTAGATATTAGGACAGGTCAAAGAGGTAGGTTTTACGGAGCGTCTTAAAGGAAGAAACAGAGGTAGAGAGGTGGAGAGGTTTGGGCAGGGAATTCCGAGCTCAGAGCCTAGGCAACAGAAGGCACAGACACCAATGCTTGAGCGATTATAACCAGGGATGCTCAAGAGGGCAGAATTAGAGGAGTGCAGATATCTCGGGGGTTTGTGGGGCTGAAGGAGATTACAGGGATAGGGAGGGGCGAGGGATTTGAAAACAAGGAAGTGAATTTTGAAATCGAGGCGTTGCTTAACTGGAAGTCAGTGTAGGTGAGCGAGCACAGGGGAGATGCGTGAACGGGACTTGTTGCGAGTTAGGACACGGGCAGCCGAGTTTTGGATGACCTCAAGTCGGGTAGAATGTGGGAGGCCAGCCAGGAGTGTGTTCGAATAGCCAAGTCTAGAGATAACAAAGACATGGATGAGGGTTTCAGCAGCGGATGAGCTGAGGCAAGGGCGGAGACGGGCAGTGTTACGGAGGTGGATGTAGGCGGTCGTAGTTAAGCTACGGATATGTGGTCGGAAGCTCATTTCAGAGTCAAATATGACACCAAGGTTGCGAACAGTGTGGTTCAGCCTTAAACAGATGTTAGGGAGAGGGATGGAGTCAGTGGCGAGGGAATGGAGTTCGTGGCAGGAACAATGGCTTCAGTCTTCCCAATATTTAATTGGAGAAAATTTCTGCTCATCCAGAACTGAATGTCGGACAAGCAGTCTGACAATTAGAGACCGTGGAGGGGTCGAGAGAGGTGGTAGTAAGGTAGAGCTCGGTGTCATCAGCGCACATGTGGAAACTGATGCTGTGTTTTCGGATGATGTCGCCAAGAGGCAACGTGTAGATGAGAAATAGGAGGGGGCCAAGGACAGATCCTTGGGGGACATCAGAGGTAATGATGCGGGTGCGGGAAGAGAAGTCCAGTGAAAGTCCAGGTAAACCCAGCCAAATTAACTGTGTTCCTGTCTCTATTCCAGGTCCAGGTGCCCATACGGCTGGTGAACGGTAACAACATGTGCTCCGGGAGAGTTGAGGTCTACCATAACTCCGTCTGGGGCACTGTCTGCGACGATGGCTGGAATGTAAACGCAGCGACCGTGGTCTGCAGACTGTTGAACTGTGGGACGCTCCTGCGAGCAACAAGATCCGGTTACTATGGAGAGGGGACTGGAACAATCTGGTTAGATGATGTGAGGTGTAACGGGACAGAACCTGCCCTCGATCAGTGCTCTGCCAACCCATGGGGGGGTGAATAACTGCACACACAGCGAGGACGCCGGAGTTACCTGCTGAGGTGAGAGGGTTGGGTTGATTTGGCTATGATAAATTGACTCTTAGCGTTAGGGGGATTAAATACGTGGGGTTACAGGGATAGGGTGGGATATGTGTCGGTGTAGGCTCGATGGGCCGAAATGGCCTCTATCTGCACTGTGGGGATTCTGTGATTCTGTGAGTTACCCGCTTGGGTGAGCGGAGTTACCTGCTCTGGTGAGGGGAGTTACCCGCTCGGGTGAGCGGAGTTACCTGCTCTGGTGAGTGGAGTCTCAGTGTGGCAAGTGTTTGCAGATTGTTGCTACTTGGAGTCATGCTAGTGAAGCCCGTGGGATTTAAGGGGCAGTGGCAGTGTGGATATACAATTGGCTAAGGGACAGAAAACATAGAGCAGTGTTGAACGGTTGTTTTTCAGACTGGAGGGAAGTGTGCAGTGGTGTTCCCCAGGGATCGGTGTTAGGACCAACGCTCCTTTTAATATATATTAATGACCAGGACTTGAGTATACAGGGCATAATTTCAAAGTTTGCAGCTGATACGAAAATCGAAATGTAGTAAACAATGAGGAAGATAGTAAGAGACTTCAGGAGGTCTTAGACAGGCTGGTGAAATGGGCAGACACAAGGCAGATGAAATTTAATAAGGCAGCACAGCCTTTCTGTGACAACATGCGGAAATGCCATGATGGCACGTGAGCTGGAAAATAGGACAGACCCGCCCAGCGCCCCTCTCGCCGTCAAGCCTTTGGTCATTGCCGGCCCACCATGATTTGGAGCCGAATGGAATTTCCATTCTTAGCTACGCCCCGTGTAGTGTGACATGTGGGCTGTGACTGCTGGGGCATAGAGTAAAGTCGGGGTGTAGGGCGATGTCGGAGGTCGAACTATATCACGAGGGTGGTGGGGGAGAGTCGCATGTGGGTGTTAAGAGCAGTCTGACGTCTGGGCGCAGTCGATGTCTCCCGTCATCTTGTAAATTGTGTTCCCGTCTCTATTGCAGGTCCGGTGCCCGTACGGCTGGTGAACGGTAACAACATGTGCTCCGGGAGAGTTGAGGTCTTTCGTAAATCCATCTGGGGGACCGTCTGTGACAATGGCTGGGACGTGAATGGAGCGAGCGTGGTCTGCAGACTGTTGAACTGTGGGAAGGCCCAGTCAGCAACAAGAGCTGCCTACTATGGAGAGGGGACTGGAGACATCTGGTTGGATGATGTGAGGTGTAACGGGACAGAGTCTGCCTCGATCAGTGCTCTGCCAACTCATGGGGTGTGAATAATTGCACACACAGCAAGGATGCCGGAGTTACCTGCTCTGGTGAGTGGAGTTACCAATTCGGGTCAGCAGAGTGACCTGCTCCAGTTAGCGCGGCAGTGTTGGTGCCAGGGTCAAGGATGTCACTGAGCGGCTGCAGAATATTCTGAGGGGGGAGGGTGAACAGCCAGAGGTCGTGGTCCATATCAGTGTCAACGACAGGTAGAATGAGGGATGAGGTCCTGCAAGCAGATTTTAGGGAGCTAGGAAAGAGATTAAAAAGCAGGACTTCAAAGTTAGTAATGTTCGGATTACTTCCGGTGCCACGAGCTATTGAGTATAGAAATAGGACGATAGAGCAGATGAATGCGTGGCTGGAGAGATGGTGGAGGAGGGAGGGCTTTAGATTCCTGGGACATTGGGACAGTGCTGGAGAGAGAGGATGTCCTGGAGGGGTCAAGGACAGAATCTGTTTGGTTAGAGTTAAGAAACAATAGAAGTGCCATTAAACTACTAGGTGTATTCTATAGGCCACCAACTCGTGGGAAGCATATAGAGGAGCAAATTTGCAGGGAAATTACAGAGAGGTGCAAGAACTATAGAGTAGTGATAATGGGGGACTTTAACTATCCTAATATAGACTGGGATAGTAATAGTGTAAAGTGCAGAGAGGGGGATGAATTTCTGAAGTGTGTTCAGGAGAACTTTCTTGATCAGTACGTTTCCAGCCCAACGAGGAAGGAAGCATTGCTGGATCTGGTTCTGGGGAATGAGGTGGGTCAAGTGGAGCAAGTGTCAATTGGTGCAGCATTTAGGCACCAATGATCATAGTATCTTAAGGTTTAGATTAGCTGTGGAAAAGGACAGGTAACAATCCAGAGTAAAAATACGTAATTGGAGGAAGGCCAATTTCAGTGGGTTGAGAATGGATCAAAGATTGGCAGGCAAAACTGTAATCGAACAATGGGCTGTCTTTAAAGAGGAGATGGTTCGGGTACAGTCGAGGTACATTCCCACGAGGGGGCAAGGTAAGGCAACTAAAGTCAGCTCCCTGGATGACAAAAGAGATAGAGAGCAAGATGCAGCAGAAAAAGGGGACGTATGACAGATGTCAGGTTGAGAATACAAATGAGAATAGACTGAATATAGAAAGTTCAGAGGGGAAGTGAAAAAGCAAATAAGAGGGGCATAGAGATTATAAGAATAGATTGGCAGCTAACATAAAAGGGAATCCAAAAGTCTTCTACAGGCATATAAAAATAAACGGGTAGAAAGAGGAATGCTGGGGCCTATTAGGGACCAAAATGGAGACGTACGCATAGAGGCAGAGGGCATGGCTGAGGTACTAAATGAGTACTTTGCATCTGATCACCAAGGAAGAAGATGCTGCCAAAGTCATAGGGGGAAAAATTCAGTTGGTTGCGCTTCCCGTTAGCGCCTTAAGAGTCATAGGGGGAGAAATTCAGTATCGCCCCATTTGGGGCGCAATTATCGGCCGGGTGCAAAGATTAGCGCCCGGCGCTAATTATCGCCACCGACTGCAAACTTGACTTTTATTGCCCCTGGTAGTGATTGGAGCGCTAAATCAGGCGCTTCACACCTGTCTTAAGGTGCAAAGGCCAAGGAGCGAGGCGCTACCTCAGAGCGCTGGCGAAGCTCATGTGATGTCAGTCAGCAATGGAACACAGACACAATGGCGCGGGCCAGTGCTTAAAGGGGATGGTTAATCTTGCTTTCGATCCACATCCTGCTCATTGCATCCTTGAATCTCGGCCTGGAGAGACTTGCACATCAAATCTGCTGGAAAGAACACTGGAGAGTACCAGGCAAAGAGCTCAGAGTGCAGCCCCCACAATCTCTTCTAAATCGATACAAGGAATGGCAAATCAAAATGAACCTGCAAAGTGCTGCTCAGTACCCAAAACTCCTTCACACAACGTTGAATCTCTCCAGAAGTCTCTCTCTCTCTCTCTCTCTCTCTCTCTCTCAGAATGCGTGGTTCAAAAATGGCACCAACAATAAAAGGCAGGAAGCGGTCACCTTTAAATAGCGCTCCCCCAGTCCCTTCATGACTGCAAAACGCTCCCCTCAACCTGTCGTTGCTAGCGTCAGGCGGTAAGGCAGGGGGCGCCACTCAATTTCCGCTCCGGGGCGATACCGGGGCATTGCGCACTCGACTGATGTCACGGTCTACCGGCGCAGGAGATCTTGGCGGTAGTGTTTAGCGCCGCCGCAAAATGTCTAGTTAATTTCGCGAGCGGCGCTAACTTCGCCGCGCCTGGGCGCTAGATGCTTTGCGCCCCATTAGCGCCCTCTTAAGGCGCTAACGGGAGGCGCAACCAACTGAATTTTTCCCCCATAGAGTTTTACAGCACAGAAAGAGGCCCTTCGGCCCATCGTGTCCGCGCCGGCCATCAAGCCCTGTCTATTCTAATCCCATTTTCCAGCATTTGGTCCATAGCCTTGTACGCTATGGCGTTTTAAGTGCTCATCTAAATGCTTCTTGAATGTTGTGAGGGTTCCTGCCTCTACCACCCTTTCAAGCAGTGAGTTCCAGATTCCAACCACCCTCTGGGTGAAAAAGTTTTTCCTCAAATCCCCTCTAAACCTCCTGCCCCTTACCTTGAAACTATGCCCCCTGGTTATTGACCCCTCTATTAAGGGGAAAAGTTCCTTTCTATCTACCCTATCTATGCCCCTCATAATTTTGTACACCTCAATCAGGTCCCCCCTCAGCCTTCTCTGCTCTAAGGAAAACAACCCCAGCCTGTCCAGACTCTCTTCATAGCTTAAGCGCTCCAGCCCAGGTAACATCCTGGTGAATCTCCTCTGCACCCTCTCCAATGCAATCACATCCTTCCTATAGTGTGGCGACCAGAACTGCACACAGTATTCCAGCTGTGGCCTAACTAGCGTTTTGTACAGCTCCATCATAACCTCCCTGCTCTTATATTCTATGCCTCGGTTAATGAAGGCAAGTATCCCATTTGCCTTTTTAACTACCTTATCTACCTGTCCTGCTGCCTTCAGGGATCTATGTACATGCACACCAAGGTCTCTCTGATCCTCTGTCCTTCCTAGGGTCCTACCATTCATTGTGTATTCCCTTGCCTTGTTAGTCCTCCCAAAATGCATCACCTCATGCTTTTCAGGGTTAAATTCCATTTGCCACTGTTCTGCCCATCTGACCAACCCGTCTATATCATCCTGTAGCCTGAGGCTTCCCTCCTCGCTATTTACCACCCCACCAATTTTCGTGTCATCTGCGAACTTACTGATCATACCTCCTACATTCATATCTAAATCATTAATGTACACTACAAACAGCAAAGGACCCAGCACCGATCCCTGCGGTACACCACTGGACACAGGCTTCCAGTCACAAAAACAACCTTCGACCATCACCCTCTGCCTCCTGCCACTAAGCCAATTTTGGATCCAATGTGCCAAATTGCCCTGGATCCCATGGGCTCTTACCTTCTTGACCAGTCTCCCATGCGGGACTTTGTCAAAAGCCTTACTGAAGTTCATGTAGACTACATCAACTGCACTACCCTCATCCACACACCTAGTCACCCCCTCGAAAAATTCAATCAAATTGGTTAGACATGATCTCCCCCTGACAAAGCCATGCTGACTATCCTCGATTAGTCTTTGCCTCTCCAAGTGGAGACTAATTCTGTCCCTCAGAATGTTTTCCAATAATTTCCCTACCACTGATGTTAGGCTCACTGGCCTGTAATTCCCTGGTTTATCCCTACTACCTTTCTTGAATAATGGTACAGGAAACTCTTTATTAACCGGCACCGACGGGACCGGCGTGGTGCCGGTTAATCAAAAAGTCCGGATAATGGAGAGTTATATCTCCCAACGTACGAGAGCCCCGTACACACTGACATGCGCCTGCATTCGGAGCTCCGTCTCCCCGGGGACCGCCATCTGACCATCTGTCGTGTCCGCTGCCTACCCGGGCTGCACATTCCCCTCCCAATCTACATGCTCCGATACAAGGCAAACGCCTCGGTTTTTTTAAAAGTTATTTTTAAAGGAGAGATGAAGGAAAACCCCTGGTTACCTACTCAAGAATTTTGCCGGTTAAGAGAGATTTCCGGTTATTTGGGTGCCGGTTAAAAGAGAGTTTCCTGTACTACGTTGGCTGTCCTCCAGTCCTCTGGCACCTCCCCTGTGGCCAGAGAGGTTCTTAAAATTTGTGTCAGAGCCCCTGCAATCTCCTCCCTTGCCTCACACAGCAGCCTGGGATACATCTCATCTGGGCCTGGGGATTTATCCACTTTTAAGCCCGCTAAAACCGCTAGTACCTCCTCCCCCTCAATGCTAATTTGTTCAAGTATATCACAATCCCCCTGTCTGATTTCTATGCCTACATCGTCCTTCTCCATAGTGAACAAAGATGCAAAATATTAATTTAAAACCTCACCTACATCTTCCGGCTCTACACACAGATTGCCACTTTGGTCCCTAATGGGCCCTGCTCTTTCCCTGGTTATCCTCTTGTCCTTAATATACTTATAAAACACCTTGGGATTTTCCTTTATTTTGCCCGCCAGTGTTTTTTCATGCCCCCTCTTCGCTCTCCTAATTTCTTTTTTAAGTACCCCCCTGCACTTTCTATACTCCTCTAGTGCTTTTAAAATTCTAACAGGACTAGACAGACTAGATGCAGGAAGGATGTTCCCGATGGTCGGGGAGTCCAGAACCAGGGGTCACAGTCTAAAGATAAGGGGTAAGCCATTTAGGACAGAGATGAGGAGAATTTCTTCACCCAGAGAGTGGTGAACCTGTGGAATTCTCTACCACAGAAGGCAGTGGAGGCCAATTCATTAAATATATTCAAGAAGGAGTTAGATATATTTCTTGAGGCTAAAGGGATCAAGGGATATGGGGAAAAGGCAGGGACAGGGTACTGAATTTGGATGATCAGCCATGATCTCATTGAATGGCGGAGCAGGCTCGAGGGGCCGAATGGCCTACTCCTGCTCCTATCTTCTATGTTTCTATGTTTCCACTGTTTTTAGTCCTTTGTATCTGCCAAAAGCCTCCCTTTTTTTCCTAATGCATTCTTGTATATCCCTTGACATCCAGGGTTCCCTGGGCTTGTTGGTCCCACCCTGACCTTTACGGGAACATGTTGGCGTTGTACTCTCTCTATTTCCTTTCTGAAAGACTCCCACTGCTCTGATGTGGATTTTCCTACAAGTAGCTGATCCCAGTCCACTTTGGCCAGATCCTGCCTTATCATATTAAAATCGGCCTTCCCCCAATTTAGAAGCTTTATTTCCGGTCCATCTTTGTCCTTTTCCATGACTACCTTAAATCTCATCGAATTATGGTCACTGTCACCAAAATGCTCTCCTACTGACACTTCTACCACTTGCCCGGCTACATTCCCTAGAATTAGGTCCAGTACCGCCCCCTCTCTTGTAGGACTTTCTACATGCTGGCTCAAAAAGCTCCCCTGGATGCACTTTAAGAATTCTGCACCCTCTAAGCCTCTGACTATCCCAGTTAATATTGGGGAAGTTGAAATCCCCTACTATTATTACCCTATTATTTCTACACTTCTCTGAGATTTGCCTACATATCTGTTCCTCTATCTCCCCCTGACTGTTTGGGGGCCGATAGTACACTCCCAGCAAAGTGCTTGCCCCCTTTTTGTTTTTAAGTTCTACCCATATGGCCTCATTAGAGGAACCTGCTAAGATATCATCCCTCCTTACAGCAGTAATTGACTCCTTGATTAATATTGTGACACCCCCTCCTCTTTTACACCCACCTCTGTCTCGCCTGAAGATTTTATACCCCGGAATATTGAGCTGCCAGTCCGGCCCCTCCCTCAACCATGTCTCTGTGATAGCAACAATATCACACTCCCATGTGTTCATCAACACCTTCAATTCATCTGCCTTACTCGCAAGACTCCTTGCATTAAAATAAATGCCATCCAGCCTTGCCATACTCCCTTGTGCCGTTACATATTTGCTCTGCCTTCCAGGTTGACTTGTTTTTTCCTCTATATTTGGCTGTGCATCACCCCCTACTATAGCTCCACTCCGTATCCCATCCCCCTGCCAAGTTAATTTAAACCCCCCCCCCAACAGTACTAGCAAAACTCCCCGCAAGGATGTTGGTCCCATTCCAGTTCAGGTGCAACCCGTCCGACTTGTACAGGTCCCACCTTCCCCAGAAGCAGACCCAGTGATCCAGGAAACTAAAGCCCTCCCTCCTGCACCAACTCTTTAGCCACGCATTCATCTGCTCTATCCTCCTATGCCTATACTCACTAGCACGTGGCACCGGGAGTAATCCAGAGATTACAACTTTTGAGGTCCTGCTTTTTAATCTGATACCTAGCTCCCTAAATTCTTGTTGCAGGACCTCATCCCTCTTTCTACCTGTGTCGTTGGTACCAATGTGAACCACGACCTCTGACTGTTCGCCCTCCCCCTTCAGAATGCCCTGCAGCCGTTCAGTGACATCCTTGACCCTGGCACCAGGGAGGCAACATACCATCCTGGAGTCACGTCTGCGGCCACAGAAACGTCTATCTGTTCCCCTTACGATAGAATCCCCTATCACTATTGCTCTCCCACTCTGTTTCCTCCTCTCCTGTGCAGCTGAGCCACTCATGTGCCACGGACTTGGCTCTTGCTGCATTCCCCTGAGGAACCATCTCCCCCAGCAGTATCCAAAATGGAAAATCTGTTGGAGAGGGAGATGGACCCAGGGGACTCCTGCACTACCTTCCTAGTCCTTTTACTCTGTCTGGTGGTCACCCATTCCCTGTCTGCCTGTGCACTCTTTACCTGCGGTGTGACCACCTCGTTAAACGTGCTATCCACGAAGATCTCAGCTTCGCGGATGCTCCACAGTGACTCCAGCCGCAGCTCCAGCTCCGAAACGCGGATTTCGAGTAGCTGCAGCTGGAGACACTTCCTGCACATGTGTTCGCCCTGGACACCGAAAGTGTCCCTGACTTCCCACATAGCACAGGAGGAGCACTCCACACTGCCGAGCTGCCCTGCCATGTCCTATCCTTAATTTACTCCCTTTACTTCCTTTATATTAAATACACTAGGGACCTTACTTCCCTTTAACCACTACTTACTCTAAACTAGAGCCCCTACTTTTACTTCAATGACTGAACTGTAGAAATACTCACCAGGTCCTACTTACCAATTAGCTCCTTCCCTGGTTGTGATGTCACTTTAGCGGTTTCGCAGTTGTTGTTTGACTGCTCCCGCTGTAAGATCCGATCACAGGCCACACACAGATTACCCAAAAGGGTTTTAGAAGTTGTAAGGCTTTTATTAAAGAGCTACAGTTTTAAAGCATAATCAGGTATTACATATGGTTTAAGCCGAGTATAATAGACATACAACCCGTGACAGTAGGAGCGATCTACAACTCCTGAATCGGAATGCCACGACCGGACGGACGGTGAGGCAGTACGGTGGTCTCGGATTGGGTAGATTCCTGCAGTCTGCTGCAGCGGTCACTTCCGTTGGGTCATCCCTCGAGCTGTTGGAGGTGTTAGGCCGTCAGCCACCTCAGAGGCTAAACTTGACCAAGGTGTTAGGCCGTAGCCACCTCGGGGAAGCCTTCGCCCCGAACTGCCTGATTTCCTCTCTCGGTCGTCTATATTTATAGTTATTTCGGTGGGCTGGTGATCACCTGGTGTCAATCATTTGATCCCCCATCCTATTGTCCAATTGTGAAGCGGGAAGGCATCCCTCACCGTCCCTTTCTGCATGGCTGACGAGGCCTCCTTATCTTTCTGAGGAATGTTTTGTTATGTTCCTTTAAGGACATTTTATGACTTTTCGGCTCAATTTTTGTCTATTATCCCCCATCCTGTGTTGTTTTGCATTTTACAATTCCCTTATCACTTCTATTTGTCTTCTGATGCTTGATATTCGACCTCGCTGGCATTTCTGCCATCTGTTCCCGGCTGCATGTTGTCAGTCTCTTTTCTAAGAATTAAAACCCATCTTTGAATCTAACAGCTATTTCTTACACCGCTCTCAGACTCTTTCCTCCAGTCCTGTGACGTCACTCCTTGATTTTGCTGTTCTTTTGGAATTCGCCGGATTTGTATTTGCCTCCTCCTCGCTGCTGCCGACTCCTCGCAGGTCCGCGCTGTCCTCAGCCTCCCGCTCTATTTATGCCTCCTCGCTGCTGCCAACTCCTCGCAGGTCCGCGCTGTCCTCAGCCTCCCGCTCTATTTATGCCTCCTCGCTGCTGCCAACTCCTCGCAGGTCCGCGCTGTCCTCAGCCTCCCGCTCTATTTATGCCTCCTCGCTGCTGCCAACTCCTCGCAGGTCCGCGCTGTCCTCGGCCTCCCACTCTATTTATGCCTCCTCGCTGCTGCCGACTCCTTGCCAGTCATAGTGAAAGAGGAAGTAGTTGAGATACTGGATGGGATAAAAATTGATAAAGAGGAGGTACTAGAAAGGCGGGCTGTACTTAAAGTAGATAAGTCACCAGGACCGGATGGGATACATACTAGGATGCTGAGGGAAGTTAAGGTGGAAATTGCGGAGGTACTGGCCATAATCTTCCAATCCTTCTTAGATACCGGGGTGGTGCCAGAGGACTGAAGAATTGCAAATGTTACACCCTTGTTCAAAAAAAGGGTGTATCCAGCAACTACAATCCAGTCAGTTTAACCTCGGTAGTGGAAGCTTTTAGAAACGATAATCCGGGACAAAATTAACAGTCACTTGGACAAGTGTGGATTAATTAAGGAAAGCCAGCATGGATTTGTTAAAGGCAAATCATGTTTAACTAACTTGATTTGACTTTTTTGATGAGGTAACAGAGAGGGTTGATGAGGGCAATGCGGTTGATGTGTACATGGACTTCCAAAAGGCGTTTGATAAAGTGCCACATTATAGTTTTGCCAGCAAAGTTGAAGCCCATGGAATAAAAGGAACAGTGGCAGCATGGATACGAAATTGGCTAAGTGACAGGAAACAGTAGTGGTGAACGGTTGTTTATCAGACTGGAGGAAGGTACACAGTGGTGTTTCCCAGGGGTCGGTTCTAGGACCACTGCATTTCTTGATATATATTAATGACTTGGACTTGGGTGTACAGGGCACAATTTCAAAATTTGCAGATGCCACAAAACTTGAAAGTATAGTGAACATTGAGGAGGATAGTGATAGACTTCAAGAGGACATAGACAGGCTGGTGGAATGGGCGGACACGTGGCAGATGAAATTTAATGCAGAAAAGTGTGAAGTCATACATTTTGGTAGGAAGAACGAGGAGAGGCAATATAAACTAAAGGGTACAGTTCTAAAAGGGGTGCATGAACAGAGAGACCTGGGGGTATATGTGCACAAACCGTTGAAGGTGGCAGGGTAGGCTGAGAAAGCATATATTATAAAAGCATATGGAATCCTGGGCTTCATAAATAGAATTGAGAGGTCGCACAACACCAGGTTATAGTCCAACAGTTTTATTTGAAATCACAAGCTTTCGGAGCTATCGATCGCCCCTTCCTCAGGTGAAGTAGTAAAGAAATACAGACTCGACATAGCATATATAGATAGAGAACAATGCATGTGTACCTTACATTCATAAATAGAGGCATGGAGTACAAAAGCAAGGAAGTTATGATGAACCTTTATAAAATACTGGCTCGGCTTCAACTGGAGTATTGTGTCCAATTCAGGACACCGCACTTTAGGAAGAATATGAAGGCCTTAGAGAGGGTGCCGAAAAGATTTACAAGAATGGTTCCAGGGATGAGGGACTTCAGTTACGTGGATAGACTGGAGAAGCTGGGGTTGTTCTCCTTAGAGCAGAGGCGGTTGAGAGGAGATTTGATAGAGGTGTTCAAAATCATGAGGGGACTAGACAGAGTAGATAGAGAGAAACTGTTCCCATTGGCGGAAGGGTCGAGAACTAGAGGACCCAGATTTAAGGTGATTGGCAGAAGAACCAAAGGCGACATGAGGAAAAACTTTTTTACACAGCGAGTGGTTAGGATCTGGAATGCACTGCCTGAAAGGGTGGTGGAGGCAGATTCAAATGTGGCTTTCAAAAGGGAATAGGATAATTACCTGAAGGAAATTTTTTTGCAGGGCTACAGGGAAAGGACGGGGGACTGGGACTAGCTGAAGTGCTCTTGCAGAGAGCCGGCACAGGCTCGACAAGCCGAATGGCCTCCTTCTGTGCTGTAACCATTCTATGATACTGTGATTCTAGCTGAGTGAAGGTCCTTGCTCAGGTTCTTTTCGAACTTCAGACGATTCCCTATGGATGTGTGGGACTGTGGACTGGGGACTCCTGCTCACTCGCCGTACCCTTTAATATTCCACCCTGTCTAACCCCTCCTACTCGCTCCCCGTACCCTTTAATATCCCACCCTGTCTAATCCCACTCTTGCCCTCACTCCCCATATCCTTTAATATCCCACCCAGTCTAATCCTACTTTCGCTCTCATTCCCCACACCCTTTAATATCCCACCCAGTCAAATTCCATTCTCTCCCTCACTCCCCACACCTTTTACATAAGAACATAAGAAATAGGAGCAGGAGTAGGCCATTTGGCCCCTCGAGCCTGCTCCGCCATTCAGTAAGATCATGGCTGATCTGATCTTGGCCTCAACTCCACTTTCCTGCCCGTAACCCTTGACTCCCCTATAGTTCAAAAGTCTGTCTATCTCCACCTTAAATATATTCAATGACCCAACCTCCACAGCTCTCTGGGGTAGAGAATTCCAAAGATTCACGACCCTCTGAGAGAAGAAATTCCTCCTCATCTCCATTTTAAATGGGTGCTCCCTTATTCTGAAACTATGCCCCCCTAGTTCTAGATTCCCCCACGAGGGGAAACATCCTCTCAGCATCTACCCTGTCAATCCCCCTCAGAATCTTATATGTTTCAATAAGATCACCTCTCATTCTTCTAAACTCCAATGAGTAGAGGCCCAACCTGCTCAACCTTTCTTCATAAGACAACCCCCTCATCTCAGGAATCAACCTAGTGAACCTTCTCTGAACTGCCTCCAATGCAAGTATATCCCTCCTTAAATAAGGAGACCAAAACTGTACGCAGTACTCCAGATGTGGTCTCACCAACGCCCTGTACAGTTGTAGCAAGACTTCCCTACTTTTATACTCCATCCCCCTTGCAATAAAGGCCAACATTCCATTTGCCTTCCTAATTACTTGCTGTACCTGCATGTTAACTTTTGTGTTTCATGTACAAGAACCCCCAGATCCCTCTGTACCTCAGCATTCTGTAGTCTCTCTCCATTTAAATAATAATTTGCTTTTTTATTCCTCCTACCAAAGTGGATAACCTCACATTTTCCCACATTATATTCCATCTGCCAAATTTTTGCCCACTCACTTAACCTATCTCTATCCCTTTGCAGGTTATTTATGTCCTCCTCACAACTTGCTTTCCCACCTATCTTTGTAACATCAGCAAATTTGGCTACATTACACTCGGTCCCTTCATCCAAGTCATTAATATAGATTGTAAATAGTTGTGGTCCCGGCACTGATCCCTGTGACACCCCACTAGTTTGCCAACCTGAAAATTACTCATTTATCCCGACTCTCTGTTTTCTGTTAGTTAGCGAATCCTCTATCCATACTAATATATTACCCCCAACCCCTTGAGCTCTTATCTTGTGCAGTAACCTTTTATGTGGCACCTTATCGAATGCCTTCTGGAAATCCAAATACACTACATCTACTGGTTCCCCTTTATCCACCCTGTTCGTTACACCTTCAAAGAACTCTAGTAAATTTGTCAAACACGATTTCCCTTTCATAAAACCATGTTGACTCTGCTTGATTGTATTATGATTTTCTAAATGTCCTGCTATTACTTCCTTAATAATGGATTCCAGCATTTTCCCAATGACAGATGTTAGGCTAACTGGCCTATAGTTTCCTGCTTTCTGTCTCCCTCTTTTCTTGAATAGGGGCGTTACATTTGCGGTTTTCCAATCCGCTGGGAATATCTCCAGGATCTAGGGAATTTTGGTAGATTACAACCAATGCATCCACTATCTCTGCAACCACTTCTTTTAAGACCCTAGGATGCAGGCCATCAGGTCCAGCGGACTTGTCCACGTTTAGTCCCATTAGTTTGCCTAGTACTTTTTCTCTAGTGATAGTGATTGTTTTAAGCTCCTCCCTCCCTATAGCCCCTTGATTATCTATTATTATTGGGATGCTTTTAGTGTCTTCTACCGTGAAGACCGATACAAAATATTTGTTCAAAGTCTCTGCGATTTCCCTGTTTCCCATTATTAATTCCCCAGTCTCATCCTCCATGAGACCAACGTTTACTTTAGTTACTCTCTTCCTTTTTATATACCTGTAGAAGCTCTTACTGTCTGTTTTTATATTTCTTGCTAATTTACTCTCTCAATCTATCTTCTCCCTTATTATTATTATTTTAGTCGTCCTTTTCTGGTTTCTAAAAATTTCCCAATCGTATGGAGTACCACTAATCTTCGCATCATTGTATGCCTTTGTTTTAAATTTGATGCCATCCTTAACTTCCTTAGTTAGCCACGGATGGTTCATTCTTCTCTTAGAGTCTTTCTTTCTCACTGGAATATATCTTTGCTGAGAGTTAGGAAATATCTCCTTAAATGTCTGCCACTGCTTATCTACTCCCTTACCCTTTAATCTATTTTCCAAAACCACTCTCCTCCTCACTACCCATATCTTTTAATATCTCACCGAGTCTAATCCCACTCTCTCCCCGTCACTCCCCATACCCTTTAATATGTCATCCAGTCTAATCCCACTCTCTCCCCACTCACTCCCCACACCCTTTACTATCCCACCCAGTCAAATCCCACTCTCTCCCCATAACCATTAATATCCCACCCAGTCAAATCCCACTCTCGCCCTCACTTCCCACATCCTTTAATATCTCACCCAGTCTAATCCCTCTCTCCCCCTCACTCCCCATACCCTTTAATATCCCACCCAGTCTAATCCCACTCTCCTACTCACTCCCCATACCCTTTAATGTCCCACCCAGTCTAATCCCACTCTCCTACTCACTCCCCCACCCTTTAATATCCCATCCTGTCTAATCCCACTCTCCTTCTCACTCCCCGACCCTTTAATATCCCACCCTGTCTAATCCCACTCTCCTACTCACTCCCCCACCCAGTCTAATCTTACTCTCCCCACACTCCCCATACCCTTTAATATCCCACCCAGTCTAATCCCACTCTCCTGGTCACTCCCCCACCCAGTTTAATCCCACTCTCCTACTCCTCCACATACCCTTTAATGTTCCATCCAATCTAATCCTACTCTCCTACTCATTCCCCCACCCTTTAATATCCCACCCAGTCTAATCCGACTCTCCTACTCCTCCCCATACCCTTTAATATCCCACCCAATCTAATCCCACACCCTTTAATGTCCCACCCAGTCTAATCTCACTCTCCTACTTACTCCCCACACCCTTTAATATCCCACCCAGTCTAATCCCACTCTCCCCATACCCTTTAATATCCCACCCACTCTAATCCGACTCTCCCCTCACTCCCCACACCTTTAATATCCCACCCAGTCTCATCCCACTCTCCTGCTTACTCCCCACACCCTTTAATATCCCACCCAGTCTAATCACACTCTCCCCCCACACCCTTTAATATCCCACCCAGTCTAATCCCACTCTCCCCACACTCCCTGCACCCTTTAATATCCCACCCAGTCTAATCCCACTCTCCCCTCACTCCACATACCCTTTAATATCCCAGCCAGTCTAATCCCACTCTCCTGTTTACTCCCCACACCCTTTAATATCCCAGCCAGTCTATTCTCACTCTTTTGCTCACTCCCCACACCCTTTAAAAGGAATAGAAGGCTCTGGTGGTAGATTGAGCTGAAGAGGGAGGGAGGAGGCTCATGTGGAGAATAAACACTGGCATGGACCTGTTGGGCCGAATGGCCTGTTTCTGTGCTGTACATTGTATGTAACTGTTCCTAGTTATCTGAAATCGGCGGATAATGAATGGCTTTCTCTTTTTTTGTTGTAAGGCAATTCAGTTGTGATTGGTTGGTTTGGGACCCCTAGAACCTCCCTGGCCCCTCCATGTTAACAGAAAATGTCCATATGATAGTGAACTCTAGGAGGGCTAAGTGTATGGATGGTTTCTAAATGTGCTGTTACTGAGATAGTGGCTGAGATTCCATCCCATCGGTACTGGCAACTGTCAGGGCTTGGAGACGCTCAATGACCCTCCGCCCCCGCCTCCCCCCACTGCACCCCCAACCAACTCCCCCCAACCCGTAACAACAGCGAGTTATAGATCATTCGGAATGGTTTCAACTCCTTCCCGTCTCTGTTCCAGGTCCAGTGCCCGTATGGCTCGTAAACGGTACCAACATGTTGAGGTCTATCATAAATCCGTCTGGGGCACCGTCTGCGACGATGGCTGGGATGTAAATGCAGCGAGCGTGGTCTGCAGGCTGTTGAATTGTGGGACGGCCCAGTCAACAACAGGAGGCGCCTACTATGGAGAGGGGACTGGGGACATATGGCTGAGTGACGTGAAGTGCTTGGGCACTGAGCCTGCCCTCGATCAGTGTTCTGCCAACCCATGGGGGGCAAATAACTGCACACACAGCAAGGACGCCGGAGTTACCCGCTCGGGTGAGCGGAGTTACCCGCTCGGGTGAGCGGAGTTACCCGCTCGGGTGAGCGGAGTTACCCGCTCGGGTGAGCGGAGTTACCCGCTCGGGTGAGCGGAGTTACCCGCTCGGGTGAGCGACTCGGTTAACCGATATGCAGCAGGAATGTCGGTGGGAGAGCTCGGAGCGCCCTGTCTGTGATTAGGCGGGAAAATTCTCAACAGCAACCTAATAACGGACTGGTACGGCAACCCCTTAATTTTAAAATTCTCATCCTCGTGTTCAAATCCCTCCATGGCCCTCAACCCTCCCTATATCTGTACCCTCCACTAGCTCGACAATTCTCATCCTCATGTTCATATCCCTCCAGGGCCTCGCCCCTCTCAATCTCTGTAACCTCCTCCAGACCTACAACCATCCAAGATCTCTGCGCTCCTCCGATCCTGGCCTCTTCCACATCCCCGATTTTAATCGCTCCACCACTGGCGGCCGTGCCTTCAGCTGCCTAGGCCCTAAGCTCTGGAATTTCCTCCCTTAACCTCTCCGCCTCTCCACCTCTCTCTCTCCTTTAAGACCCTCCTTAAAACCTAAATCTGTGACCAAGCTTTTGGTCACCTGCCCTAATATCTCCTTATGTGGTTGGGTGTCACACTGTGTCTGATTTATGCTCCTGTGAAGCACCTTGGGATGTTTTACTCGGCTAAAGATGCTGTATAAACGCAAGTTGTTGTTGTTCTTTCACTTCCTCCAAATTGGTTTGGCTGGAATTGGCGTCAGCTTTGCACTGAAATGTTCCCTGTTTTGGCAGCACTGACCCATCCTGCTAAAGACCGGGGACACCAGGCAGAGGCTTGGGTGAAGTGTCAGTCCCAATGGGCTGGTGACAACGGACATAAGGCAGTTGGGCTTGTCGAATCATCAGCCCTTCTGCTGTTTCTGCCCCTTCACCCCACTCCCAATCCCCGTTCGAAAAGGTCAAAAGGGTTAAATTATCAGGACAGGTTGCATAGATCTGGCTTGTATTCCTTCGAGTATAGAAGATTAAGGGGTGATCTAATCGAGGTGTTCAAGGTGATTAAAGGATTCGATAGGGTAGGCAGAGAAAGGGGTAGAAATTCGTCTCGGGCAGTGGCGCAAAGCGGGCGGTATTGGATCGGCCGCCCGTTTATACACAGCGCCTGATATTGCAGTCAGTGACATTAAATATCAGACGCTGTGTATAACGGGTGGCCGATTCGATAACGCCTGCTTTCCGTCACCGCCCGAGATGAATTTCTACACAGACTATTTCCTCTGGTGGGGGAAGTCCAGAATAAGGAGGCATAACCTTGAAATTAGAGCTTGGCCGTTCAGGGGTGATGTCAGGAAGCACTTCTTCACACAAAGGCTAGTGGAAATCTGCAACTCTCTCCTCCAAAAAGCTGGGGTTGGAGGGGGAGGCGGTGGGTGAGGGTCAATTGAAAATTTAAAAGCTGAGATTGACAGATTTTTGTTCGGCAAGGAGCTGAAATACAGATCAACCATGATCTAATTGAACGGCGGAACAGGCTCGATGGACAGGATAATATCACAGGCATTGATAGAGAGATGGCAGAAATATTAAATAATTACTTTGCTTCAGTATTTACCAGGGAGACAGAACAGGTGGACATGACATCGGATGATGAGATTGGTAATGAGATAACTGCATTTAAAATAAAAGAGAGAAATATTAAATAAACTAATTGAACTCAAAAAGATAAAACCCCTGGTCCGGACAGATTACATCCGCGCATTTTAAAAGAATCTAAGGAAGAGATAGCAGAGGCATTACTACTTCTATTTAATAATTTGTTAGAACAAGGTGTAGTACCAGAGGACTGGTGGATAGCTAACGTAATACGTATATTTAACATAAAAAAATAGGAGCTGCAGTAGGCCATTCGGCCCTTCGAGCCTGCTCAGCCATTCAATATGATCATGGCTGATAATCTATCTCAATACCATATTCCCGCTCTCTCCCCATACCCCTTGATACCTTTTCTGTCTAGAAATCTATCTATCTCCTTCTTAAATATATTCAGTGACTTGGCCTCCACAGCCTTCTGTGGGAGAGAATTCCACAGGTTCACCACCCTGAGTGAAGAAATTTCTCCTCATCTCAGTCCTAAATGTCCTACCCTGTATCCTGAGACTGTGACCCCTCGTTCTAGAGCCCCCAGCCAGGGGAAACATCCTCCCTGCATCCAGTCTGTCTAGCCCTGTCAGAATTTTATACGTTTCAATGAGATCCCCTCTCATTCTTCTAAACTCTAGTGCATACAGGCCTAGTCGACCCAATCTCTCCTCATATGACAGTCCTGCCATCCCAGGAATCAGTCTGGTGAATCTTCGCTGCAGTCCCTCCATGGCAAGTATATCCTTTCTTAGGTAAGGAGACCAAAACTGCACACAGTACTCCAGGTGTGGTCTCACCAAGGCCCTGTATAACTGTAGCAAGACATCCTTGCTCCTGTACTCAAATCCTCTTGCAATGAAGGCCAACATACGATTTGCCTTCCTAACTGCTTGCTGCACCTGCATGTTTGCTTTCAGTGACTGGTGTACAAGGACACCCAGATCCCTCTGTACGTCAACATTTCCCAATCTATCACTATTTAAATAATACTCTGCCTTTCTGTTTTTCCTACCGAATTGGATAACTTCACATTTACTGCATCTGCCATGTATTTGCCCACTCACTCAACTTGTCTAAATCGCCTTGAAGCTTCTTTGCATCCTCCTCACAACTCACAATCCCACCTAGTTTCGTGTCGTCAGCAAACTTGGAAATATTACATTTGGTTCCCTCATCCAAATCATTGATATATATTGTGAATAGCTGGGGCCCAAGCACTGATCCCTGCGGTACCCCACTAGTCACCGCCTGCCACCCCGGAAAAGACCCATTTATTCCTACTCTCTGTTTCCTGTCTGTTAACCAATTTTCAATCCATGCCAGTATATTACCCCCAATCCCATGTGCTTTAATTTTGCACACTAACCTCTTATGTGGGACTTTATTAAAGGCCTTCTGAAAATCCAAATACACCACACCCACTGGTTCTCCCTTATCTATTCTACCAGTTATATCCTCAAAAAACTCCAGTCGGTTTGTCAAACACGATTTCCCTTTCATAAATCCATGTTGACTTTGTCAAATCCCGTTGATATTTTCTAAGTGTCCTGTTATCACATCCTTTATAATAGACTCTAGCATTTTCCCTGCTACTGATGTTAGGCTAACCGGGCTGTAGTTCCCTGTTTTCTCTCTCCCTCCTTTTTTAAATAGTGGGGTTACATTTGCCACCCTTCAATCTGCAGGATTAAGAAGGGAAATAGAACATGTCCAGGTCTATAGACCAGTCACCTTAACATCGGTGATAGGAAAAATAATGGAATCCCACTAAAGAAGAAAATAGAATAACATCTAGAAACCAAAAATATAATAATGAATAGTCAGCATGGATTTCAAAAGGGAAAGTCTTGCTTGACCAACCTCATTGAACTTTTTGAAGAGGTAACAGAGAGAGTAGACAATGGTAATGCAGTAGATGTAATTTATCTGGATTTTCAAAAGGCCTTCGATAAGGTACCCCATAATAGACTGATGAACAAGGTCAGAGAATGCGGAGTTAGGGGACAAGTAGCAGAATGGATTGCTGGCTGGCTTCAGGACAGAAAGCAGAGAGTGGGTGTAAAGGGTGTAAAGGGTAGCTATTCACAGTGGCAGAAGGTGGGAGGTGGTGTTCCACAAGGATCAGTGCTAGGACCCAATGTTGTTCACAATTTATATTAACAATTTAGACTTTGGAATCAAAAACACAATTTCTAAATTTGCAGATAACACCAAATTGGGGGAGGATAATCAATACTGAGGAGGACTGCAACAAATTACAGGAGGACATTAATAAACTTACAGAATGGGCATATACTGTAATTGGCAAATGAAATTCAACACAGATAAATGTGAGGTATTACATCTTGGTACGAAAAATAGGGAGGTCACTTATTACTTGGAAAATACGAATCTAAGTTGGGTAGAGGAGCAAAGGGGGATCTCAGAGGACAAATACACAAATCACTAAAAGTAGCGACACATGTTAACAAGGCCATAAAAAAAACAAACCAAGCACTTGGGTTTATTTCTAGAGGGATTGAATTGAAAGGTAAAGAAGTTATGCTAAACTTGTATCGAACCTTGGTTAGACCACAATTGGAGTACTGTGTACAGTTCTGGTCGCCAGATTATAAAAAGGATATAGAGGCACTGGAGAGGGTGCAAAAAAGATTTACAAGGATGATACATGAAATGCGAGGGTATATATATCAGGAGAGGATGAACAGGCTGGGTCTCTTTTCTCTTGAAAAGAGAAGGCTGAGGGGAGACCTAATAGAGGTCTTTAAAATCATGAAAGGTTTTGACAGAGTAGATACAGAGAGAGTGTTTCCACTTGTGGGGAAGATCAAAACTAGAGGCCATCAATATAAGATAGTCACCAAGAAATCCAATAGAGAATTCAGAAAGGACTTCTTCACCCAGAGAGTGGTGAGAATGTGGAACTCACTACCACAGGGGGTGGTTGAAGTGAATAGTGTAGATGCATTTAAGGGGAGGTTAGATAAGCATATGAAGGAGAAGGGAATAGAGGGTTTATGCTGATAGATTTAGATGAAGAAAGACGGGAGGAGGCTCGAGTGGAGCATAAACGCAGGCATGGACTGGTTGGGCCGAATGGTCTGTTTCTCTGCTGTATATCCTATGTAATCCCTCACTGTGGGACTGTTGCCACTTGGGCAGAGAGTTCGGAGGGTGACGTACAGAGAGAGAGAGAGACAGACGCACACACACATATACTAAACACATTGCTTCCAACAGGAGTCACTGCTCAGTCATTAGAAGCAGGAACCCTGACTTCCCGCTGTGTGTGTGGCTCAGTACCACCCCGGGTAAGATCAGATAACTCAGCATAGGCCGGGGATGGAGCCTGGGCCTTTCCTGCTGTGTGTGTGTGGGGGGCTCAGTACCACCCCGGGTGAGATCAGATAACTCAGCATAGGCCGGGGATGGAGCCTGGGCCTTTCCTGCTGTGTGTGTGTGGGGGGCTCAGTACCACCCCGGGTGAGATCAGATAACTCAGCATAGGCCGGGGATGGAGCCTGGGCCTTTCCTGCTGTGTGTGTGTGGGGGGCTCAGTACCACCCCGGGTGAGATCAGATAACTCAGCATAGGCCGGGGATGGAGCCTGGGCCTTTCCTGCCTGTGTGTGCTGCTCACTGATTGGTCAAAATTCACGCAGTGCAACAGGGATATGGATTCTCAATGGATACTTTGTACCAATTCTCTCTTTTTTCCCTTTTTTTCAGGATGTGTCAGGACTCAGTCTCAGAAAACCTGCCTCCCCCCCAAAGGTGTGTTGAAGAAGAGTAAAATTAATCGTCCTGTCAGGGCCCCCGTGTCTCTCGTTCTCCTCGGAGCCCCCACTCCTGGCAGTTCCGACAAGCAGGAGACCTCCAAATATATACGGGGTGCTGGCTTTCGCTGGGAGTGGAGTGACGTGAAGCCCCTCATCGCATCGAGCCCATCTCCCTCGGAGAAATAAGGAGGATACCTACTCCTGGGAAAATAAGAGGCTAAATGGGGGAGAGGAGAAAAGAAATCTCGGGATACAGATTCACAAATCACTAAAATTAGCGATGCAGGTTAATAAGGCCATAAAAAAAGCAAACTCAGCACTGGGGTTTATTTCCAGATAAATAGAATTGAAAAGCAGAGAAGTTATGTTAAATGTGTATAGAACCATGGTTAGACCACACTTGGAGTACTGTGCACAGTTCTGGTTTCCATGGGCTAGAAATTTGGGGCGCAAAGTATAGCGCCTGCCGCTAATTATCGCCTCCAACTGCAAACTTGGCTTCTATCGTCCCTGGAGGTGATTGGAGCGCTAAATCAGGCACTGCACACCTGTCTTAAGGCGCTAATGCCGAGGAGCGAGGCGCTACCTCAGATCGCAGGCGAAGCTCATGTGATGTCAGTCAGCAATGGAACACAGACACTCTGGCGCCGGCCAGTTCTTAAAGGGGAGGGTCAATCTTGCTCTCCATCCACACCCTGCTCATTGCAGCCTTGAATCTCGGCCTGGAGAGACCTGCACATCAAATCTGCTGGAAAGAAAAATGGAGAGAACCAGGGAAAGAGCTCAGAGTGCAGCCCCCACAGTCTCTTCTAAATCGATGCAAGGAAGGGCAAATCAAAAAGAACCTGCAAAGTGCTGCTCAGTAACCAAAACTCCTTCACACAGCGTTGATTCTCTCCAGAAGTCTCTCTCGCTCTCTCAGAATCTCTCTCTCGGAATGCGTGGTGCAAAAATGTCTCCCACAAAAAGGCAGGAAGAGGGCGCCTTTAAATAGTGCTCCCCCAGCCCCTTACCGACTGCAAAATGCTCCCCTCAACCTGTCGATGCTAGCGGTAGGCGGAAAGGAAGGGGGCGCGACTCAATATCCGGTCCGGGGCGTTGCACGCTCGACTGACGTCACGATCTGCCGGCGCAGGAGATCGTGGCGGTACTGTTTAGCGCTGCCGCAAAAACTCTGGTCAATTTCCCGAGCGGCGCAAACATCGTCGCGCCCGGGCGCTAGTTGTGTTGCGTCCCATTATCACCCTCTCAGGGCGCTAACAGGAGGCGCAAAGCAACCAAATTTTTCCCCCCATATACCTTGGTTAGACCACACTTGGAGTACTATCCACAGTTCTGGTCTCCATGTATGTAAGAACATAAGAAATAGGAGCAGAAGTAGGCAATACCGCCCCTCGAGCCTGCCCCACCAATTCAGTAAGATCATGGCTGATCTTTGACCTCAACTTCACTTTCCTGCCTGATTTCCATATCCCTTGATTCCCCTAGTGTCCAAAAATCTATCGATCTCTGTCTTGAATATACTCAACGACTGAGCATCCACAGCCCCCTGGGGTAGAGAATTCCAAAGATCCACCACCCTCTGAGTGAAGAAATTTCTCCTCGGCTCAATCCTAAATGGCCAATCCCTTATCCTGAAACTATGACCCCTGGTTCTAGACTCTCCAGCCTCTCAGCATCTACCCTGTCAAGCTCTTTAAGAATTTTATACTTTTCAACGAGATCACCTCTCATTCTTCTAAACTCTAGAGAATGCCAGGTGATCTCATTGAAACATCTAACATTCTTAGAGGGCTTGACAGGGTCGATGCTGAGAGGCTGTTTCCTCTGGCTGGAAAGTCTAGTACTAGGGATCATAATCTCAGGATAAGGGGTCGGTCATTTCGGACTGAGATCAGGAAAAATATCTTCACTCAAGAGGGTTGTGAATCTTTGGAATTCCCTACCCCAGAGGGCTGTGGATGCTGAGTCTATTCAAGACTGAGATCGATAGATTATTGGACACTAAGGGAATCAAGGGATATGGGGATAGGGTGAGAAAGTGGAGTTGATGTCGAAGATCAGCCATGATCTTATTATATGGCGGAGCAGGCTCGAGGGGCCGTATGACCAACTCCTGCTCCTATTTCCTATACCAGAACTCAGAGGTTATAAGTATCAGGAAAGATTGAACAGACTGGGGTTCTCTTTTCTACAGAAAAGAGAAGACTAAGGGGTGGCCTGATAGAGGGCTTTAAAAATATGAAAAGATTTGACAGGGTAGACGTAGAGAAGATGTTTCCACTTGCGGGCGAGATCAGAACGAGGGGCCATAAATATAAGATAGTCACCAATAAATCCAATAGGGAATCGGGAGAAACTTCTTTAGCCAGAGAGTGGTGAGAATGTGGAATTTGCCACCACAGGGAGTAGTTGAGGCGAATGGCCCTTGCCCCTCCCTATCTCTGTAACATCCTCCAGCCCTACAATTCTCATTCTTGTGTTCACTCCCTCCATGGCCCTACCCCTCCCGATCTCTATACCCTGCTCCAGCCCTACAATTCTCATTCTTGTGTTCACTCCCTCCATGGCCCTACCCCTCCCGATCTCTATACCCTGCTCCAGCCCCTACAATTCTCATCCTCGTGTTCACTCCCTCCATGGCCCTCACCCCTCCCCATCTCTGTAACCTCCTCCAGCCCCTACAATTTTCATCCTCCTGTTCACTCCCTCCACGGCCCTCGCCCCTTCCTATCTCTGTAACTTCCTCCAGCCTTACATGGAAAAATAGGAGCAGGAGTAGGCCATTCGGCCCTTCGAGCCTGCTCCGCCATTCAATATGATCATGGCTGATCCTCTATCTGAATACCATATTCCCGCTCTCTCCCCATACCCCTTGATGCCTTTTCTGTCTAGAAATCTATCTATCTCCTTCTTAAATATATTCAGTGACTTGGCCTCCACAGCCATCTGTGGTAGAGAATTCCACAGGTTCACCACCCTCTGAGTGAAGAAATTTCTCCTCATCTCAGTCCTAAATCTCCTACCCCGTATCCTGAGACTGTGACCCCTCGTTCTAGACCCCCCAGCAAGGGGAAACATCCTCCCTGCATCCAGTCTGTCTAGCCCTATCAGAATTTTAAACGTTTCAATGCGATCCCCTCTTATTCTTCTAAACTCTAGTGAATACATGCCTAGTCGTCCCAATCTCTCCTCATACGACAGTCCTGCCATCCCAGGAATCAGTCTGGTGAACCTTCGCTGCACTCCCTCTATGGCAAGTATATCCTTTCTTAGGTAAGGAGACCAAAACTGCGCACAGTACTCCAGCTGTGGTCTCACCAAGGCCCTGTATAACTGTAGCAAGACATCCTTGCTCCTGTACTCAAATCCTCTTGCAATGAAGGCCAACATACGATTTGCCTTCCTAACTGCTTGCTGCACCTGCATGTTTGCTTTTAGTGATTGCAGTACTAGGACACCCAGGTCCCTTTGTACATCAACATTTCCCAATCTATCACCATTTAAATAATACTCTGCCTTTCTGTTTTTCCTACCAAAGTGGATAACTTCACATTTATCCACGTTATACTGCATCTGCCCTGTATTTGCCCACTCACTCAACTTGTCTAAATCGCCTTGAAGCCTCTTTGCATCCTCCTCACAACTCACAATCCCATCTAGTTTCGTGTCATCAGCAAACTTGGAAATATTACAAATCATTGATATATATTGTGAATAGCTTGGGCCCAAGCACTGATCCCTGCGGTACCCCACTAGTCACCGCCTGCCACCCCGGAAAAGACCCATTTATTCCTACTCTCTGTTTCCTGTCTGTTAACCAATTTTCAATCCATGCCAGTATATTACCCCCAATCCCATGTGCTTTAATTTTGCACACTAACCTCTTATGTGGGACTTTATCAAAGGCCTTCTGAAAATCCAAATACACCACATCCACTGGTTCTCCCTTATCTATTCTACCAGTTACATCCTCAAAAACCTCCAGTAGGTTTGTCAGACATGATTTCCCTTTCATAAATCCATGTTGACTTTGTCTAATCCCGTTGATATTTTCTAAGTGTCCTGTTATCACATCCTTCAGAATAAACTTTAGCATTTTACCTACTACTGATGTTAGGCTAACCGGTTTGTAGTTTTCTCTCTCCCTCCTTTTTTAAATAGTGGGGTTACATTTGCCACCCTCCAATCTGCAGGAACTGTTCCATCATCTATAGAAATTTGGAAGATGACAATCAAGGCATCCACTATTTCCATGGCTACCTCTTTTAGTACTCAGGGATGCAGATTATCAGGCCCTGGGGATTTTTCGGCTTACAATTCTCATCCTCGTGTTCGCTCCCTCCATGGCCCTCACCCCTCCCTATCTCTGTAATCTCCTCCAGAGCTACAATTCTCATCCTCGTGTTCACTCCCTCCATGGCCCTCAACCCTCCCTCTCCGTAACCTCCTCCAGAGCAACAATTCTCATCCTCGTGTTCACTCCCTCCATGGCCCTCAACCCTCCCTCTCCGTAACCTCCTCCAGAGCAACAATTCTCATCCTCGTGTTCACTCCCTCCATGGCCCTCGCTCCTCCCCATCTCTGTAACCTCCTCCAGAGCTATAATTCTCATCCTTGTGTTCACTCCCTCCATGGCCCTCACCCCTCCCCATCTCTGTAAACTCCTCCAGCCCCACAAGCCTTCGAAATCTCTGCGCTCCTCTAATTCTGGCCTCTTGCGCATCCCTGATTTTAATCGTTGCACCATTGGCAGCTGGGCCTTCAGCTGTCCAGGCCCTAAGCTCTGGAATTCCCTTCTGAAACCTCTGCACCTCTCTACCTCTGCTCCTTAAGATGCTCCTTAAAACCTACCTCTTAGTCGAAGCTTTTGGTCATCTGCCCTAATATCTCCTTATGTGGCTCAGCGTCAAGTTTTGTTTGATAATCGCTCCTGTGAAGCGCCTTGGGACATTTTACGACATTAAAATTGCTATATAAATGCAAGTTGTTGTTGTTTCTACCAGAAATCTTTTCTCGTTATTCCAGATTTTGATCAGAAACGCGTCGGTGGAACAGTGACTACTGGTGGAGACTTTTGCCCCTCCGATCCTGAGGTGACAGAGGCTTTGGAGGAGGCGGTGAGTGTTATTAATCTATCCCTGGGGCAGTGACCCACTTTCAGTGTCTCTCTGTGTCCCCATGAGGTATTGGAGAACACAATGGCGGAAAAATTCAGTATCGCCCCGTTTGGGGCGCAATTATCGGCTGGGCGCAAAGATTAGCGCCTGGCGCTAATTATCGCATCCGACTGCAAACTTGACTTTTATCGCCCCTGGAGGTGATTGGAGCGCTAAATCAGGCGCTACACATCTGTCTTAAGGCGCAAAGGCCGAGGAGTGAGGCGCTAACTCAGAGCGCTGGCGAAGCTCATGTAATGTCAGTCAGCAATGGAACACAGACACAATGGCCCCAGCCAGTTCTTAAAGGGGTGGGTTGATCTTGCTTTCCATCCACATCCTGCTCATTGCAGCCTTGAATCTCGGCCTGGAGAGACCTGTACATCAAATCTGCTGGAAAGAACAATGGAGAGGCCCAGGCAAAGAGCTCAGAGTGCAGCCCCCACAGTCTCTTCTAAATCGATACAAGGAAGGGAAAATCAAAATGAACCTGCAAAGTGCTGCTCAGTATCCAAAACTCCTTCATACAGCGTTGAATCTCTCCAGAAGTCTCTCTCTCTCTCTCTCTCTCTCTCTCTCTCTCTCTCTCAGAATGCGTGGTTCAAAAATGTCGCCAACAAAAAAAGGCAGGAAGCGGGCGCCTTTAAATAGCGCTCCCCCAGTCCCTTCCTGACTGCAAAACGCTCCCCTCAACCTGTCGTTGCTAGCGGCAGGCGGTAAGGCAGGGGGCGCCACTCAATATCCGCTCCGGGGCGTTGCGCACTCGACTGACGTCACGATCTGCCGGCGCAGGAGATCGTGGCGGTATTGTTTAGCGCCGCCGCAAAATGTCTAGTTAATTTCGCGAGCGGCGCAAACATCGCCGCGCCCGAGCGCTAGTTGCTTTGCGCCCCATTAGCGCCCCCTTAAGGCGCTAACGGGAGGTGCAACCAACTGAATTTTTCCCCCAATGAGAGTTATTAATCTATCCCCGGGGCCATGACCCACTCTCAATCTTAGGAGGTGAAGGAGGACTAGAGGCGGTGCTATCAACAGAGAAAGATATTAATATTTAAATATTCCTTCCCATTTACAGATTCAATTAATCCTGTCGTCCATCCCGGGGAGTCGAGTGATGAAAGTGGGAGTGAATCCGAAAAGGAGATGCAAGAAGAGAGAGTGAGCGGAGGATGGAGACGGCAGGATTGAAGACTGTTTCATTTCATGGCCTAATTGGATAGCTGGAGGCGGCGGAGCAGTCTTCAACTCTTCACCTCCCTCCGCACCAAACCCCAAACACATGGGTAATGTTTTTAATAACAAGCGTAACTCTCTCGCGCTCTCTCTGCACATCTGCTGGATACTGCCTGGGACAGCTGACCTCTCCCCCTCCCCCTGCTCTGAGCGGTGAGCTTTCTAACTCTGGACCGCCCTGCTGTGAGCAAAGGGTGGCTAGGATGCTCCTGCTATTGATTTCTCTTCATATTAACTCTCAGCTTTCGCCTATTAAATGAGTCTCTGTTAGAATACAGTGTAATCATGAGCCAAGCTTGCTTTATTTCATTAATATAGAAGCAGAGACGAGCAGCTTTCAACAGTAAAACCTAATTTCCTACATTCCAGCAGTGACGACACTTGAAAAAGCTCTTTGTTGGCTGTGAAGCATCGTGAGGTGGTGAAAGGCGCTGGATCAATGCAAGTCTTCCTAGTTTAATGGAAAGCGGAGAGTCAGAGAGCTTTAGTGGATGGACAAGTTCTGCAGAAGAGACGAGATTCGGGCAGCTTCGTGAGAAGCAAGAGCTTAAAGAGAAGGAGGTGCCTGAGGAAGGTCGGGAGTGTGAGCCAGCAAGGGAAAGTGTCAAAAAGGCAACTTGATAAAACTAGAGTGATTGATGAGGGACATGGGAAGAGGTGATGGTTTTGGATAATGCAGAAACGTGGGGTGTGTCACATCGGAAGCTTCAAAAAGTGGCTGTTGGAATGTTTACTTTGGAATGTGACGGTCTGGCCCAAACCGGAACGTCGAGCTGGAAGCTGCAACTGTTTTGAATTTTATGCTTAATAAGAACATAAGAAATAAATCTGTGAACATCTATATTGAAGCCTTTTATTTTAAGGAGTTAATTTATAAGTAAGTCCATAATCCAGGCCGACAGTCCCAGTGCCAGTACTGAGGGAGCCTCCGCTGCACTGTCGGAGGTAGATGTATATACTCTAGGACTTGAGCCTATAATCCAGGCCCACACTCCCGGTGCCAGTACTGAGGGAGTGCTGCACTGTCGGAGGGGCAGTACTGAGGGAGTGCTGCACTGTCGGAGGGGCAGTACTGAGGGTGTGCTGCTCTGTCGAAGGGGCAGTACTGAGGGAGCGCTGCACTGTCAGAGGGGCAGTACTGAGGGAGCGCTGCACTGTCGGAGGGGCAGTACTGAGGGAGTGCTGCACTGTCGGAGGGGCAGTACTGAGGGTGTGCTGCTCTGTCGAAGGGGCAGTACTGAGGGAGCGCTGCACTGTCAGAGGGGCAGTACTGAGGGAGCGCTGCACTGTCGGAGGGGCAGTACTGAGGGAGCGCTGCACTGTCAGAGGTGCAGTACTGAGGGAGCGTTGCACTGTCGGAGGGGCAGTACTGAGGGAGGGCTGCACTATCGGAGGGGCAGTACTGAGGGAGCGCTGCACTGTCAGAGGGGCAGTACTGAGGGAGCGCTGCACTGTCGGAGGGGCAGTACTGAGGGAGCGCTGCACTGTCAGAGGTGCAGTACTGAGGGAGCGTTGCACTGTCGGAGGGGCAGTACTGAGGGAGGGCTGCACTGTCGGAGGGGCAGTACTGAGGGTGTGCTGCACTGTCGGAGGGGCAGTACTGAGGGAGTACTGCACTGTCGGAGGCACGGTTAGGGAACGATCGGCGATAAGGAGCATGGGGGGCGGAGGCCCCGTTTGGGGGAGGGGTGGTGGTCTCCGATCGTGGGGGATGGGTTAGGCAGGGATGCTGGATCCAGGAGGTAAGCGTAAAGGCACTTACCTCCTGGATCCAGCAGTCCTCGCCTTACTTTAGCTGCCGGGTTTCACGAGGCCTGAAACACCCGACCAACTAAAGTTAAATTCAAAATGGAGGTTAAAGCAGAGGCTTCCAGCCTCATTATAATATTTAAATGGGCGACCTACCTACTGGTAGCAGGTTGGCTGCCCACCTCCGTCCCGCCTCTGTTAAAACCAGAAGTGGGCGAGTTGGAGGCGGGTTCTGGTCGGAATTCAGATTTTTAACACTTTAACTTCCCACATGGCCGCAACCCACCCTTTTTATTAGGTTAAAATTCCAAAGAATGTTTCCACTTGTGGGGAACAGCAAAACTAGAAACCATATATATAAAATATGAAAGGGTTCTATAGGTTAGATGCAGAGAAGTCGTTTCCACTTGCGGGTTAGACCAGAATTAGGGGGCCATCAATATAAGATAGTCACTAATAAATCCAATAGGGAATTCAGAAGAAACTTCTTTATCCAGAGAGTGGTTAGAATGTGCTACCACATGGAGTGGTTGAGACGAATAGTGCAGGTACTCCCACAGTGCTGTTAGGGAAGGAGTTCCAGGATTTTGACCCAATGGCGATGAAGGAACGGCGATATACTTCCAAGTCAGGATGGTGTGTGGCTTGGAGGGGAACTTGGAGGTGGTGGTGTTCCCATGCACCTGCTGCCCTTGTCCTTCTAGGTGGTGGAGGTCGCGGGTTTGGGAGATGCTGTCAAAGAAACCTTGGCGAGTCGTTGCAGTGCATCTTGTAGATGGTACACACTGCAGCCACGGTGCGCTGGTGGTGGAGGGAGTGA
This sequence comes from Squalus acanthias, assembly GCA_030390025.1. Classification (NCBI taxonomy): domain Eukaryota; kingdom Metazoa; phylum Chordata; class Chondrichthyes; order Squaliformes; family Squalidae; genus Squalus; species Squalus acanthias. The sequence goes on along the minus strand of CM059449.1, from coordinate 30,577,895 downwards.
ATGTTTAAGGTGGTGGATGGGGTGCCAATCAAGTGGGCTGCTTTTTCCTGGATGGTGTCAAGCTTCTTGAGTGTTGTTGGAGCTGCTTTCAAGTGTGCCTTGTAGATGGTGGAAATGCTTTGGGAGTCAGCCTCTGACCTGCTCTTGTAGCCACCGTATTTATGTGGCTGGTCCAGTTAAGTTTTTGGTCTATGTTGACCCCCAAAATGATGTTGAATGTCAAGGGAAGGTGGCTAGACTCTCTTGATGGAGATAGTCATTGCCTGGCACTTGCGTGGTGTGAATGTTACTTGCCACTTACCAGGCCAAGCCTGGATGTTGTCCAGGTCCTGCTGCATGTGGGCACAGATTGCTTCATTATCTGAGGAGTTGCGAATGGAACTGAACACTGTGCAATCAGCAAACATTCCCACTTCTGACCTTACGATGGAGGGAAGGTCATTGATGAAGCAGCTGAAGATGGTTGGAGGAACTCCTGCAGCGATGTCTTGGGGCTGAGATGATTGGCCTCCAACAACCACAAACCGCAGGATTGATACAGTGCTATGGGGAGAGAGTGGGGCAGTGGGATTAGTTTACTATTGGTACAGGGCTGTGGGAGAGAGTGGGATTAGTTTGGGATTGATACAGGACTATGTGGAAAGAGTGCAGCAGTGGGATTAGTTTGCTATGCCTGACTAAAAGCCGATAATTTCCCTGGACCTGACGGCCTACATCCTAGGGTTCTAAAAGAGGTGGCTGCAGAGATAGTGGATGCATTGGTTGTGATCTTCCAAAATTCCCTAGATTCAGGAATGATCCCAGCGGATTGGAAGGTAGCAAATGTCACCCCGCTATTCAAGAAAGGAGGGAAAGAGACAACCGGGAACTACAGGCCAGTTAGCCTGACATCAGTTGTTGGGAAAATGCTGGAATCCATTATTAAGGAAGTGGTATCAGGGCACTTAGAAAATCATAATATGATTAGACAGAGTCAACATGGTTTTATGCAAGGTAATTTGTGTTTTGACAAATTTATTAGAGTCTTTTTGAGGATATAACTAGCAGGGTAGATAAAGGTGAACCAGTGGATGTAGTATATTTGGATTTCCAAAAGGCATTCGATAAGGTGCCACATAAAAGGCTGTTAAGCAACATAAGGGAATATGGGGTTGGGGGTAAGGTATTAGCATGGATAAAGGATTTAGCATGCAGGTACAGCAAGCAATTAGGAAGGCAAATGTCATGTTGACCTTTATTGCTAGAGGATTGGAGTACAAGAGTAAGGAAGTCTTGCTACAATTGTACAGGGCTTTGGTGAGACCACACCTGGAGTACTGTGCACAGTTTTGGTCTCCTTATTTAAGGAAGGATATACTTGCCTTAGAGGTGGTGCAACGAAGGTTCACTAGATTGATTCCTGGGATGAGAAGTTTGTCCTATGAGGAGAGATTGAGTAGATTGGGCCTATACTCTCTGAAGTTTAGAAGAATGAGAGGTGATCTCATTCAAACATAGAATATTCTGAGGGGGATTGACTGAGATGAGCTTGATTTTGCCAGGCCCGAGGAGGCGGGATTGGAGGCGTGTGAGGTGTTAAAATCGCAAAAAATGGTGGGCGGCTCCGATCCCGCCTCCAGCCCAACTCCAAGCAATTTTCCCAGAATCGGGGTTTCAGACCCCATTTCCATCCCGCCTCCAAGAGGCGGGATAGGCCCTTAAGGCCCTTAACAACCAGTTAATTGCCTCTATAATCCCATTTTGAGAGGCCTTTCTGATTTTAACACTTTTCCCCCATCCTGCACGTCTCCTCTGCAACACGCCAGTTAATCCTGGCGGTCTCACAAGTGGATTGCTTACTAACAGCTGCAGCTCCACCATTAAAAAGGAGTTTTCACCATTGATCATTTGCAGGTGGCAGAACTTTGTTGTCTCAGGTCTGGGGGAACTTTTAGCAGGCATACTCATTGTTGTGGAAGTTTGGAGCCTGACACCCATCCTGGGAAACCCCTCTCCCCACCTTGACTGAGCGCTTCCTCAACTGAGGCATATACCAGAAGCATGGGAACCATTTATTTCCTTTCCTCCTGGACATCAGATTCGGACGAAGACCAGCCGTGGCAGCAGCAGAACCATGAACAACAGCACCACCAACAGCAGCAGCAACAACAGGAGCGCCAAGCTGCTGCTCACCCACCTGAAGCTGCAAAGGCCAGAAGGCGCCAGCGCGCGACCACATTGCTGCCCGGGATGCAAGGGACGCACTCATGTTGGCCAGATTTGCTTAGCCTGCACAATCAAACACTTTTGCCTCGCACCTTCTTACCAGAGCATCGACAATGGACAAGAACCTGTGGATTCCTATCACTCTGACCACCATACTGACAATTGCAAGTCGCTCTAAGCCCTCAATGTGGAAGTCCCATTTGTGAAATGACACAGGCCACAACTTCAACAGTTTGTCATCAGAATTTTTTATTACAACAACCAACTGATGGCATTTCAAAAATAAACACAACATAACATCCAAATGACTACCCTTGTGACTACTTGTGCATTATTTTCCTCTTATGCATGCTCCTACGTGGTGCTTCCCCTGTGGCTTCAGCAGACGTGGAGGCCCCTTGCTCACTTTCTTGCTGCTCCTGTCTCGACACCTTTGGCGGCCATCCTCTGGGATTGCGAACCTGTGTGGGTTCGGCAACAGTCTGCTGCTCCTGCGGCTGTGCAGGTGATGAGACGCCCATCTCAGTTGGGTGAGGACTCTGGTGGGGCTCTGACCGAGGGCTTTGCAGTGGCATGGTCGTGTGAGCGCTTGGAGAGGAGCCCCCACTTCCTTGTTCTCTGCCACCAACATCCCTCTCATGGGTCAGCCCCACTTCAGAGCTAGCAAGTGGCTTGACAGCATCTTGCTGCACTTCAGGGGGGCCATGAGGACCCATTTCTGCACTGGAAGTCCTACTCCAGAGGACTTCCATGAAGGTCTGGTTTCTATGCTCAATAGCTGACCATCGCTCCTCAAGAGATGCCAGTCTTTTCTGAACAATGACCATGTTTTCAACACTCTGGCGACTTAGCTCCTCCATGGCCGTAGCCATCCTCTCCTCTACCGTAGCCATCCTTTCCACGGAGGTTGCCATCCTTTCCGTGGCGATGCGTTCATGCGCCAATGCCTCCACAAAGGCTCTGCTCATGTTCGCGATGGACTCCTCCATTCGCTCCACACTCGCAGCGACCCTGGAGACAAAACCTGCCAGAGACTCCTGCACCTGTTCCTGGAGTTCCAGCACTGCTCTCCTGGATGGACCCGGAGGCACAGGGTTGACATGCAGCTGAGCCGAGCTGGCAGAGTCCTGCGCCCTCTGACGAGGACTCTCCACAGCTGTCCCTGTCTCCACCATCTGCTGATGCTCACTTGTGAGCTGTGATACACCAGGTGACAACACTACTCTATCTCACGAAGGTCCCACCGAGGTGTGAGTGTCTGCGCTGGTGCTGGGTGCACTGAATTCTGCTGACGTTACGCCCTCAGAGGTTGCAGCTACCTCTGAGGAGTCTTGAAGCTCAGGCTGTTCCTCCTGGACAGTGGGGACGGGGGCTGTCGATGATCCTGTGGGGGAGTAAAGGAAAGAGTTAGAGATGTGAGGTAAAGGTTGCATGCACATTGAATTGTGCAGATGATCATAAGTCAACCTGTTCGAGCATCAGAATCATTATCAGTCACTCATGCAATGTCAATGAGAGAGATGCCAAACTATTCTGTCACCAGCTTGCTGTGATGCGCCCGTCTGTCCGTCCCCCACTTGCGAATCTTCCTCAAAACCGGCGATTTCCAGGGCCGCCTCCTCCGAGGTGGTGAGCTGGGCTACTGAGGGTGGCCCTCCTCCTGTCCTCGCTCTTTCCCTCTTATTGTGGGCTCTCTTTTCCTGCAATGAGGGACACAAGTGGAGTTTGAGTGAGAATGAAGGAGTGAGTGTAGAGAATCCATAGCATGGAAGGAGACAAAGGGGGAAAAATTCAGTTGGTTGCGCCTCCCGTTAGCGCCTTAAGAGGGCGCTAATGGGGCGCAAAGCAACTAGCGCCCGGGCGCGGTGATGTTTGTGCCGCTCGCGAAATTAACTAGACAGTTTGCGGCGGCGCTAAACACTACCGCCACGATCTCCTGCGCCGGCAGATCGTGACGTCAGTCGAGTGCGCAACGCCCCGGTAGCGCCCCGGAGCGGATATTGAGTGGCGCCCCCTGCCTTACCGCCTGCCGCTAGCAACGACAGGTTGAGGGGAGCATTTTGCAGTCAGGAAGGGACTGGGGGAGCGCTATTTAAAGGCGACCGCTTCCTGCCTTTTTTTGTTGGTGACATTTTTGAACCACGCATTCTGAGAGAGAGAGAGAGACAGACTTCTGGAGAGATTCAACGCTGTGTGAAGGAGTTTTGGGTACTGAGCAGCACTTTGCAGGTTTCATTTTGATTTGCCCTTGTATCGATTTAGAAGAGACGGTCGGGGCTGCACTCTGAGCTCTTTCCCTGGTTGTCTCTGTTGTTCTTTCCAGCAGATTTGATGCACAGGTCTCTCCAGGCCGAGATTCAAGGCTGCAATGAGCAGGATGTGGATGGAAAGCAAGATCAACCCTCCCCTTTAAGAAGTGGCCGGGGCCATTGTGTCTGTGTTCCATTGCTGACTGACATCACACGAGCTTCGCCAGCGCTCTGAGGTAGCGCCTCGCTCCTCGGCCTTTGCGCCTTAAGACAGATGTGTAGCGCCTGATTTAGCGCTCCAACCAGCTTTAGGGGCGATAAAAGTCAAGTTTGCAGTCGGAGGCGATAATTAGCGCCAGGCGCTAATCTTTGCGCCCGGCCGATAATTGCGCCCCAAATGGGGCGATACTGAATTTTTCCCCCAAAGGGCCCTCCCCGTGTGTTGTAAGTTGTTGACATTGCATCACAGTGATAAGGAGAGTGAGGGCTGCATGGTCGAATAGTTAAGTGAATGTGACCATAGAGAGAGAGGGAATGGGTAAGGTGGCAGGGATGTCAGTGTCAAGTGGGATGTGGAGGAAGAGGTTGGCAAAGCAGAGTGCTGGTGAGGAGAGGCGATGGGGATCAGATTGAGGGTGATGGGAAAGTCATATTCACTTTTCCTGTGCGGAGAAGGTCATGAAACCTCTTCCTGCACTGCAGCCAGGTTCTGCGGCACATAGAAATTGAGTTGACCTCCTGGGGCACTTGCATCCACACAGCTTTAGTCTGCTGGGGAGGCTTTTTCCTCCCTGAGGAAGGGAAGAGCACCTCCTTATTTGATCTTGCACCCTCCACCAAAGCTTGGAGGGAGGGCTCATCAAACCTTGGAGCACACTTTGGCCTACTGCTGGACATGGTTGCTGAATGAAGCGATTACAACAATGGGCATAAAGATTGCAGTCTCCAGAAGAAGCAAGGCTGCTTGCAGGCCTTAAATCCAGCAGCATTGATGACGTCATCGGAGGCGACTTTCTGTATGAAAAGGCTCATTGGGCCAGGGGTTTCCACACGCTGGAAATCAAGTGCCCAATTAGGGCAAAATCGCACTTTTTTCCCACTTCACATCGGAGTCGGGGTACTGACACGAAAACCACCTGACACGCCCCAGCCCGCCCCCAATGGCAAAATCCAGCCCATTCTTTCTCCTGGCTGGAGATTCCAGAACTAGGGGGCATAGTCTCAGGATAAGGGGTCGGCCATTTAAGACTGAGATGAGGAGGAATTTCTTCAGTCAGAGGGTTGTGAATCTTTGGAATTCTCTGCCCCAGAGGGCTGTGGATGCTCAGTCGTTGAGTATATTCAAGGCTGAGATAGATCGATTTTGGAATCCAGAGGAATTAAGGGATAGGACAGGAAAATGGAGTTGAGGTCAAAGATCAGCCATGATCTTATTGAATGGCTCGAGGGGCTGTATGGCCTACTCCTGCTCCTAATTCTTATGTTCTTAGGTTTCCATCTCGACTTTTATTTTTGGATATCCCTGGTTGCAGAGTTTACCTGTCAGCCTGTCTCAGTATTACTAATTTTGTTTGACTCAGGAAGAGAGTCAGGAACCAGATATATTTGAATTAAATACTTTTCTTTAATTTATTGATTGTTTCTATATTTGATCATACCGTGCTATTCTTGCCTGACTCGTCAACGTTCTGTACCTTTTGTCCCACCTGGAGTTCCAATTGTTAAACTTGTTCCACCAGATTAACTGAGCAGGCCAGTGCAGACCAGTCTCTCTACACAGTCCGAGTCACAGAACCTGTTGCGCCACTTGTCTCAGCGTCTATTTCTGGTTTCAGTGGGACTCAGGAAGAGAGGCGGCCAAAGACTCGAATCTTTTTTTACTTCTACATTGATTTATAATTATTCAACTATGGCCCAAAAATTCGGCTGAATACGGGAGAGTACGAACTTCCGGTATGGCGAAGGGGGCGGTTCCTAAGTGAACCGCGTGCGCACTACAGGCTGTGCGCACGCAGCACACTTAGGTTTTTTTTCAGGTTTCAACGCGAAGGTAAGAATGGAAGATTTTACACATGAAGAAAGGAGGCGTAAGACCCCCTTTTAACAAGGTAAGTAGTTAATTAAGTATTATTTTAAATAAATTTCAACAGGTTTATCTTTTTTAGAGACTTTAAAGAAAGGTAAGTTTATTTTTATAACTTTTAAAAAGAATTTAAATTTTTGTTTAATGTGGTTAATTTATTTAACTATAGTTATTTTATTAATGTAATGGTTTTTAAAAAAAATTTATTTGAGGTTTAGCTGTTCTTATGGGGGCAATTTGTATTCAGTTTTGACAGTTCTCCTGTCAAATCTATGAATGAAAGATGGTGTGCTGCCATTGGCTCTCCATGGCCCACGTGATCCCAGAGGTCGCATCGAACTAACTGCGCCTCTGGGACACGCACACACTGCGCGCCGGCACCAGGGAGAGGCCCAGGACCAGAAGTTCGTGTGGGCCCGAAACACAACGGCAGGCGCGGTAGGTAAGATCGCGCGCGATCCTTACCCCCGCGGCAAGCCTCCGAGTCAAATTTCTGGGCCATTATATCCAGCCTTCTTCTCACTGTCCTCCGACAGAATCTGGGTCCCATCGCCTCTTCTATCCTGATCATCCAACTCTGCCGCTGGCTCCTCTCATCCTACGACGCAAATGTCACCTCTCTTCGAACTTATAGAACCCACTTACTTACTACTCATTTTCTTTTGTTATCTTGTTCTTAACCTCAATCTCCTTTTTATCTTTTTTGAACCATGCGCGCGACTATTTTATCTGGGTTTTAACCATCCTCGGTAGCTTTTGCTTCTGCAGTTCAGCAGTTCATTATTTTCATTCTCAGCCTGTCATCACAACGGCGACCCACATCCGCCGTCTGCAGACACATCCACGTTTCAATTGCCACGGGTATTTAACCCTTTCCGTGCAGTTCAATTTTACAGGAAGTTCATTTTAGTTAACAAAGCTCAACAATTCATAACAAAGAGACATATAAAAAGTTGTAGGAGGCATAACCTTGAAATTAGAGCCCGGGCTGTTCAGGGGTGATGTCAGGAAGCACTTCTTCACACAAAGGGTAGTGGAAATCTGGAGCCCTCTCTCCCCCCAAAAGAGGTCATGATGTGGAGATGCCGGCGTTGGACTGGGGTGGACATAAATGAGAAGTCGCACAACACCAGGTTATAGTCCAACAGATTTATTTAATTTTACAAGCTTTCGGAGCTGTTCGCTCCTTCCTCAGGTAAGTTAGCAGTGAGAGAATCTCCCAGAATTCACAATTTAAACACAGACAAAATCTATTCAAATCTTTCCCTACATCAAAGACACACTAAGAGCACAGCCAAGACAATGAGATGTGTCCCAGGGGGTCCAACGTGTCAAACCACCTGCTGGCTGCATATCCTGTCAATTTGTGTTGGTTCTTGTGTTAGTCTTTTTAAAAAAAAAACACCTGGGAAGACCGGCCATGATGTCAAGTCACGTTCTGTATCGTGACATGAACCCGATATCGCGATTGAGGCCATCCTCATGAGTGCGGAACTTGGCTATCAGTTTCTGCTCTATGATTTTGCGCTGTCGTGTATCCCGAAGGCCGCCTTGGAGAACGCTTACCCGCAGATCCGAGGCTGAATGCCCCTGGCTGCTGAAGTGTTCCCCGACTGGGAGGCAACCCTCCTGCCTGGCGATTGTTGCGCGGTGTCCGTTCATACGGCCAAGGCGGCCTTCGGGATACACGACAGCGCAAAATCATAGAGCAGAAACTGATAGCCAAGTTCCGCACTCATGAGGATGGCCTCAATCGCGATATCGGGTTCATGTCACGATACAGAACGTGACTTGACATCATGGCCGGTCTTCCCAGGTGTTTTTTTTTAAAAAGACTAACACAAGAACCAACACAAATTGACAGGATATGCAGCCAGCAGGTGGTTTGACACGTTGGACCCCCTGGGACACATCTCATTGTCTTGGCTGTGCTCTTAGTGTGTCTTTGATGTAGGGAAAGATTTGAATAGATTTTGTCTGTGTTTAAATTGTGAATTCTGGGAGATTCTCTCACTGCTAACTTACCTGAGGAAGGAGCGAACAGCTCCGAAAGCTTGTAAAATTAAATAAATCTGTTGGACTATAACCTGGTGTTGTGCGACTTCTCATTTTTGTCCACCCAAAAGAGCTGCTGAGTCAATTGCAAATTTCAAAACTGAGATTGATTTTTTGTTAGGCAAGGGTATGAAGGGTTACGGACCTAAGGCGGGTAGATGGAGTTTAAGATACAGATTAGCCATGATCTAACTGAATTTCGGCACAGGCTCGAGTGGATGAATGGCCTCCTCCTGTTCCTATTTCTATCAAAAACACCACTGTATATAAGCCCACACCACTATATATATATAACTCACCCCGCTGTATATAAACCCACATCAGTGTATATATATTTACGGGTACATAGTGGTTATGTTACTGGACTCGTACTCCAGAGGCCTGGGACTAATGATCCAGTGACATGAGTTCAAATCCCTGGGGAATTTAAATTCAGTTCATTAAAGAAATCTGGAATAAAAAGCTAGTATCAGTAATGGTGACCATGAGACTACCGGATTGATGTAAAAAACCCAACTGGTTCACTAAAGTCGTTTAGGGAAGGAAACCTGCCGTCCTTACCAGGTCTGGCCTATATGTGACTTCTGTGGTTGACTCTTAACTGCCCTCTGAAATGGCCACTAGCAAGCCACTCTGTCGTAACAAAAAAAAAAGACTGCTACGCTGGACTGCAACGGTTCACCACCACCTTCTCAAAGGCAATTAGGGATGGGCAGTAAATGCTGGCCTTGCCAGCGACGCCCACATCCTGTGAGTGAATAAATAAAAAAAACACTCCAATGCCAATGCATAAAAAAACCCACACCACTGTATAGAAACCTGTTGTGTGTTATGCTTACTGAAATTAGTTTTTTTATTCGTTCCTGGGATGTGGGCGTCGCTGGCAAGGCCAGCATTTATTGTCCATCTCTAGTTGCCCTTGAGAAGGTGGTGGTGAGCCGCCTTCTTGAACCGCTGCAGTCCGTGTGGTGAAGGTACTCCCACAGTGCTGTTAGGTAGGAAGTTCCAGGATTTTGTCCAGCGACGATGAAGGAACGTCGATATATTTCCAAGTCAGGATGGTGTGTAACTTGGAGGGGAACTTGATGGTGATGGTGTTCCCATGCGCCTGCTGCCCTTGTCCTTCTAGGTGGTAGAGGTCGCGGGTTTGGGAGGTGCTGTTGAAGAAGCTTTGGCGAGTTGCTGCAGTGCATCTTGTAGATGGTACACACTGCAGCCACGGTGCGCCGGTGGTGGAGGGGGTGAATGTTTTAGGTGGTGGATGGGGTGCCAATCAAGCGAGCTGCTTTGTCTTGGATGGTGTCGAGCTTCTTGGGTGTTATTGGAGCTGCACTCATCCAGGCAAGTGGAGAGTATTCCGTCACACTCGTTACTTGTGCCTTGTAGATGGTGGAAAGGCTTTGGGGAGTCAGGAGGTGAGACACTCGCTGCAGAATTGCCCCAGCCTCTGACCTGCTCTTGTAGCCACAGTATTTAAGTGGCTGGTCCAGTTAGGTTTCTGGTCAATGGTGACCCCCAGGATGTTGGTGGTGGGGGATTCGGCGATGGTAATGCTTGAATTTAAACTGTGGAAAATCTCCAGCTCTGTAAAATGTATTTGCCTGCCATGAGAAGGTACTAGGGTCATCGACGACGGAAGGCTAGACTTGAAAATTCTGCCACCTAGAGAAGGAAGTGTGTGTGAAGAGGAGTGCTGGATCCATCTGCGCTCATTAAATGTGCAATTAACTCTTGTGAACATTGGACTGCTCACAAGCAACAAGCTAAAGGACCTTATGGATGGTTAAATCAAAATAATGAAGAATAACAGACACCGGATGTCTGATTTTATGGTCATGGTACAATAAGTGAGTCGGTGGCAGTGGTTGTAAACAAATGGGTTATAAAAATCAAAGAGGTGAAACTGCTGTGCTGGGATGGGAGAAGCGAGTGATGAGCCAGAAAGCGACTGTCTCCAGAAGAAGAAGAGAAAGGAGAAGAGGAAATTCTGATCTATGTGTGCGCATGAGTTAGCTAGCAAATATTGTTTGTGATTGAATAAATATTGTAGATTAATCAAACTCAGTGATTAATGTTCTTGGGTTCGAACTAATTACTTATTAGAATCAGCTATCAGGGGACAATGAAGTCCCTTTGATGTGTCAGGCACTTGAGTGCGGTCAACAAAGCTCCCTGTAACCAAGGTTTATTATTATTTATTTTGCAACATTTTGCGCTCCAGCTGGGACCCTTAACAAGGAAAGACTTGCATTTGTACAGCACTTTTCACCACCTTAGGACGTCCCAAAGCGTTTTACAACCAATTAAGTACTTTTTGAAGTGCAGTCACTGTTGTAATGGAGACGCTCGATAATGTGTAATAGAATCATAGAATGATACAGCACAGAAGGAGGCCATTCAACCCATCGTGCCTGTGCCGGCTCTTTGAAAGAGCTGTCCTATTAGTCCCACTCCCCTACTCTTTCCTCATAGCCCTGAAAGTTTTTTCCCCTTCAATTATTTATCCAATTCCCTTTATTAAATCTGCTTCCAAAACCATTTCAGACAGTGCATTCCAGATCATAACAACTCGCTGTGTAAAATAAATTCTCCTCACCTCACCTTGGGTTCTTTTACCAATTACCTTAAATCAGTGTTTCTGGCTACCGATCCTTCTGCCACTGGAAATAGTTTCTCCTTATTTATTTTTATCAACACACTTCATGATTTTGAACACCTCTATTAAATCTCCTCTTAACCTTCTCTGCTCGAAGAACAAACACAGCTTCTTTAGTCTCTCCTCGTAAGTGAAGCCCCTCATCCCTGGTACCATTCTTGTGAATCTCCTCTGCACCCTCTCCAAGGCCTTCACATCCTTCCTAAAGTGCGGTGCCTAGAATTGGACACAATACTCCAGCTAACCAATGATTTATAAAGGTTTTTCATAACTTCCTTGCTTTTGTACTCTACTCTGTTTATAAAGCCAAGGATCCCGTATGCCTTTTTAACAGCCTTCTCAACTTATCCTGCCACCTTCAAAGATTTACGGAAGTACACCCCTTTAAAATTTTACCTTTTAGTTTATAGCAGCGTTTTAGCAACGGCAGCGGCGAGAGGATAAAGAGCGGCCCGAGAGCGGACCTGAATTAAAGCAGCGGCAGCGGCGAGAGGATAAAGAGCGGCCCGAGAGCGGAGCTGAATTAAAGCAGCGGCAGCGGCGAGAGGATAGAGAGCGGAGCTGAATTAAAGCAGCGGCAGCGGCGAGAGGATAGAGAGCGGAGCTGAATTAAAGCAGCGGCAGCGGCGAGAGGATAGAGAGCGGAGCTGAATTAAAGCAGCGGCAGCGGCGAGAGGATAAAGAGGGGCCCGAGAGCGGACCTGAATTAAAGCAGCGACAGCGCGAGGCTCCGATTCAAAAACAACAAAGAGTGATGTCACAGGAGAGCAGGTAGGTGATTGGTTGGTGAGTATTACAGCTCTTTTTTGCTCTCTAAGTTAGGGAAGGGGGTTAAATTAAGAGCTGAGAAACTGTAACTTGCTAGTACTTATTAAATTAATAACTTTAAATAAAATAATCAAACAATAAACCTAAAATATCGATTGAATAAAATCTTTAACCAATTAATTAATAAATAAAACAAGGTTAGAGATGGCAGGACAGGTGGTGTGTCGTAACTGCAGCATGTGGGAGTCTGTGGAGAGCATCACGATCCCGAGCAACCACATCTGTAGTAAGCGTCTGCAACTCGAGGAACTTCGGCTCAGAATTGTTGAGCTGGTGTATGCGCTGCAGATATTGCGATGCATCAGGGAGGGGAGAGTTTTCTGGACACTTTGTTCCAGGAGGCAGTCACACCCTTTAGGTTAAGTAGTACTTTAGAGTTCATCAGTGGTCAGGGACAGGAGGGTGTGACTGCGAGTCAGGAAGGTGTGGGGACCAAGGATGTAGTGATGGAGGAGCCTCAGCGCTGGACCTTGTCCAACAGGTACAAGGTACTTTCTACCTGTATGGATGAGGAAAAGGACTACAGGGAGGAGGGGCAAACTGACCACGGCACTGTGGTACAAGGGGCCATCCAAGTGGGGGGAGAAGGAAGGAATGTGGTAGTAGTAGGGGACAGTATAGTCAGGGGGATAGATACTGTTCTCTGCAGCCTCGAAAGAGAGTCCCGAAGGCTGTGTTGCCTGCCCAGTGCCAGGGTTAAGGATATCTCCTCGCGGCTGGAGAAGAACTTGGAGTGGGAGGGGGAGGATGCAGATGTCGTGGTCTATGTAGGAACCAATGACATAGGTAGAACTAAGAATGAGGTTCTGCTGAGGGAGTTTGAGGAGCTAGGGTCTAAATTAATAAGCAGAACAACAAGGGTAATATCTCTGGATTACTACCTGAGCCACGCGCAAATTGGCATAGGGTAAAGCAGATCAGAGAGTTAAATGCGTGGCTCAAAGAGTGGTGTGGGAAAATGGGGTTTCAATTCATGGGGCACTGGCACCAGTACTAGGGCAAGAGGGAGCTGTTCCGTCGGGACGGGCTCCACTTAAACCAGGCTGGGACCAGCGTCCTGGCGAATCGAATAACTAGGGCTGCAGATAGGGCTTTAAACTAAAAAAGGGGGAGGGGTCAGGTGAGGGGAAATTTAGAAATCGAAAGAGAAAGGTCAAGGCAAGTGTAGCAACTTGGGTAAAAATAAGCAGAGTGTGACAGGAAGGGACAGAGAGTTTAATGGTAGCAGTACATCAGAGAATAAGGTCAAAGCAGGGAATAATGGTAAAAAAAATTAAATTAAAGGCTCTTTATCTGAATGCACGAAGCATTCGTAACAAGATGGACGAACTAGTGGCACAAATAGAGATAAATGGGTTTGATCTAATAGCCATTACAGAGACATGGTTGCAAGGTGGCCAAGGTTGGGAACTAAATGTTCCAGGGTACTTGATGTTTTGAAAAGACAAGCAGAATGGAAAAGGAGGGGGAGTAGCCCTGATAATAAAGGATAACATAAGGACAGTAGCGAGAAAGGATCTCGGCTCGGAAGATCAGGAAGTAGAATCAGTATGGGTGGAGACAAGGAATAACAAGGGGCAGAAAACATTGGTAGGAGTAGTATATAGACCCCCTAACAGTAGCTATACCGTTGGACAGAATATTAATTAAGAAATAGTAGGAGCTTGCAACAAAGGTAATGCAATAATCTTGGGGGACTTTAATCTTCATATAGACTGGACAAATCAAATTGGCAAAGGTAGTCTGGAGGATGAGTTCATGGAATGCATTTGGGACAGTTTCCTAGAACAATATGTCATGGAACCAACCAGGGAACAGTGTATTGTGTAATGAGACAGGGTTAATTAGCAATCTCATAGTAAAGGATCCTCTGGGGCAGAGTGATCAAAATATGATAGAATTTCACATTAATTTTGAGAGTGACTTGCCTAAGACTGAAACTAGAGTCTTAAATTTAAATAATGCCAATTACATAGGTATGAGGGATGAGTTGGCTAAGGTAAATTGGAAAAATAGATTAAAAGGTATGGCGGTAGATAAGCAGTGGCTAGCATTTAAAGAAATATTTCATAATTCTCAACAAAAATACATTCCATTGAGAAACAAAAACTCCACGGGAAAAGTGATCCAACCGTGGCTAACTAAAGAAGTTAAGGATAGCATTAGATTAAATGAAGAAGCTTATAATGTTGCAAAGAATAATAGTAAGCCTGAGGATTGGGAGAGTTTCAGAAACCAGCAAAGGTTGACCAAAAGATTGATAAAAAGGGAAGAAATAGAATATGAGAGAAAACTAGCAAGAAATATTAAAGCAGATTGTAAAGGTTTCTACAAGTATGTAAAAAGGAAAAGAGTAGCAAAAGTAAATGTTGGTCCCTTAGAGGCTGAGACAGGAGAAATTATTATGGGGAATAAGGAAATGGCAGAAATGTTAAACAAATATTTTGTATCTGTCTTCACAATAGAAGACACAAAAATCATACCAAAAATGGTGGGGAACCAAAGGTCTAATGAGGGTAAGGAACTTAACGTAATTAATATAAGTAGAGAAAAAGTACTAGAGAAACTAATGGGACTAAAAGCCGACAAATCCCCTGGAGCTGACGGCCTACATCCTAGGGTTCTAAAAGAGGTGGCTGAAGAGATAGTGGATGCATTGGTTTTGATCTTCCAAAATTCCCTAGATTCTGGAATGGTCCCAGCGGATTGCAAGGTTGCAAATGTAACACCACTATTCAAGAAAGGAGGGAGAAAAAAAACAGGGAACAACAGGCCAGTTAATCTGACATCAGTTGTCGGGAAAATGCTGGAATCCATTGTTAAGGAAGTGGTATCAAGTCACTTAGAAAATCATAACATGATTAGGCAGAGTCAACATGGTTTTATGAAAGGGAAATCATGTTTGACAAATTTATTAGAGTTTTTTGAGGATGTAACAAGCAGGGTAGATAAAGGGGAACCAGTGGATGTAGTATATTTGGTTTTCCAAAAGGCATTCGATAAGGTGCCACATAAAAGGTTATTACACAAGATTAGGGTTCATGGGGTTGGGGGTAATATAGTAGCATGGATAGAGGATTGGTTAACGGACAGAAAACAGAGAGTAGGGATAAACGGATCTTTTTCAGGTTGGCAGCCTTTAACTAGTAGGATGCCACAAGGATCAGTGTTGGGGCCTCAGCTATTTACAATCTATATTAATGACCTAGATGAAGGGACCGAGTGTAATATATCCAAGTTTGCTGATGATACAAAGCTAGGTGGGACAGTAAGCTGTGAGGAGAACACATAGGGGGCGATTTTATCAATGGGGGCGCGTTGGAGGCAGGAGTGCTGCTTGTCGGGTCGATGTCCTACTTCCATCGATTTGTGGCCAACCCACGCTATTTTCCCTTGATTGACCTTGTTAAGGCCACCCAGCGGGCTGAGCAGGCCAATTAAGGGAAAGCCGGTTACAGAGAACATTATAGAGCTCCGTGAAGCTGTCAAACACTGACATTCTCTGTAGTTTGATTAGTTCTTGAATTCAAGACCTCATCAAACCTCTTTCTTTCGCAGAAATTAGATGGTTGCTGCATTGGAGAATGCAACGGCCATCTGTCATCTCTGCCGCGGAGGTGCAAGACTCTCTGCATACCCAACTCTTGAAGCCTGCAGGAAGAAACAAAGGTAAGTAAACTTTTCTAACACTTTCCACTTACCTCACATACTCACCTCTCCACACTTGCACCCATCACTTACCTTCACAGCGCACTTTTGCCCCCTCCGACCCCCGCAGACCCACTACTCGCCTCAGTGACCCTGGCGGGGTTCGCAGCCTTCGAGAAGCCCGCACTTGTGTGGGTAAAATGGGGATAATCCTTTTATCTGCCTGTTAACTACCTGTTAACAGGCAGTTAAGTGGCTGTAATCCCCTTCCCGCCTCCAAGGAGACGGGACCCGGCGCGGGTCGGCTACCCGCCTCCTGGCAAGATGGCATGGAGGCGGGTTGGGGGCGGGTTGGGCACCCGCCCCCAGGTTCTGTCATTTTTCCAGCAGTCCCACCTCCATACCCGCCTCCCCAGGGCTGGCAAGATCGCGCCCAAAGAGTCTGCAAAGAGATATAGATAGACTAAGTGAGTGGGCAGTAAGGTGGCAGATGTAGGGAAATATGAGGTTATTCGCTTTGGTAGGAAGAATAGGAAAACAGAATATTTTTTAAATGGTGAGAAACTTTCAAATGTTGGTGTTCAGAGAGATTTGGGTGTCCTCGTGCAAGAAACACAGAAAGCTAGCATACAGGTACAGCAAGCAACAAGGAAGGCAAATAGCATGTTGGCCTTTATTGCAAGGCAGTTAGAGTATAAGAGTAAGGAAGTCTTGCTACAATTGTACAGGGCCTTGGTGAGACCACACCTGGAGTACTGTGCACAGTTTTGGTCTCCTTATCTAAGGCAGGATATATTTGCCTTGGAGGCGGTGCAACGAAGGTTCACTAGATTGATTCCTGGGATGAGAGGGCTCTCCTATGATGAGAGATTGTATAGAATGGGCCTATACTCTCTGGAGTTTAGAAGAATGAGAGGTGATCTCATTGAAACATACAAGATTCTGAGGGGGATTGACAGGGTAGATGCCTGGAGTGTCTAGAACTAGGGGGCATAGTCTCAGGATAAGGATAAGTGAATGCTGAGCCTTTGAGTATATTCAAGGCTGAGATCGATAGATTTTTGGATCTAGGGGAATCAAGGGATATTGAGATCGGACGGGAAAGTGGAGTTGAGGTCGATAATCAGCCATGATCTTACTGAATGGCGGAGCAGGCTCGAGGGGCCGTGTGGCCTACTCCTGCTCTTATTTCTTATGTTCTTATATTGTATCTCCACATTCTTCCGACCAAAATGTATCACTTTACACTTCACTGCGTTAAATTGCATCTGCCATGTGTCTGCCCATTTCACCAATCTGTCTATGTTCCCTTGAAGTCTGTTGCTATCCTCCTCACTCTTTACTACATTTCTGAGTTTTGCGTCATCTGCAAACTTTCAAATTATGCCCTGTATGACAAAGTCCAGGTCATTAAAACATATCAAAAAGAGCTGTGGTCCTACTACCAACCTCTGGGGGACACCACTCTATACTTCATTCTGTCTGAAAAACCGCTCACCCCTACTCTCTGCTTTCTGTGTCTCAGCCAACTTCGTATCCACACAGCCACTGTCCCTTTATTCCCATGGACTTCAATTTATGCTAACATCTATTATGTGGCTTTACATTAAGCACCTTTTGAAGGCCCATACAAACAACATCAACTGCACTACCCTCATCAACCCTCTCGATTACTTCGTCAAAGAACTCAATCAAATTTGTCAGACACGATTTGCCTTGAACAATTCAGTGCTGCCTTTCCTTTATTGACCCGTGTTCTTCCAAGTGACAATTAATTTTGTCTCGGATTATTGTCTCGACATGTTCCCCCACCACTGGCGTTAGACTGACTGGCATGTAGCTCTCCTCTTTTAAACAGGGGTGTAACATTGGCAACCCTCCAGTCCTCTGGTACTACCCTCATTTCCATGAAGGATTGGAAGATGATGACCAGATTCTCCGCTATCTCCACCTTTACTTCCCTCAGTAACCTAGGATGCATCCCATTCGGACCAAGTGACTTTTCATCTTTGAGCGCTGCCAACCTTTTAAGTACCTCCTCATTTTCTATTTTTATCCTATCCAATTCCTCTACCCCTCCTCCTTTATTGTAATATTGGCAGCATCCTCTTCTTTATTAAAGACAGATGCAAAGTACTCATTTAGTACCTCTGCCACGCCAACTGCCTCCACTAGATCTCCTTTTTGGTCCCTAATCGGTCCCACCATTCCTTTGACTACCCTTTTACTATTTATAGGTTTACAGAAGACTTTAGCGATCCCTTTTATGTTACCCGCTAATCTATTCTCACACACTCTCCTTGCCCCTCTTATTTCCTTTTTCAGTTCTCTGCACTTTCTGTATTCAGCTTGGTTCTCGACTGAATTATGAATCTGACATGTATCATAATCCTCCTTGCTCTGTTTCATTGTAATCTCTATGGGCTGGATTTTGTCAATGGGAAGCTTTTGGAGACGGGACTGCTGCTTGCTGGCTTTCAATCCCGCCTCCATCAGCTTCTGGCTAACCAGCGGGATTTTCCCCTGATTGACCTTGCGGTCTCAGCAGGCCAATTAGGGGGAAGTCAGTGACAGAGCACGTCAACGTCTGACGTGCCATCTGTCAAGATTTTTTGAAAGAAGAAATGTCAGCGTCTGACAGCTCTCTGAAGCTGTCAAACACTGACATTCTGTGTAGTTTGATGAGCCTTTGTGTTCAGGACTCATCAAACCTCTCAACTTTGCAGAAATCACCTGGCTGTTGGTTCGGAGGATCCAACAGCCAGTCTGTGAAATCTACAATGGAGATGTCGGGACTCCGGTTCCACAGCAGCTGAAGGCTGTAGGCAGAAACAAAGGTAAGTGAACATTTTCTAACACTTTACACTCACCTTACATACTTACCACTCCACACTTGCACCCATCACTCACCTCTACATAGCACTTTCAGACCCCTCCGATCCCCGCAGACCTCCTACTCATCGCCTACACCCTGGTGGGGTTCCCCAAGGTTGGGAAACCTGCACTTCAGATGGAAAAATGGGGCTAATCCTATTTTCTGCCTGTTAACTAGCTGTTAACAGGCAGTTAATAGGATTTAATCCCTTTCCCGCCTCGAGGAGACGGGACCTGGGGCAGGACGGCTTCCCGCCTCCTGGCAAGAGGGCACGGAGGCGGGTTGGGGGGTGGGCTTGCCACCCGCCCCCCAAATTCTGCAACTTTACCGGCAGTCCCGCCTCCATACCCGCCTCCTCGGGGCTGAGAAAACCCAGCCCTATATCTTCAGTCATCCAGGGAGCTCCAGCTTTGGATGCCCTTCCTTTCCCCCTCGTGAGAATGTGTCTACTCTGTACCTGAACCATCTCCTCTTTGAAGGCCTCCCATTGCTCATTCACTGTTTTATCTGCCAATCTTTGCTTCCAATCCACCAAGGCCAGTTCCCTTTTCAACGCACTGAAATCGCCCTTCCTCCACTTAAATCTCCAGAATTGACAAACAACCGTTCACCACTACTACTCTCTGCTCTCTGTCCCCTTAACCATTTTGTATTCACGCTGCCACTGCTTCTTTAATGCTTCAATTTTGCGAATAACTCAAACAATAGAAAATTGTTACAGCGTCCAATTGGCGTTGGGGACGGACAGACACAAATACGGTGGTAAAGGCCAAGTCCAATTCATACTGAGGGACGGACTGACCATAACAGAAATATGACTCAGTCCCTCATTGGCTCTGGACAGAAATATCCGATCCAAGCATTTCACAATATGCACCCGTTGAGGATGGTCCCCTTTTTTAAGAGGATTTTTCTGAGTAATTTACCCTCCTCAATCTAAAGATAGAGATGCACTGCGGGGTAATTTTCATCTAACTTGCTGGTGGGAGCCCAGCAGGATCGAGTGCAACGCCGCTTTTACACCCCAGAAAGAAAGACTTGCCTTTATACAGCGCGCCTTTCAGGACCACAGGACATCCCGAAGCACTTTACAGCCAATGAAGTACTTCTGAAGTGTAGTCACGTTTGTAATGCAGGAAACGCGGCAGCCAGTGTGCGCACAGCAAGATCCCACAAACAGCAATGTGAATACGACCCAGATAATCAGTTTTATTGTTGTCGGTTGAGGGATAAATATTAGCCCCAGGCAGAACTCCCGCCTGCTCTTCTTCGAAATAGTGCCAGACCTGTAAGGGTAGACGGGGCCTCGGTTTAACGTCTCATCTACGACGGCACCACCGACAGTGCAGCGCTCCCTCAGCGCTGCACTGGGAATGACAGCCTGGATAATGTGCTCAAGTCCCTGGAGTGGGACTTGAACCCACAACCTTCTGATTCAGAGGGGCGAGTGCGACCCACTGAGCCACGGATCCACAAATAATCGTGCACCGGCCTACATTATCGGTAAATGCCCCTCGCCTTGAGATGGCCACGTGTGTCGAAGCAGCGCGCCAGCCCTTGGCCCTGTTACTGTTGGGTGGTGACTCCACGACTCCGAAATCTTCCTCCAGTCCTGCAGCACTGTTGAATTCTGCTCCACTCCGGGAGTGTGGCGTCGAAGAACCTCAAGCCCCTCCCCCGTGCATTCCTTTCATCCCGTGGACAGATGGTACAGTGCCCCACGCTCTTTCAGTGTATATCGACTAAATGTATTTACTCCGAGAGCATCTGCGGCCCTCCAACCCCTCCTTTCCCCTGAATGGACTCCTCATGACACGGTCTGTATATACACGGATTCTTCCCTTTTGTACAATTCTTTGACTTAATTCCATTCTGTCTGGTTAACAAATGATTTTCTGTCCTCAAATGGAAAACCTATTGGTTCTGCTCAGTCATTTCACATATTTATCAGCTGGGCTGCGGTGCCTCCTTCCCCTTGGTCTTTAAGAAGGTGAGTATTGTACCAGGAAGATTCTCGCCTTCCTGGTACAATACAACTCTGGCAATGACCGGGCTCATTCTCAAGGTGAGGGTGGAAGCTTTGGCAACTGTCGGAGCTTGTCCCGATGATCGCCATAACAGGAACAATGGCAAAAGAAAATACACAGGTATCTCAAGGGGTGCCTACAATACAGCAATTGCCGTAACAAGATCATAAAATCCAATTATTAAAAACATTGTTGCAAGGCACTATTTAAACTAGCCCTACAGAGTTTGCTTGTGATTTTGGTAAATTGATAATGGAAAATGTTTTAATCCTGACCTTAAATAAGGAAGAACACAAATTGACAGGATATGCAGCCAGCAAGTGGTTTGACACGTTGGACCCCCTGGGACACATCTCATTGTCTTGGCTGTGCTCTTTGTTGTAGCGAATAATGTGAATAGATTTTGTCTGGGTTTAAATTGTGAATTCTGGGAGATTCTCTCATTGCTAACTTACCTGACGAAGGAGCGACAGCTCCGAAAGCTTGTAATATTAAATAAATCTGTTGGACTATAACCTGGTGTTGTGCGACTTCTCATTTAAATAAGGAAAGCATATGTGATACATGAGGCTCCACAGCAGGGTATCAAGGGATCAATACACCACAAAGGCTTACTGATTTAGGATGGTGACCAGGGATGGCTAGGGACAAACAGACACAGTGTAGTTAGTGCCTGATATGTGGCCAATTCACACTCTCAAAACTGTACTACACAGATTCATATTCCTAAATGGAAGGGATTGGGACCAGAAAGTGTCTTTAGCTCTCAAGGGTATAAGATCCACTTCTTCCACCAGATTCCCTCTGCAATGAGACTCCCAGGGGTAGAAATTAGGTCGCGCCCCATTTGGGGCGCAAATATCGTCCGGACGCAAATATTAGCGCCTGGCGCTAATTATCGGCACTGACAGGAAACTTCACTTTTACCGCCCCGGGAGGTGAGTGGAGCGCTAAAGCAGGCGCTGCACATCTCTCTTAAGGCGCAAAGGCCAAGGAGTGAGGCGCTAACTCGGAGCGCTGGCGAAGCTCATGTAATGTCAGTCAGCAATGGAACACACACACAATGGCACGGGCCAGTTCTTAAAGGGGATGGTTAATCTTGCTTTCCATCCACATCCTGTTCATTGCTGCCTTGAATCTCGGCCTGGAGAGACTTGCACATCAAATGTGCTGGAAAGAACAATGGAGAGTACCAGGCAAGGAGCTCAGAGTGCAGCTCCCACATTCTCTGCTAAATCGATACAAGGAATGGCAAATCAAAATGAACCTGCAAAGTGCTGCTCAGTACCCAAAACTCCTTCACACAACGTTGAATCTCTCCAGAAGTCTCTCCCTCTCTCTCTCAGAATGCGTAGTTCAAAAATGCCACCAACAATAAAAGACCGGAAGAGGCCCCCTTTAAATAGCGCCCCCCCCAGCCCCACAGCGATTGATAGCGTTCCAGTCTTCTGGTCGTTGGAAGCGCCAGGCGGTAAGGCAGGGGGCGCCACTCAATTTCCGCTACGGGGCGCCCCAAGGGCGTTGCACCATGGAATGACGTCACAATCTGCGCGCGCAGGTGGTCGCAGCGGTAAGTTTTAGCGCCGCCGCACAATCTCAAGTTAAGTTCTCGAGCGGCGCAAACATCGCTGCGCACGGGCATTAGCGGCTTTGCGCCCCATTAGCGCCCTCTTAAGGCGCTAACGGGAGGCGCAACCAAGTGAATTTTCACCCCCCAGACTCTGGAGATACCTCATGTGTGAGGGGTTGGTGGGCTCTCTGGAAGGAGTAGTTGATTGAACTGAGTAATTTGGAAATGGCCAGAAAGGAAATAAACAAATGTGTGGCCCATCAATTAGGCAGGGATGCAGATACTGCAAAGGGATATCGAGAACTTGCATACATGGAACATCTCAAGTGGGGAGGGCCGTTTGTAGTGATAGAAATGTTGGGACCAGCAGTTGCGAAAGTACGGACCAAGGATACAAAACAATGCCCAAAGGATAAATGTGTACATATTGACCAGACAAAACCTTACAAAGGACATGATACTAAACCTCTACTTTTTCCTCAGCACCTACGGGAAGTACTGGACAATGGATGTCCAGTGCTGTTGGGGAGGGTTTAAACTAAAATGGCAGGGGGTTGGGAACCTGTGCAGGGAGACATAGGAAAGGGAAGCAAGGATAGAAGCAAAAGACAGGAAGGAGAAAAGCAAAAGTGGCTGTCATAGAAATCAAGGGTGTAAATCAAACATGGCCACAGTAAATAATAATTCTAAAAGGTCTAAGAGTGTTAAAAAAATAAGCCTGAAGGCTTTGGGGGAAAAATTCAGTTGGTTGCGCCTCCTGTTAGCGCCTTAAGAGGGCGCTAATGGGGCGCAAAGCATCTAGTGCCCGGGCGCGGCGATGTTTGCGCCGCTCGCGAAATTAACTAGACATTTTGCTGCGGCGCTAAACACTACCGCCACGATCTCCTGCGCCGGCAGATCGCGACGTCAGTCGAGTGCGCAATGCCGCGGTATCGCCCCGGAGCGGATATTGAGTGGCGCCCCCTGCCTTACCGCCTGCCGCTAGCAACGACAGGTTGAGGGGAGCGTTTTGCAGTCAGGAAGGGACTGGGGGAGCGCTATTTAAAGGCGACCGCTTCCTGCCTTTTATTGTTGATGACATTTTTGAACCACGCATTCTGAGCGAGAGAGAGAGAGACTTCTGGAGAGATTCAACGCTGTGTGAAGGAGTTTTGGGTACTGAGCAGCATTTTGCAGGTACATTTTGATTTGCCCTTCCTTGTATCGATTTAGAAGAGACTTTCGGGGCTGCACTCTGAGCTCTTTCCCTGGTACTCTCCATTGTTCTTTCCAGCAGATTTGATGTGCAGGTCTCTCCAGGCCGAGATTCAAGGCTGCAATGAGCAGGATGTGGATGGAAAGCAAGATCAACCCTCCCCTTTAAGAACTGGCCCGCGCCATTGTGTGTGTGTTCCATTGCTGACTGACTTCACATGAGCTTCGCCAGCGCTCTGAGGTAGCGCCTCACTCCTCGGCCTTTGATCCTTAAGACAGGTGTGAAGCACCTGATTTAGCGCTCCAATCACCTCCAGGGGCGATAAAAGTCAAGTTTGCAGTCAGTGGTGATAATTAACGCCAGGAGCTAATCTTTGCGCCCGGCCGATAATTGCGCCCCAAATGGGGCGATACTGAATTTCTCCCCCTTTGTGTCTTAATGCGAGGAGCATTCGTAATAAGGTGGATGAATTAGCTGCGCAAATACATGTAAACGGATATGATATAATTGGGATTACGGAGACATGGCTCCACGGTGACCAAGGCTGGGAATTCAACATCCAGGGGTATTCAATATTCAGGAAAGACAGGCAAAAAGGAAAAGGAGGTGGGGTAGCATTGCTGGTTAAAGAGGAGATTAACACAATAGTAAGGAAGGATATTAGCTCTGATGATGTGGAATCTGTATGGGTAGAGCTGAGAAATACCAAGGGGCAGAAAACGTTAGTGGGAGTTGTATACAGACCCCCAAACAGTAATGCTGAGGTTGGGGATGGCATTAAACGGGAAATTAGAGACACGTACAATAAGGGCACAGCAGTTATCATGGGTGGCTTTAATCTACATATAGATTGGGCTAACCAAATTAGTAACAATGCTATGAAGGAGGAATTCCTAGAGTGTATACGGGATGGTTTCCTGGACCAATATGTTGAGGAACCAACTAGAGACCAGGCCATTTTAGACTGGGTATTATGTAATGAGAAAGGATTAATTAGCAATCTTGTTGTGCGAGGCCCCTTGGGGAGGAGCGATCATAATATGATAGAATTCTTCATTAAGATGGAGAGTGAAGTAGTTGACTCAGAGACTAGGGTCCTGAATTTAAATAAAGGAAACTACAATGGTATGAGGCGCGAGTTGGCTAGGATGGATTGGAGAACATTACTTTAAGGGTTGACGGTGGATAGGCAATGGCAAACATTTAAAGATCACATGGATGAACTACAAAATTTGTTCACCCCTGTTTGGCATAAAAATAAAACAAAAAAGGTGACTCAACCGTGGCTAACAAGGGAAATTAGGGATAGCATAAGATCCAAGGAGAGGACATATAAATTGACCAGAAAAAGTAGCAAACCTGAGGATTGGGGGCAGTTTAGGATTCAGCAAAGGAGGACAAAGGGATTAATTAAGAGGGGGGAAATAGAGTATGAGAGTAAGGTTGCAGGGAACATAAAAACTGACTGTAAAAGCTTCTATAGATATGTGAAGAGAAAAAGATTGGTGAAGTCAAGCGTAGGTCCCTTGCAGTCAGAATCAGGGGAATTTATAATGGGGAACAAAGAAATGGCTGCCAATTAAATACATACTTTGGTTCTGTCTTCACAAAGGAGGACACAAATAACCTCCCAGAGATGTCGGGGAACATACGGTCTAATGAGAGGGAGGAATTGAATGAAATCAGTATTTGTAGGGAAATGGTGTTAGGGAAATTGATGGGATTGAAGGCCGATAAATTCCCAGGGCCTGATAATCTACATCCTAGGCTACTTAAGGAAGTGGCCCTAGAAATAGTAGATGCATTGCTGGTCATCCTCCAAAATTCTATTGACTCTGGAACAGTTCCCATGGATTGGAGGGTAGCTAATGTAACCCCACTATTTAAAAAAGGTGGTAGAGAGAAAACGGGGAATTATAGACCGGTAAGCCTGACATCGGTAGTGGGGAAAATGCTGGAGTCCATTATAAAAAATGTAATAGCAGAGCACTTGGAAAACAGTGACAGGATCAGACAAAGTCAACATGGATTTACAAAAGGCAAATCATGCTTGACTAATCTACTGGAATTTTTTGAGCATGTAACTGGTAGAATAGATAAGGGAGAACCAGTGTATGTGGTGCATTTGGACTTTCAGAAGGCTTTCGATAAGGTCCCGCATAAGAGATTAGTGTGCAAAGTTAAAGCACATGGGATTGGGGGTAAGGTACTGACTTGGATAGAGAGCTGGTTGGCAGACAGGAAGCAAAGAGTTGGAATAAACGGGTCTTTTTCCGAATGGCAGGCAGTGACTAGTGGGGTACCGCAGGGATCGGTACTAGGACCCCAGTTATTCACAATATATATTAATGATCTAGACGAGGGAACTAGATGTAATATCTCCAAGTTTGCAGATGACACAAAGCTGGGTGGGCGTGTGTGCTGTGAGGAGGATGCAGAGAAACTCCAGTATGATTTGGACAGGTTGGGTGATTGGGCAGATGCAGTATAATGTGGATAAATGCGAGGTTATCCACTTTGGTGGCAAAAACAGGAAGACAGATTATTATCTGAACGGCAATAGATTGGGAAAAGGGGAAGTGCAACGAGACCTGGGTGTCCTTGTGCACCAGTCGCTGAAGGTAAGCATGCAGGTACAGCAGGCGGTTAAGAAGGCAAATGGTACGTTGGCCTTCATAGCGAGAGGATTCGAGTACAGGAGCAAGGATGTCTTGCTGCAGTTGTACAAGGCCTTGGTGAGACCACACCTTGTGTATTGTGTGCAGTTTTGGTCGCCTTATCTGAGGAAGGATGTTCTTGCCATGGAGGGAGTGCAGCGAAGATTCACCAGACTGATACCTGGGATGGCAGGAATGACGTATGAAGAGAGATTGGGTCGATTGGGCTTGTATTCGCTAGAGTTTAGAAGAATGAGAGGGGATCTGATTGAAACTTATAAAATTATAACAGGACTAGACAGACTAGATGCAAGAAGGATGTTCGCGATGGTGGGGGAGTCCAGAACCAGGGGTCACAGTCTAAGGATAAGGGGTAAGTAAGCCATTTAGGACTGAGATGAGGAGGAATTTCTTCACCCAGAGAGTGGTGAACCTGTGGAATTCTCTACCACAGAAGGCAGTTGAGGTCAATTCATTAAATATATTCAAGAAGGAGTTAGATATATTTCTTAAGGCTAAAGGGATCAAGGGATATGGGGAGAAAGCAGGGACAGGGTTCTGAATTTGGATGATCAGCCATGATCTCATTAAATGGCGGAACAGGCTCGAGGGGCCGAATGGCCTACTCCTGCTCCTATCTTCTATGTTTCTATGTCCCCATCCTGCTATGTGCAGCAGGAATGGTGCTAATGGAACCTAACCATCCACAATCTACAAACACCACCCATGTCCTGGTAGGAAGAAATAAAGCCCAGCCGACCAGCAGGAGTCTCAACCCATGAATATCATGGTATTATGATTCAGAATGTACAATATGTAGTGAAGGCTTTGGTTACTAACCTACAAAATTGGATCGATCACACCAATTGGATTCACCTACCATGGCAATGAGCCAAGTCTATGGGAGAGGAAGGGAAGTACGAACTTACAGAAATACTGCAGGAGGTGAATGGAGGTTGGGGGGAGGAGAAGAGGGGAGAGTATTAGAGGTTACTTTAGAGTATGAGATTGAGGAACAGACTTTAGTATTGGATAGAGAAATGGCTAACCTACTGCGTCAAGTATTTACTTTCCAGAAGATTGCCATTAGTAATGGTCGGCAGGGTGCAGGGAGGTGATTATTGAGAGTGTTCTATACCATTATAAATGTGTGATTATGGTGAATCGTGCTGTGCTAACTAAAATTACGTTTTCTGAAAAAACCTGAAGTGCATGGAAAGGGTTAAACACCCATGGCAATTAAAAAGTGAATGTGCTTGCAGAGGAACGATGTGGGCAGCGGTTAGAACGGCTCCAATGAGATATAAATAGTGAACCGCTGAAAAATAATAAGCACAAGGACCTTGAAGATGGTTAAAAACAAGATAAAAGAAATGACAAGGCCCGGTAGATTTATTAGATCCAAGAAAGGAGACAGAAAACTCTGAATTCATTTTTTTACTGAACATAAAGGATGAAGTAGGTAAAAGTAAAATAAAACAAGCAATTGTGTTACAAGAAGAAAATATTCAGTGTCGGACTGAGTATGGTGGAGAACCACAGAGATTACAAAATGAGATCCAGGAGTGGGAAAGGAGGACAAATGATCTCACACAGCAAAAGGGAGACTTGGAATAACAGTTAGTAAAAACACAATTGAATAATGATAACCTGGAAGGAGAAAAGAAGAAACTGGTTAAATTGAACATGGGAACAGGAGGAGGCCATTCAGCCCCTCGAGCCTGTTCCGCCCCATTCAATTAGATCGTGGCTGATCCGCATCTTAACCCAATCTACCCCCCTTGGTTCTGTAACCCTGAATACCGTTGCCTAACAAAAATCTAGCAAACTCAGTTTTGAAATTTTCAGTTGACCCCCAGCTTTTTGGGGGAAGAGAGTTCCAGATTTCCATGACCCTTTGTGTGAAGGGCCTGAGCGGCCTAGCTCTAAATTTGAGGTTATGCCCCCTTGTTCTAGATTCCCCACCAGAGGAAATAGTTTCTCTCTATCTACCCTATCAAATCCTTAAATCATTTTAAACAAACACCCCTCAATCTTCTATACTCAAAGCAAGATCCAAGTAATGCAGATGTTCACAGGTTTAAAACCTCCCCATTGAATAGCTGCATAACAGGTGTCTCATGGATCAGATATAATTCGAACAAATGGACTATCTTTGGTGTGTCGGGAGTCTGTGTGCTGCTAGAATGAGCTCCCTCTGCACCAAAGGTACAATTACTATTTTGTACAGCTCTTGATTCTCAACTTCTGCATTCCTATTTTCTTCCTTCCACCTCCCATCAAAAAATAATAATTTGGGGATTTAATCTGAAATAATGTGCAACATTTATATACACACACACATTAAATACATTGGCATATGCATGGTACAGGGCTAGAAAATACTATTTTCATTTTACTAAGATGCACGAACAAAATTTCAAAGCAGGTGTCAGCCGTGGCTCAGTTGGTAGCACACTTGCTTTTGAGTCAGAAGTTTGTGGGTTCAAGCCGCACTCCAGACCCTTGGGGCTGGATTTTCTCAACGGGGAGCTTTTGGAGGCGGGACTCCTACTTGTCGGGTTTTAGTCCCGCCTCCATCGACTTGTGGCCGCCCAGCGGGTTTAGCAGGCCAATTAAGGGAAAGCCGGTTACTAGTGACGTCACCGAGTGACGTTTCATCTGTCAAGAGCTTTTGACAGATGATATGTCAGCATTTGACGGCTCTGTGAAGCTGTCAAACACTGACAATCTGACCTCTAAATTGAGCCCTTCCACTCAGGCTCACTCGATCTCTCCTGAGCAGAAAGCAGAAGGCTGCAGCTTTTGACAGTTCAGCGGCCATTCTGCTTTCTGTGCCGGTGAGATGAGGGACTCCCGAGACCTGAAGGGATGAAGCCTGCAGGAGGAAGTAAAGGTAAGTAAAACTTATTAAAACACTTTACACTCACCTCACACACTCACCTCTCCACACTTGCACTCATCACTCACCTGCACACTGGGCATCTCGACCCCTCCGACCCTGGCAGACCGACGGCCCGCCTCGCTGACCCTGACGTGGTTCGGAGCCATCGGGAATCCTACACTTCAGGGCTGAAAATAGGGATTCTCCAAAAAACTGCCTTTTAACTACCTGTTAACAGGCAGTTAATTGGCACTAATCTCCTTCCTACCTCGCCTCCTGGGAAGATGGCACGGAGACGGGTTGCGGGCGGGATGAGTACCCACCCCCAGATTCTGCCATTTTCCCGGCAGTCCCGCCTCCTTACCCGCCTCCCCAGGGCTGGCAAGATCGCCCCCTTGAGCACTGACACTCCAGTGCAGTACTGAGGGAATGCTGCACTGTTGGAAGTGCTGTCTTGCAGATGAGACATTAAACCGTGGCTTCGCCTGCCCTCTCGGGTGGACGTAAAAGATCCCATGGCAAAGAAGAGCAGGGAGTTACCCCCAGTGTCCTGGTCAATGTTTATCCCTCAACCAACATCAGTTAACAAAAACAGATTATCTGGTCATTATCACATTGCAGTTTGTGGGAGCTTGCTGTGGGCAAATTGGCTGCTGCGTTTCCTACATTACAACAGTGACTGCACTTCAAAAATGTACTTCATTGGCTGTGAAGGGCGTTGAGACATTCTGAGGTGGTGCAAGGCGCTACATAAATGCAAGATCTTTCTTTTGTCTATATTTAAAACTTTTAAACCCGATTGGAGAGATAGAAATGCAAGACTTTTTTTATTTTCCTCAACAGGATTGTACTACACAGGCTTACAGAAACATGATGGGTAACGATAGTGATAATGATAATCAACTACAAAATATTTTATCAGGTTTGCATTTCTTGAGGATGCAAGTTAGGTGCTTTTTTTTCTATAAATCTTCCAATTTTGGAAGCCTTTTACTTGTAGTTATACATTGTACCTGTGCTGTGGTCGCTTAAGATAGCAACGATGCCAGTGAATAAGTCGTATACTCATCTCTGAGAAACTAGTAATGGGGCAATAAAAAAACCTGTGTGTCTTAACTGTTTAAAAAATGGCCCTTTAGTTAAAATTAAAGCTGAGTAAACTCGATCTATTAAAGCGGAAATTTGGCAGAACTCATATGCGCTTGATTGGGCAAACCATGCCCGTGACTTTTTAACCGTGTCCTGATCTTTCCTCACATTAAGTTGATTGCAGCAGTTTTCATAAATCCACAGTGAGCATTAAACCACCATAAAACCCACAGGAAAAGTAGGGCCAGCGTGGCTCACATGCTTTTCCCAGTCATTGAGAATTTAAGATCAGATCTTCAACTCTGCTTGAATATTTACCAAGTAAAACTCTTGCTAGTTCCAGTTCTCAGTGTAAAGAAATGATGCTAACATTTATTACTATTAGTTCCACGCTTCAGGACTCAAGTCAGTGAATACAAACAACTTGACTAGTTTCACTCATTGATGGAATCTACTTTAGAGCCCTTACAGTTAGAGCCTCGTGTTCTGTTTTATGTTGACGACTTGCTTGCACCCACAGATGACGCTGGAGGAACATCGGCCTGGAAATTCGTCTTGGGCGGTGACGAAAAACGGGCGGTATCGGCTCGGCCGCCTGTTATACGCAACGTCTGATACTCAGTTCCATTGCAGTCAACGGAACTGAATATCAGGCGCTGCCTTTAACGGGCGGCCGAGCCGATACCGCCCGTTTTTCGCCGCCGCCCGAGATGAATTTCCAGCCCATCAAGTGTTACGACATTTATTCATAGCACGGTCACAAGCTGGGCTAAAACTCAGCCTGTCAAGGGCCTAGTTTTTAACCCATTCAGCGCCTGTTCCTGACCACAATGTTTCCACACAGAGTGGATGAACACTCCCAGTGGATGTTATATTAAGGTTACCTCCACCCTGTGACCTATACACACTTGGGCCAATTTTCAGGGCTTCTTGAATTCAAACCAACAGTTCATTCCTAAATTTGCGGATATGACAAAACTATTAGATTTTCCTCTGAAAAAGGAAAAAGGTGGTGGACTGCAGCCGGGCAAGATGCCTTCTTGCTGTTAAAAGGTGGCACTGACTCAGACACCCTGCCTGGATTCTCCAGATCCCACATGCCCATTCCATTCAGAAATCTCATGCTCCTCTACTGCCTTATCTCACGGGGTAGATGAACTTCGGTGACTCATTGCTTATGCTAGCCTTGTCCTGACACAGTTTCCTCTATGTAAGCTTCACGTCCAAGCCACAACCTGGGCAGTCCTCCTGTTTGCACATATTACAGGGTTCAACAGAATTGACCTGCACTCTTCACACCACAGACTTTGTTTGTGAACTGTCCACGCCTACAAGAAGGTCAAGTGTCAAACTGGGCTCAATCGCTCCAGGATCAGGATATCCATCGCGTTCCAACCAAACCAACTGCTGTGTCTGTCCAGTACGGCTGTGCTATTAGAGATGTTGACACCTCCTCAGTGTGACACCTCTACTCTGCCCTCTATACCATGGAAGGAAAGCGGCCAAAGCTGATGTACTCCATTTTACTCCAGAGGAGTATGGTATTCGGGTGTAGGTATAATATTTGCCCCTCGCTCCTCACGGTGTTAGGGCCCATTCCATCCGATATTAAGTCCTTTAATCTCCTGCCTGGTGCCCCCATTGTGGTATCGCCTGTTGTATTGACCCTTCCTTTTTTGTGCAATATGTTAATCGAGTTTCACCCACTTTGGTTGATTTATGATTTCACTTCCTCTGATGGTAAGCCTGCCCGCTATGCCCAATTGTTTCCATACATAATGCTTCAATTGCTATTAGTATAAAAAAGTAAAAGGGACACTCCTGCACTCCAGTGTCTGATAAATCCGGGAATGAGCGAGCGGACTGGTTAGTACATCACAGTGCCCAAGGGATGGAAGCTTCCCCAATACCAGTGTGACACAAGCAAAAAGGGGAACAGAGCAAGAGGTACCACACATCCAATAACTGCAGGCAGAAAATACCGAAATATGATCCCTGAAGTGGGTTTCTTGAGGGAATCATAACCACTTGTCGACCCGAATTCCGCACACATTTTGCCAGAGGACTGGAGCATTGCAAATGTTACACCCCCTGTTTAAAAAAGGGGAAAAAAGCGTAAACCCGGCACCTACAGGCCAGTCAGCTTAACGTCGGTGGTGGGGAAATCTTCAGAGACAATAATCCCGGACAAAATTAATTGGCATTTGGAAAAGTATGGGCGAATAAATGCAAGTCAGCACGGATTTGTCAAAGACAAAGCGTGTTTGACTAACTTGATCGAGTTCTTTGATGAAGTTACGGAGAGGGTCGATGAGGGCAATGCAGTTGATGTTGTGTATGTGGACTGTCAAAACCCATTTGATAAAAGTACCACATAATAGGTTTGTTAACAAAATTGAAGCCCATGGGATTAAAGGGGTAGAGGCAGTGTGGATACAAAAATGCCTCAGGGACAGAAAGCTAGAGTAGTGGTGAACGGTTGTTATTCAGACTGGAGGGAGGTACATAGTGATGTCCCCCAGGAGTCGGTATTAGGACCACTGCTGTTTTTGTTATAAATTAATGACCTGGACTTGGGTATACAGGGCATAATTTCAAAGTTTGCAGATGATACGAAACTCAAATGTAGTAAACAATGAGGAGGATAGTAACAGACTTCAGGAGGACAGAGACAGACTGGTGAAATGGGCAGACACATGGCAGATTAAATTTAAACACAGAGAAGTGTGTTGATACATTTTGGTAGGAAGAATGAGGCAAGGCAATATGAACTAGATGGTACAATTTTAAAGGGGGTGCTGGAACAGAGAGACCTGGGGGTGTATGTACACAAATCTTTGAAGGTGGCACAACAAGTTGAGAAAGGTGTTAAAAAAACATACGGGGTCCTTGCGTTATCAATAGAGGAATAGAGTACAAAAGCAAGGAGGTTATGCTAAACCTTTATGAAATATTAGTTAGGTCTCACCTGGAGTATTGTGGTCAATACACCACACTTTAGGAAGGATGTCAAGGCCTTGGAAAGGGTGCAGAAGAGATTTACTAGAATGGTAGCAGGGATGAGGGACTTCAGTTATGTGGAGAGACTGGAGAAGCTGGGGTTGTTCTCCTTAGAGGCGGCGGACCTGGGTGGAGCGGCTGCAGCGAGGCGGCGGCTGTAAAAGGCGGCAGCGACCAGGTAGGCCCACAGAGGCGGCGGACCTGGGTGGAGCGGCTGCGGCGAGGCGGCGGCTGTAAAAGGTGGCAGCGACCAGGTAGGCTTACCAATCTGAGCCCCGAGAGCGGGAGAGAGAGAAGTAAGAAATAATCAAAGTGTGACGTCACCGGAAAGCAGGTAAGTGATTGGTTGGTGAGTATTTCTCTTTTTCTCCATTTTCCAAACTTAAATTTTTTGGTTTATAGTTTCTAGGGTCTCTGTGGTGTAGCTGGGACAGTTGGTAAACAAGGGCCCTATATCATTTAATTATTGTATAATTGGTGGGATTGATTTGATATACTTTAAGTTCAATTAATTAAAGGGTAAGTCATGGCAGCACAGCTCGGCGCCGTGCTATGCTCCTCCTGCGCTATGTGGGAAATCGGGGACACTTCCTGTGTCCCTGACGACCATGTGTGCGGGAAGTGTATCCAGCTGCAGCAACTGGCAGACCGCATTGCGGCGCTGGAGCTGCGAATGGATGCATACTGGAGCATTCGCGATGCTGAGGACCTCGTGGATAGCACGTTTAACCAGTTGGTCACACCGCAGGTAAAGGCTGCACAGGCAGAAAGAGAATGGGTGACCACCAGGCAGAGTAGTAGGCGCAGGCAGGTAATGCAGGAGTCCCCTGTGGACATCCCCCTCTCAAACAGATATACCACTTTGGTACTGTTGAGAGGGATGGCTTATCAGGGGAAGGCAGCAGCAGCCAACTTCCTGGCACCAGGGGTGGTTCTGCTGCACAGGACGGGAGGAAAAAGAGGGGTAGAGCTATAGTGATAGGGGATTCTATTGTAAGGGGAATAGATAGGTGTTTCTGCGGCAGCAAACGAGACTCCAGGATGGTGTGTTGCCTCCCCGGTGCAAGGGTCAAGGATGTCTCAGAGCGGCTGCAAAACATTTTGGAAGGGGAGGGTGAACAGCCAGTTGTGGTGCATATAGGTACCAACGATATAGGTAAAAAACGGGATGAGGTCCTAAAAGCTGAATATAGGGAGTTAGGAGATAAATTAAAAAATAGGACCTCAAAAGGTAGTAATCTCAGGATTGCTACCAGTGCCACGTGCTAGTCAGAGTAGAAATAGAAGGATATTTCAGATGAATACATGGCTAGAGGAATGGTGCAAGGGGGAGGGATTCAAATTCCTGGGACACTGGAACCGGTTCTGGGGGAGGTGGGACCAATACAAATCGGACGGTTTGCACCTGGGCAGGACCGGGAC
This sequence comes from Squalus acanthias, assembly GCA_030390025.1. Lineage (NCBI taxonomy): Eukaryota > Metazoa > Chordata > Chondrichthyes > Squaliformes > Squalidae > Squalus > Squalus acanthias. The sequence continues at coordinate 30,543,452 of CM059449.1, read as the reverse complement.
AGAAGTCCTTAGGGGAGTGTTTGCTAGTGCTCTGGGGGAGGGTTTAAACTAAAATGGCAGGGGGTTGGGAACCTGAGCAGGGAGACAGAGGAAAGGGAAACAAGAATAGAAGCAAAAGTCAGGAAGGAAAAAAACAAAGGTGTCAGTCAGAGAAATCAAGGGTTTAAATCAAACGTGGCCACAGTAAAAAAAAAATTCTAAAAGGTCTAAGAGCGTTAGAAAAACAAGCCTGAAGGCTTTGTGTCTTAATGCGAGGAGCATTCGTAATAAGGTGGATGAATTAGCTGCGCAAATAGAGGTAAACGAATATGATATGATTGGGATTACGGAAACATGGCTCCAGGGTGACCAAGGCTGGGAACTCAACATACAGGGGTATTCAATATTCAGGAAAGATAGGCAAAAAGGAAAAGGAGGTGGGGTAGCATTGCTGGTTAAAGAGGGGATTAACACAATTGTAAGGAAGGATATTAGCTCTGATGATGTGGAATCTGTATGGGTAGAACTGAGAAATACCAAGGGGCTGAAAACGCTAGTGGGAGTGGTGTATAGACCCCCAAACAGTAATACGGAGGTTGGGGATGGCATTAAAAGGGAAATTAGAGAAGCGTGCAATAAGAGCACAGCAGTTATCATGGGCGACTTTAATCTACATATAGATTGGGCTAACCAAATTAGTAACAATACTGTGGAGGAGGAATTCCTGGAATGTATACGGGATGGTTTCCTGGACCAATCTGTCGAGGAACCAACTAGAGATCAGGCCATCTTAGACTGGGTATTATGTAATGAGAAAGGATTAATTAGCAATCTTGTTGTGCGAGGCCCCTTGGGGAGGAGCGATCATAATATGATCGAATTCTTCATTAAGATGGAGAGTGAAGTAGTTGACTCAGAGACTAGGGTCCTGAATTTAAATAAAGGAAACTACGATGGTATGAGCCGCGGGTTGGGTAGGATTGATTGGGGAATGTCACTCAAAGGGTTGACGGTGGAGAGGCAATAGCAAGCATTCAAAGATCGCATGAATGAACTACAGAATTTGTTCATCCCAGTTTGGCATAAAATTAAAACAAAAAAGGTGACTCAACCGTGGCTAACAAAGGAAATTAGGGATAGCATAAGATCCAAGGAAAAGACATATAAATTGGCCAGAAAAAGCAGAAAACCTGAGGATTGGGAGCAGTATAGGATTCAGCAAAGAAGGACAAAGGGATTAATTAAGAGGGGGGAAATAGAGTATGAGAGTAAGCTTGCGAGGAACATAAAAACTGACTGTAAAAGCTTTTATAGATATGTGAAGAGAAAAAGATTGGTGAAGTCAAGCGTAGGTCCCTTGCAGTCAGAATCAGGGGAATTTATAATGGGGAACAAAGAAATGGCAGACCAATTAAATACATACTTTGGTTCTGTCTTCACAAAGGAGGACACAAATAACCTCCCAGAGATGTCGGGGAACATATGGTCTAATGAGAAGGAGGAACTGAAAGAAATCAGTATTTGTAGGGAAATAGTGTTAGGGAAATTGATGGGATTGAAGGCCGATAAATCCCCAGGGCCTGATAATCTACATCCTAGGCTACTTAAGGAAGTGGCCCTAGAAATAGTAGATGCATTGCTGGTCATCCTCCAAAATTCTATAGACTCTGGAACAGTACCCATGGATTGGAGGGTAGCTAATGTTACCCCACTATTCAAAAAAGGTGGTAGAGAGAAAATGGGGAATTATAGACCAGTAAGCCTGACATCGGTAGTGGGGAAAATGCTAGAGTTCATTATAAAAGATGTAATAGCAGAGCACTTGGAAAACAGTGACAGGATCGGACAAAGTCAACATGGATTTACAAAAGGCAAATCGTGCTTGACTAATCTACTGGAATTTTTTGAGGATGTAACTGGTAAAATGGATAAGGGAGAACCAGGGATGTGGTGCATTTGGACTTTCAGAAGGCTTTCGATAAGGTCCCGCATAAGAGATTAGCGTGTAAAGTTAAGGCACATGGGATTGGGGGCAAGGTATTGACTTGGATAGAGAACTAGTTGGCAGACAGAAAGCAAAGAGTTGGAATAAATGGGTCTTTTTCCGAGTGGCAGGCGGTGACTAGTGGGGTACCGCAGGGATCGGTCCTAGGACCCCAGCTATTCACAATATATATTAATGATGTGGACGATGGAATTGGATGTAATATCTCCAAGTTTGCAGACGACACAAAGCTGGGTGGGAGTGTGTGCCGGGAGGAGGATGCCGAGAAACTCCAGTATGATTTGGACAGGTTGGGGGATTGGGCAGAAGCATGGCAGATGCAATATAATGTGGATAAATGTGAGGTTATCCACTTTGGTGTCAAAAACAGGAAGGCAGATTATTATCTGAATGGCAATAGATTGGGAGAAGGGGAAGTGCAACGAGACCTGGGTGTCCTTGTGCACCAATCGCTGAAGGTAAGCATGCAGGTGCAGCAGGCGGTTAAGAAGGCAAATGGTATGTTGGCCTTCGTAGCGAAAGGGTTCGAGTACAGGAACAAGGATGTCTTGCTGCAGTTGTACAGGGCCTTGGTGAGACCACATCTTTATTGTGTGCAGTTTTGGTCGCCTTATCTGAGGAAGGATGTTCTTGCCATGGAGGGAGTGCAGCGAAGATTCACCAGGCTGATGCCCAGGATGGCAGGAAAGAGTTTAGAAGAATGAGAGGGGATCTCATTGAAACTTATAAAATTCTAACAGGACTAGACAGACTAGATGCAGGAAGGATGTTCCCGATGACCGGGGAGTCCAGAACCAGTGGTCACAGTCTAAGGATAAGGGGTAAGCCATTTAGGACTGAGATGAGGAGGAATTTCTTCACCCAGAGAGTGGTGAACCTGTGGAATTCTCTACCACAGAAGGCAGTTGAGGCCAATTCATTAAATATATTCAAGAAGGAGTTAGATATATTTCTTAAAACTAAAGGGATCAAGGGATATGGAGAGAAGGCAGGGACAGGGTACTGAATTTGGATGATCAGCCATGATCTCATTGAATGGCGGAGCAGGCTCGAGGGGCTGAATGGCCTACTCCTGCTCCTATCTTCTATGTTTCTATGTTAGAGCAGAGAAGGTTAAGGAGAGATTTGATAGAGGTGTTCAAGATCATGAATGGTTTTGATAGAGTAAATAAGGAGAAACTGTTTCCAGTGGCAGAAGAGTCTGTAACCAGAGGACAGAGATTTAAGGTGATTGGCAAAAGAACCAGAGGCGACATGAGGAATAATTTCTTTTTATACAGCAAGTTGTTGTGATCTGGAATGCACTGCCTGAAAGGGTGGTGGAAACAGATTAAATAGTAACTTTCAAAAGAGAATTGGATAATTACTTGAAGGGAAATTTTATTACAGGGCTATGGGGAAAGAGCAGGGGGGAGTGGGATCAATTGGATAGCTCTACCAAAGAACTGGCACAGGCATGATGGGCCGAATAGCCTCCTTCTGTGCTGTATCATTTTATGATTAAATAAGTTGACCCTAGAACAAGAAATTGCATTCCATACAACCCATCCCCCAATACAGAAAGAGGGTTTAAAGAGTTGGGCCATATTACTGAACATGGCACTCAACAGCTGAACAGGATAATGAAAACCTTACAATGCGTAAGAGTCGTGGGCTGTTGGCTGGAAATGGCGAAAGATGTAACCAATGTCTCGCATGCACCCACATAAACCCCACCACTACAAAATATAGGTTCCCCCGCCCCCGGCCCCTGGTGGCCCTGCTAAAACAGGGATCATGGCGCTCATTACAAAATGATTGGATAGAGGCTTGAACTACAACCGCAATAGGAAACAAATATACTTCATCTGTAGCGGACCAGTTTTCCAAATGGGTGGAAGCTGTCCCAACTGCTCGAGCTCTGGGAGGACAATAAACCACTCAGTGGGATTCGCCAAAGAAAACTGACTCTGGCCAAGGTCCCCAATTTACTGCAGAGGTCATGGGTGAATGCATGAATCTGTTGGGCATAAAACCAGTTCCACATTTCACACCGTCATCCGGGACAGTGGAAGGAGCAAACTGCACTTTAAAATAATTTCCAGAAAATTTGGAGCAATAAATGGCAGAGATTGGGATGTGAAGTTGCCATTGGCCTCGCTGGCCAGCAGATCCACTCCTTCCTCCACTGTGGGATTGAGTCCCTAATGACGGGGCGAAGTACGAGAAGCCCAGAGCACCTCATTTACGAGGGGTTGTCGGACTCTCTGAAGGGAGTAGTCGATCAAACCGAGTCTGTCATTCATCTGAAGAAGGCCATCAGGGAAATGAATGGGTGGATGGCCCAGCAATTAGGAAGGGCTGCTGATACAATAAAAGGAAACCAGCAACTTACACATATGGAGGAACTGTACCTAGTTGTTGATAAGGTTATGTTAAAATGGTTCGGTAATCCTTTCCACTCATTGTAAGAAAGACTTGCATTTATATAGCGCCTTTCACGACCACCAGACGGCCCAAAGCGCTTTACAGCCAATGAAGTACTTTTTGAAGTGTAGTCGCTGTTGTAAGGTAGGAAACGCGGCAGCCAATTTGTGCACAGCAAGCTCCCACAAACAGCAATGTGATAATGACCAAATAATCTGTTTTTAGTGATGTTGGTTGAGGGATAAATGTTGGCCAGGACACCGGGGATAACTCCCCTGCTCTTCTTCGAAATAGTGCCATGGGATCTTTTACGTCCACCTGAGAGAACGTCTCATCTGAAAGACTGTATCCCAAATGGTGAAGACCATTCACAGTAATGGAGACATTGGGTCCAATAGTGCTAACGGTTACAACTAAGGACTCCAAATGACAAATGGAGAGTAAGTGGGTCCATGTGGACCAAACAAAACCTTATAAAACAGACAATGCTAAAGTGGTAAGCGATTAATCAGAAATAAAATTTGGCCCACTGATTGGTGAGTCCTGACCCAAGAGTATTCTGTATTATAATTCAAAATGTATAATACAGGAAACTCTTTCGTATCCGGCACCGACGGGACCGGGATGGTGCCGGTTGATTAAAAATTCCGGATAACGGAGAGGTATATCTACCGAGGCTATTTTTAACAAACAAAAATAAAAAAATCAAGAAATGTGCAGTATAATTGGGTACTCCCCTACAGAATGTTGTGTTAAATGGATGGTGGAAGATGCTTGATTAAGTACAGAAATGCCAGTTGAGGGTAATCAATAACTCTTTAATTACTTAACAGTAAAACAAAACTTATAAACGACTGTATACTGTAGTTTTCGGAGTATGAATTCTGCCGGTTATTAGAGAGTTCCGGATATTTAGGTGCCGTTTAAACGAGAGTTTCCTGTATGTGGTAAAAATCATTGGTTATTGATTTACAAAAATGGGCACCGATAGTCCGTATCTGCCAAAGTTTGATCATAGGACAAGATACTGCAGTATGAAGGGAAGCTCAGACTTAGAGGTACTGTGACAGGAGAACTGGGCAAGAGGAAGTAAGCAACAATCAATTTCAAGAATTCAAGCAAGGATTCTTTGAATTCAGGATCCAAGAACTAACCTTGATCCTGGACTGGGAATTTGCCAATCTACTGCACGGATATAAAAACATGCCCTGGACTGTAAGGAACCACAGAATGATCCAGAGGAGGAAGAGAGTGAGAAGGGAAGGAAAAGGTCCCTATGAGACAAGTTGGGAATGGGAGGATTCGGTACAGCAACTGGTTGGAATACCCCATCAGTTAAGGATTTAAAATTCAGGCAGACAAATTTAAAAATATCCCCAGAGAGGCTATACGGACAGTCGGGAGGTGGCACAGGACATCATAGGACTGGCTCTGGAAGAAATCGAGACTATTATGGACTTAAAAACTCTGGCCAGAATAGAATTACATAAAATATACAGCACAGAAACAGGCCACTTGGCCCAACTAATCCATGCCGGCGTTTATGCTCCACTCGAGACTCCTCCCGTCTTTCCTCATCTAAATCTATCAGCATAACCCTCTATTCCCTTCTCCCTCATATGCTTACCTAGTTCCGCTTAATTACATCTATACTACTTGCCTCAGCTACCCCCGCGGTAGCGAGTTCCACATTCTCACCACTCTCTGGGTAAAGAAGTTTCTTCTGAATTCCCTATTGGATTTCTTGGTGACTATCTTATATTGATGGCCTCTAGTTATGCTCTTCCCCACAAGTGGAAGCATTCTCTCTGTATCCACTCTATCAAAACCTTTCATAATTTTATAGTCCTCTATTAGGTCATCCCTCAGCCTTCCCTTTTCAAGAGAAAAGAGACCCAGCCTGCTCATCCTTTCCTGATGGGTATAACTGAGAAACAACTAGATGTGATCAATTGATTGCCTCTAGACCATGTACACCTCGTGTATCAACAAAAGATAGTAAACATCTTGAGCAGATCATCTGAACAAATAACACAGGGATGTATCCCTGTCGATCTATTAAATAATATAACCATCCGAGTCCGATATTGCCAGATTACACAGTCATCAATGTACTGGGAAAAGAAGTGAGGGAGGGGACCGGAGTCATAATCTGGATGGAAAGGATACTGATGAGTCAAAATATAAAACTCCTTCAACTATATTCTCAGGATTTTGGGGAAGTTGTACTGTTATACTGGAGTGCACTTATAAATCATCCAAAAACAGGGCAGATCCCCTCTGAAACATGATGCTAATCCCATCATAAGGTTAAGTTGGACTTTACACTAAGAGCCAAGGGATCAGAGAACCTAAAGCACTGTAGGTTCAACAGTAATTTTCACAATATCTCAGCATTGTAACAGTAACTTATAGACTTGGCAAGACTAAATTTACAGTCCATATTCAATGAATCACTGCTCAGTTTCTAGTGGTATGACTGTCGTTTCGGGATATCATCACAAGCTGTCCTTTTCTCGGAGGGTGGCTGCTGGGACATTGGGCAGTTCTACCTTCCTCTGGGGTGCTGGGAGACCTGTAGCAGGTCATCATCCATGGTCATTGTCACCTGACTTCAGTCAGTTTCTAGCTTTAGCTATCCTGGTCAGTGCTGGAATTCTCGGTTCTATTTCACTACTGCACTCTTTTGCTTCTGATTAGCTAAACACAACCATAATGCTTCCAAATTCGACGTTAAAACACCTTCTAGCTTTCGAAGAATGTTTCACACCTCTTTACAACTTTCTCAACCTTCTCGCCTGCTTGAAAACCTTCAGCTCTGAACCGCATCTGATTTTGGAGGGGTGAAATATGATTCCTTAAAATATCACAAAAAATATACTCTTTGTCTGTTCCTCTTCCCTCCAGGGAGCAGAAGCATCTGTGCCTGTGTGTCTTTCTCTCATCTGTTCCTGCTTGCTGTGTCTCTCTCTAGAGGATGGAAGCATCACATCTGAAAGAGCATCTCCTGATGTACCAATCAGCAAATGAGCTGCTCCAGAGCCCAGGGTATTACTGCCGATAACGTCAAGTTCTGGCAAAGCTACTGAACAAACCACTGCTCAGTCACCAGCTGGCAATGATCTGATCAGTCAAAACTGGGCATCTATTCAACCAGAGGCAATAATTAGCAAGTATGATGTCCCTTAGAGAGAGAGAGATCAGGACAGACCAGGCTTAGATGAAGATTGTGAATCCAAGCTGAACACTGAAAGAACAGCTGAAAGAATTGTAGCTTTTCTTACTGGGGAACCGCAGCAATTTACAAAGTTCTGTGGGGGTTTGTGGCAAGGGATTGTTACATTGGTCAGCGAGGCTGTGATAGAAGTGTCAGGTCTGTCAGTGCAACTGGGAGGGGAAAGTTGGACAAGGGAAAGAGAGAGATAGAGAAAGCCGACACAGATGAGAGAAAGACACATAGGCACAGATGCTTCTACTCTCTGGAGAGAAGAGGGACAGACAACAACAAAGAGTCAGAGAGGTATATTTGTTATTGAGATCAGAGAGCACTGAAAGAGGCCATTCGGTCCATCGTGTCAGTGTCGGCTCTTTGAAAGAGCTAACCAATTAGTCCCACTCCTTTGCATTTTTTTGCTTTTCAAGTATATATCCAAATCCATTTTGAAAGTTACTATTGAATCTGCTTCCACCACCCTTTCAGGCAGTGCAATCCAGATCATAACTCGCTGTGTAAAAAAATGTCTTCTTATCTCCCCCCTGGTTCTTTTGCCAATTATCTTAAATCTGTGTTCTCTGGTTACTGACCCTCCTGTCAGTGGAAACAGTTTATCCTTATTTAGTCTATCAAAACCCCTCTTCATTTTGAACACTTCTATTAAATCTCCCCTTAATCTTCTCTGCTCAAATGATAAAAATCTTAGGCCTAGAAATTGCAGTACGCCATAAACTTGCCTGTTCCACCCAGGTCGCTCAAAATCATAGCGCAGACAGCATCATATTTTGGTGCTGCCTGCTAATTTAAATTAGCGCAGCGCTAAACCTACCATGCAACCCTCTTTTTCCGGCGCTACTCTCAGCGGGAGGCCCAATGTAATGTGGCTGTAGCATCCCTGAAGCAAGAGCAGCGTTGTCTTAAAGCAAGACTCTCATTTTAGAAAGCAGTGTCGGTCCCTTAAAGGGGAACAGCCTTCTAAAATGAAACAAAAAGGCAGTTTTTAGCTCTTAGAGCTCAACTGCTTTCTGAAAATATAAACATTAAAAACAATTCCCAGTCTTCAGCTCTTAAAGCTGAACTGCCTTCCGCACCTAAAAGAAAGGTAAACGTGCTTCAGCACCAAGACAAATGGCTTAACCAGCCAGGGAAGGGACACCCAGGGTTTCGCACGCAGCACTCCAGCTTTGTGCAGGGGGTCAACACTGCAAGAGAGGTCCTCTACCCACAGGTGGCCCTCCAGAAAGAATGATGTGAGACCAGGTGTCTGAGGCCGTCACTTCCAGCAGTGTTGCCCCCACGACCTGGCTCCAGTGCCCAAACAAGCTTCAATATCTCATACCAGTTGCCAAGGTCAGTGAATGCATCTTCCAAAGCCATCTCCTACCAACTGCACTGCTAGCCTCACACACTGCTCATTGGACAACCCCGCCCCGCCCCCACATTCACTCACCTACCAACAATCTGTAGCAAACACGAGACACACCTCCCATTCCTAGCTTCACCTCACCCCCTTGGAAGAGACAGTGCTGGCCATTCTTGGCAGGGGCATGGCTGAGCCCTTGGCCAGCGGCGGGGCTGAAAGGATGCAAGATGCTGGGTATCCTCATACGTTATCCTCCTTCTCACATCCCACTTCACCCTTATCCCACAATAGCTTCTGATTTACAAGGAGTGCATGGACTTTCCCGCCCTCCCCTCACCACAACCCTACCCTTATGACTTCCTCTTTTCACTCACCCAAGAAATCCAGCCTGACCAGCCAGTGGTTGACCAAAAAAAGGGAGGAGTGAAGAAGAAGAAACACCATCACTCGATTCCACACTCCCAGCCACCAGCTCCTAGAGGTCATCCTGCAATGTCTCCCACTGAAAGTCAGCAGCATTCCACCAGCCATGCTGCAGCCACTGGGGTAGCTCAGTGTGACTTCAGTAGGATAGGCAAAGGCACACACAAGACAGTCACTAAGGGAATGCACAAGGGTGATGAGTTGATTTCTTGATGTCATATTGGATGGATAGATGTATAAAGTTGGATTGTAAAGTTTGCGTTGTGGTGGCATTTATTTCAGCATTGTGGCCAAGAGGACCCTGTGATGGTCAGTAACAGAGGGAAGGTAAGGAGTGGGACAAATGTTGAAAGGGGAATTAGGGTTGTGGTCACTGGTACCACAGACGGATGATTCCATCCAGGATGTCCCGGCCAGAAAGAGGCTGTCTCAGTTGCATCCTTCCTTCCGCTTCCTCCTCTTCTGTATCTTCCTGTTCTGCGTCTTCCTCTTCCTGTTCTGTGAATGCTGGAAATCTGAAAAAGCAGAAAATGCTGGAAATACTCAACAAGTCAGGTAGCATAACGTGAACTCTGTTTCTCTCTCCACAGATGCTGCCTGCCCTGCTGAGTATTTGCAGCATTTTCTGTCTTCTCAGAGGCCTTCCTTTACCATCCGAAGCCTTGCAAGCGTCCAGCAGCACTTCCTGCCCACTTAAAAAAACTTTTAACATCTGTTGCACCAAGCCACTACTTCAATAAAATATTTAAAAAACAGTCCAATAGCTTAAATCCAAACTTACCTGAAAGATGTGTGTGTCCTTTTAAGAAACGCTGACAGCGTCTCTGTCGGTCTGCTTCATGTACGCTTTTCTGAGCGTGCTTAGGACCCGGCGGTGAACTCATCCAAAAGGTCAAAGTTTGCAGATGTGGCATCAAGTCGGCGTACATTATGCTCTGCTGATTTACATTTCTAGGGCCAGCACTGCTGGTCCTTACCAAAATGGCGGCCGCTGAATCCCACGCCGGAGGTTGGCGGAAGTGAGGTGGCCGCCATTTTTTCCCGAAACAGGCCTTAACAGCCAGCAGTAAGTTTGCCAATTTCTAGGCCGTAGCTTGTCTAGTCTCTCCAAAGATACGGAATGCTTTGCGTGGAGTGGTTGTTGGGGCAGAGATTATAAAAACACTGATCGGGGAATAGGATGGATTCTGGGCACCACAGCTTAGGAAAGATATATGGGCTTTGGAGGGGGGGGTGGGGGCGGCAGCGCAGATTCACCAGAATTTAGAGGGTAAAATTATGAGGACAGGTTACAGAAACTCGGTTTGTATTCGCTTGAATTTAGAAGCTTGAGGGGGGATCTAACCAAAGTGTTAAAAATGATAATAGGATTCGCTCGGGTAGATCCAGAGAAACCAAAACAAGGAGCAAAATCTTAACATTACAGCTTGGCCATTCAGGAGTGAAATCAGGAAGAACTTTTTCACACAAAGGGTCGTGGAAATCTGGAACTCTCTCCCCAAAAGGCTGTGGATGCTGGGGATCAATTGAAATTTTCAAGACTGAGATCGACAGATTTTTGTTGGATAAGGATATCAAGGGAGGTGGTGAAAAGACGAGTAAATAGAGTTGAGGTACAGATCAGCCATGATCTCACAGAATGGTGGAACATTTTGGCCTTTTTTGACCATTTTTCCACAGATAGGATTTGGCAAAGAGTTGTGTTTTAAGTGCTGGATTCTAAAAGAAAGTGAGTCCACATAGATTTTCAAAGAAAGGCTATAGGCATTTACAGAATGCGCATTAAAAAGTCAGACATGAAATCTGTTGCCCATGATGATTGGGAACAAGAGGAGAGTCACGATCTCAACTTGGGGACTCCAAAGAAACATTCCCAGCATGCCGTGTTGGAATGGCCCTTCCTGTGGAGCTTTACATGAAGCTGGTTTCAAAATGGGGAGGGATGGAGAGAGGCACAGCAGCAGCCTTGATTCAGCAGCTTCAAACAAGAAACAGAAAATGCTGGAAACACAACCTGTCACTCAGCATCAGTGGGGTGGAGAGAACGGAAAAGCTGCCATTTCAGGAGCCCCAAAACATTAACTTTTCTGATCTCTCCATCGATGCTGACTGACCTGCTGTGAGCTTCCTGCTCTCGAACTCACCCCTGGACATGAGGAAGAATCACGAACCAAGCATCAACTTCCTGATGGACAGGAGACAAGAGTACAAAGACCCACAGGTTGGCAGTCAGGTTTTTAAAAAGAGAAAACTAGAGGCGACACGGGGAAAAAAAATACGCAGCGAGTTGTTGTGATCTGGAATGTGCTGCCTGAAAGATTCAACAGTAACTTTCAAAAGGGAATTGGATCAATACTTGAAGGGAAAAAATTACAGGGTTATGGGGACAGAGCCAGGGAGTGGGACTATGAATAGCTCTTGCAAGGAGCCGGCACAGGCACGATGGGCCGAATGGCCTCCTTCTCTGCTGTAACATTCTATGATTCTATGAACTATGAGGGCTCTTACTGAGACTCAGAGGGTTAGGAATTGAGTAATTTGGTTTAACTCAAGCAAAACACCCACTGCTGTAGGGCAGCATAGCATGTTGGTTATTCGATGTTAATATGTGGGCACATTGTACTGATTGAAGGGAGTCCCATTGGAACTGTTGCTCTGTATGTTCACTCACTGTGAAACAATGCAGTTTATCGATTTGCACTTTCCCCAAGTGTTCTTGCGGCACCTCTGTGGAAAGATTGGAGAGGCATCTCGAAAAGACTCGGATATCTGGTTCAGACCACAAGGGGGTGTTAATGTTACACTTGGGGGCTGCACTATTGTATAATTAGACATCGGGCAGCGAGGACACAGTCCTAAACGTAAGGCGCTGACCGCTTACAGGAGAGATGAGCACCGCTGTACTCGAGAGAATATCTAACAGCAAACCCAAACTTGTAAAATAGACATTTGGAAAAGAGGAATACAGGATTGGGGTGAAAGGGTCCCAGTTACTGAGCTAGGAGGTACAATTGACCCGGTGACCTCCCCTGTGCCAGAATTTCTTTGAATCTCTTATATTTACACTCTCCCTTGCGGAAATACAGTGGCCTAAAAATTTGGTTGCTTTGCGCCTCCCGTTAGCACCCTAAGAGGGCGCTAACGGGGTGCAAAGCAACTATCGCCCGGGCGCGGCGCCGCCAACGCCTCCCGCAAAATTCAGTGGGAGGATAGCGGCGGCGGTAACCGTTCGCGGCCCGCGGTGCTGCGCCGCCGCCGATGATGTCATCGCCATGCGCAGCGCCCCGCTCGCGCCCCAGCCGCGATCTTCGGTAGCGTCTCCTGGCTATGTCGGACGGGGTCGGGGGGCCTACCTGCGGCCGGGGCGGCGCAAGTTAAAGGGAAGGTGCCGGGCGGCCATTTTTTTTTGCTGGCCGCCTGCCAGCACCTGCCCCCTCTGAAGCCCCCAGCCTCCTCTGAAGCTCCCCCCCCCCCGCCCCCGTGGAGTGCCGGCTGCGCTCCGTGAGCCTGGCACTGCGATCCCTGGTGGCCCAGCTGGGCCCTGGGTCACATTGCACAAGGCCCCTCCCCTTTAAGAAGGGGAGGAAGGCCTGCAGTACCACGGCGCGCCGTGCCGCAGCACGTAGCGCCGCGATATTAATTCGCTGCGCCCCATGAGGGAGGCGGGTCGCTTCCAGTAGCACCCCCTTCCCTCTTGGGGCACTACCGATGAATTTCAGCCACGGGGGCGCTACTTTTGTCGGGGCACTAAAAGTAGCACCCCGGCGAAGTTAGCGCCCCAAAGGGGGCGTGACTCAATTTTTCCCCCAGTGATTTTAGCCGACACTGAATTCTGTAATTGACTGGGGGAAATATTGTGCCGTGAGATTGTGAGCAGTGATATAATCAACTTCATTGGCACAGTTACTGCAGCAAAGGAGACCATTCTCAACATCAAATTACTGCAAAACTTAAGTGTTTTTAGTTGGTTTCACTCTGTGAATCTCAGTGAAACAGGGACAGTTGTGAATTCAGTTCATTCAACAGTTTCCCTCTGGTGTCAATTCACTGGTGTGACAGCTAAACAGATGTGTCAAATTACATTTCACGCACAGTACAACTGAAGTGGCCTCCCCAGGGTGGATTTGCTGATGTCGCCACAAACAAGTGGATGAATTAACACATCTTCCCCTCACCTCCCCTTTCAGCATACCGAAGGGACCGCTCCCTCCGCGACACCCTGGTCCACTCCTCTATCACCCCCAACACCCCTTCCCCTTCGCCCGGCACCTTCCCGTGCAAGCGCAGGAGATGCAACACATGCCCTTATACCTCCTCCCTTCCCACCGTCCAGGGTCCCAAACACCCCTTCCAGGTGAAACAGCGATTTATTTGTACTTCTTGCAATTTAGTATAGTGTATTCGCTGCTCACGATGTGGTCTCCTCTACATTGGGGAGACCAAACGCAGATTGGGTGACCGCTTTGCGGAACACCTCCGTTCAGTCCGTAAGAGGGACCCCGAGCTTTCGTTTGCCTGTCGCTTTAATTCTCCGCTCCACTCCCACTCAGACCTCACCGTCCTCGGCCTCTTACACTGTTCCACTGAAGCTCAGCGTAAGCTCGAGGAACAGCACCTCATCTTTCGATTAGGCACTTTACAGCCTTCTGGACTCAACATCGAGTTCAACAATTTCAGATCATAACCTCATAGATCATATATATTTTTTTTCCACACTTTTTTTTTGTTTGTGTTTTCTGTTCTTCTCTCCCACATGGCAGCTGTCTTTCCTTCTGCCAGCGCTATTTACACTTCATCTAGAGCCATCTTTTGTTTATTAACCTGTCCCATTACCATCCCCTTTTGCCTTGAATATCTCTTAATGTCTCTTAACCGCTCCTGCCTTCTATCCTATCACAGACCTTCCCTTTTGTTCTTTCATCCCCTCCCCCCTTTCCCAGCTCCTACACTTGCTTAAAAATCTGTTCCCATCTCCTGCTTTTATCCAGTTCTGACGAAAGGTCATCGACCTGAAACGTCAACTCTGTTTCTCTCTTCACAGATGCTGCCTGACCTGTTGAGTATCTCCAGCATTTTCTCGTTTTATTACTGGATGAATTAAACCGCTTTGTGCATCTGAACGGCTTCTCCCCGGTGTGGATCCGCTGGTGCAATGTCAACTGACACGACGGGTTAAACTGCTTAGTGCACAGGGTGCATTTCGAACAGCTTCTCCCCGGAGTGGGTCCGCTAGTGCACCGTCAAGTGGCAGGCCGGGCTGAATCGCCTCCCACACACGGCGCACTCGAATGGCTTCTCCCCGGAGTGGATTCGCGGGTGCTGCATCAAACGACTGGACGAGTCAAACCACTCGGCGCACACGGTGCATTCAAACGTCTTCTCTCCGGTGTGGGTTCGCTGGTGCACCGTCACGTGACTGGATCAGCGAAAGCGATTTGCGCTCACTGTACATTCGAATGGTTTCTCTCCAGTGTGACTTCTCTGATGCCACAGCAAGGTTGCGCACTCAGAGCATTCGAATGCTTTCTCCCCGGTGTGAACTTGCTGATGGGCACATCCAAACTGCTTCTCCCCTCCTGTGTGGAATCACTGAGGCACCTTCA
>CM059449.1:30422424-30528259 GCA_030390025.1 Squalus acanthias | reverse complement strand
GTGAGTGAGGGGGGACTGAGAGTCGGTGAGTGAGGGGGACTGAGAGTCGGTGAGTGAGGGGGACTGAGAGTCGGTGAGTGAGGGGGGACTGAGAGTCGGTGAGTGAGGGGCACTGAGAGTCGGTGAGTGAGGGGGGACTGAGAGTCGGTGAGTGAGGGGGGACTGAGAGTCGGTGAGTGAGGGGGGACTGAGAGTCGGTGAGTGAGGGGGGACTGAGAGTCGGTGAGTGAGGGGGGACTGAGAGTCGGTGAGTGAGGGGGGACTGAGAGTCGGTGAGTGAGGGGGGACTGAGAGTCGGTGAGTGAGGGGGGACTGAGAGTCGGTGAGTGAGGGGGGACTGAGAGTCGGTGAGTGAGGGGGGACTGAGAGTCGGTGAGTGAGGGGGGACTGAGAGTCGGTGAGTGAGGGGGGACTGAGAGTCGGTGAGTGAGGGGGGACTGAGAGTCGGTGAGTGAGGGGGGACTGAGAGTCGGTGAGTGAGGGGGGACTGAGAGTCGGTGAGTGAGGGGGACTGAGAGTCGGTGAGTGAGGGGGGACTGAGAGTCGGTGAGTGAGGGGGGACTGAGAGTCGGTGAGTGAGGGGGACTGAGAGTCGGTGAGTGAGGGGGGACTGAGAGTCGGTGAGTGAGGGGGGACTGAGAGTCGGTGAGTGAGGGGGGACTGAGAATTGCTGAGTGAGGGGGGACTGAGAGTTGGTGAGTGAGGGGGAGCGAGAGTCGTTGAGTGAGGAGGGACTGAGAGTCAGTGAGTGAGGGGGTCAGAGAGTCAGTGAGTGAGGGCTGGACTGAGAGTCAGTGAGTGAGCGGGACTGAGAGTCAGTGACTGACGTGGGCCTGAGAGTCGGTGAGTGAGGTGGGTGTGAGATGTACTGAGTGAGGGGGTCTGAGAGTCGGCGAGTGAGGGGGGAATGTGAGTCGGTGAGTGATGGGTGACTGAGAGTTGGTGATTAAGCGGGACTGAGAGTTGGCGAGTGAGGGTGGACTGAGAGTCGGTGAGTTAGGCGGGACTGTGAGATGGTGAGTGGGAGTTGGTGAGTGAGGTGGACAGAGAGTCTTTGAGTGAGGGGGTAACTGAGAGTCCGTGAGTGAGGGGGGTACTAAGAGTCGGTGAGTGAGGGGGAACTGAGAGTCGGTGAGTGAGGGGGGTCTGAGAGTCGGTGAGTGAGGGGGGACTGAGAGTCGGTGAGTGAGGGGGGACTGAGAGTCGGTGAGTGAGGGGGGACTGAGAGTCGGTGAGTGAGGGGGGACTGAGAGTCGATGAGTGAGGGGGGACTGAGAGTCGGTGAGTGAGGGGGACTGAGAGTCAGTGAGTGAGGGGGGACTGAGAGTCGGTGAGTGAGCCCATTGTTTTCCAGAACAATCGAATTCTTTATCCAGACACATTAATATATTCCCTCCGGGACAAAAATAACAACGTGTTGTGGATGACAGTGATTTCCCCAACTTTATTCATTCTATCTCATTGTCTGTGAAGCGCTTTGTGGAAATTCTGAAGTCGCGAAAGGCACTATATTGATGCCTGTCTTTCATTCTTTCTCCCTGAGTCAATCCGCAATCCCATCTGACAAGGACGCTTCACACAATATTGCAGGAGACACAGACAGACAGACGGACGGACGGACATGTTAAAATGTCACACAACTATAAATATAATGAGACAATATACGATGTTAGCTACTGGATAACCTCAGTCTGAGTGAGGGAGAAGTGAGATCCGTTATTTCAATGATTTCACGAACTTAATAATTAGATCAAAGGGACACTTAATCACATTCATCAGCTGCCCTCTGAATTTATTCTGCGCTGCTGCATAAATAAATGTGTTTGTGCAGGAACTCAAACTCTGAAGCTTATACCCAGTTTCTTGCATGATGGTGAGAGGGTTATCCGACGCTGTTGTCATAAACTGAAAGTCTGTCACTTCTGTACAGATATCATATGTAACATTTACCAACCATAACAGGATAAAACTGCCTGAGATGGCGAGCAGTAAAATTATCGACTTTCTCCGACTCTCCATCTCAGGATCTTTGTGATTCTCAGTATTGTTACTGCCCCTGAGTCCCCTCCTCACTCTACTGGCCGCTAGAATGTGCCTGATGGTCAGAGCATTGAGCAACAAAATCAAAACAAATGGAGCGAGTGGGGTTAAAACAAGGTCAAACCAGGTGAATGCCGTCCACACGGGTGAGGTATAGAAGCTTGGTTTCAAATCACAGAACCACGGTTCATTGTCAATTATTTCCTGACTTTCAAATGTAAAGTATGTTGGAATATTTTCTATAAAAGTTATCCCACAAACTGTTGCTATAACGACGGCAGCTGTTTTTTCGGTGCAATATTTGACTCTCAGCTTCTGGTAACAAATGGCCACAAATCGATCCAAGGTGAAAGAGACTGTTAACCAGACGGAACAATCAATGGCAACAAGACCCAGGACGATGCGGAGACTGCAGACAGGAGTGTAGTTCAGGAATGAGTTTGTGAAATAAAGATTATTAATCGCAAAAAGTATCACATTAACAATGATGAACATTAAGTCCGCCGCTGCCATGGCAACCAGGTAACGAGTTATGCATCTTGAGAGGCCGCACTTTCCTCGGGAGAGAATCACAATTGTCATTAAATTAGCTGCAAGAAAGAGGAAAAAGGTGAAAATGAGCGATTCTCACGACAAAAGGATTATCATTGTTTAAAAATGAATTGAAATATTGCGAATTTTACTTGCTTTCACTCAACTCTTTCTGTCTGTGTGTTAACTCAGTGTTTAATTCCAGAGCAAAACAATTCTTCACCCAGACACATTAATATATTCCCTCCAAGACACAAAACGTGCTGTTATGGATCAGAGTGAAATAAATCCCTGGACTTTATTCAATCTCTATCTGTTTTGTTACAAAGGTCGCTTCACACAATATTGTAGTAAATACAGACAATGTGGAGCAACATCCACACATTCCCTGCGGCTTTACTCTAAATTACTTTAATGAGAATGTGCACCGCACACACAGACCTGGCGCATTTATTACACATAACCTGAGGGATACATTGCACCGTCCAGTTGTGTGATAATAGGACTCACAGTGTGACACTTCACACAGCGGGTGAGGAGACAGATGGAATTCATTAGAAAGGTGTTGCCCCGGTACATGCCCTGTGAGTAATGGTGTTGGTCAGGTGGCTCTGTGCAACGTTGTGTGAAGGCACAATGTAAAAAGAAAGAATTTCACACCGGACTCGCAAACAGTTACAAACAGCTGAAATTCACCGCGTTAAAACAGTTTGGCACCTGGGTGACTGGACATACTGGATGTGTGTCCGTAAACTACCAATTCAAAGTAATGACTGGAAACACGCATATTACAATAGAACATCAAATGTTTTAATCGCCCGATTGACAAGTAGATTACTTATAATGGCGAGAAGTATTGCAACGAGACGTCACCCCGTGGAAGGTTGACTGGCTCCTTGTAACCTGGAGACAGAGATTTAGAATAGATCAGTAGTGCCCAGTAACAGGTGTTTAATGGTTTACTGACGGAGCCAGAGACAGGAGCAGTCCAGGCCAAGGGTGACATTATCCACACAAAGTAGGACCTGTTAAATAACTTGTTTCTTGTCTGCCCTGGCATGCGTAACTCAGCAATATAGGGCTGATTATCCAAATCCTACCTCTGCACCCACCGCGGGATGTTAGTTCTGCTCAGGGACCTGGCCCGCCAAGTTCCTACCTCTTCAGTGCTGCCCAGGGATGTGCCCGGGAATCTGACCTCAGCATACAGTCGGCACATGATCAAGACTCTGATGGTAATGAGGCGGGGGTGGACATCCCAGTCTCGGTCTCATTGCCCTGGTCTACCTCAAGCTCTGTGCCACTAAACAGCGGGGGAAGAATGTAGCATTGAGATCTGCCCCGGATGCTGCTGACCCAAGTCTCGGGGACAGGGTGGACAGTCTGTAGATTGGAAGCTCGGCTTCTAGAGTTAGTCTCCGCCCTCGCCATCCTGAAGTCTCAGCGGGAACTGTTGGCTGCCGGTGGAGATCGGTAGGCTGAAGATCCTGATCCCCGAGGCCAGAAACCTGCAGGGCCGGCTGGGCTCCGATTATCTTCTCCTGACAGTCCGAACCACGCTCACCAACGCCTTGGGTTTGCTCCGTGCTGCCCGCTCATCATTGAAACGGCACGGACAGGAAACCATGGCGATCCGAGTGCTGGAAAGCAACAGTGCAGTTTAGATGGGCTACTCCTGCCTTGTGCTGCGACACGGGAGGCAATAATCTGCCTTAATATTATGACCCAGATTGAAATTGGTACAATTGTAGATTTTGTAACTTCAGAAAAATCCTGTTATCCGTCTGATGATTATATTAAGGACATGCTGGAATATGGGATCAAGTTGCTTATTTGATTGATTTCAAAAACTAATGACCGTAAATCAAACACATCAAAACAAACAAACAGCATTGTTAGACAGGCAGCAAGAACAGTAATACAGTTAACACTGAGAAAGGTTAATAATAACTGTTCGTAGTGACTTACCAGGGACACCAACCACTGCCAGAATGGGATAGAAAATTGCTGATATCTGAAAAATTATTGGACCCTCCATTTACTCTGAGAGGTTAAGTTGGCCGTCGGTATGATTGACGCACAGATAAAACATCTTCAGATCAAACCTCCCTTTATATCAGAGAGAAATCTCAAGTGTACAGAATAATTGACATTAGTTACAGTCATTGAACAAACAGGTTAGGTAACTGCTTCACTGCAATACTGGTCTGGGAATAAGATATTTTAGTAACATTCCCTAGTGGAAATCAGAAAAAAAATTCGAGGAGAATAAAGCAGCTTTGTTAGATTCAAAATACTACTAACTCTCCACTTCTAAAGCACTGGTGCAAACCATTCTAATACAAGGGCTTTATTTCAGGAGATCTGTCACATTGTCAGAGACTCTTACGATGTATTTAATGAAACAAATGTATCCATTTGTATTATATTAGACCAATCTGGGGATTAGAACGATAGAGAATATAATTTCAATCTTTTAATGTTATTCTCTGCAGTGTTAGTGTATAATACGGTACATATGACATCCAAGAATATTCACAGATCGATACAAAGTGCACAAAAGGTTGTGTACAGTAGCTAGTGTGTAAAAGATACAGGCACCCTGTGTGGGTGTGCTAGTCAGGCCCAATGCACTTGAGCTGCACCTGACCGGAATCTGACCGGATTTGTGGCTTCATGTCTTCAGAATACCCCATGATCCCCCAGTGCGGATGAGCCTCCTGAAATCTGATCACACCTGTGATCGGGAGCAGAAGGCCAGCTACTGCTGAAGGCCAGAGAAACCGACAGCAGGCAGAAGGCCTCCAGCTGCGAGCCTCCAAAGGGTTCCTGTTGTAAAGGAAGGCCAACGCCTTTCTAGTCTTCTTCACTTTATTTCCTGTGACTCTCACAACCTCTTATCTGTGCGAGGTGGGGGTGAAGGCCACAAGACTGAGCTACGGCCTCGTCATGAGGGCAAAGTTGAAACTAAAGTAAAAGACAAACAGAAAATACATAGAAAACAAAGGAGAGGATGACAAAGGGGAACACAAAGAGGTTAGGAAATAAGTTTAAAAAAACACAATTAAGAAGACAAAGAGGAACAAAGAAATTAAATTATCAAGGAATATAAAAGGAATTAGTGAATGCTCGACAGCCACACACATAAAAAAAGAAAGATCAGGCCAGGAGTAGGGCCACTAAAAAATGCACAAGTTAAACTTACAGGACATGACAGCAAAATGACAGCAGTATTGAACTGTGAATTTGCCTCGTTATTGACCACGGCGTTTAACAGTGAGGTAATGAGAATAGAGGAGATGGAAACAGACATTTAAGATAGAAAGGGAACAGATCATTTATGGACTACCCAAACTGATAGAGGATGAACTGTGGGTCCGGATGGATTGAATCCGTGCATATTAAAAGAGTAAGGGAATAGATAACAGAGGCAATATTACGTACACATATATATATCTATATATCATTGCTTTGTACTGTGTCCCCTCTCTCACTCACTGTTGTGCACTGTGTCCCCCTCACTCACTGTTGTGCACTGTCGTTCTGTCACTTACTGTTGTGTACTGTGTCCTTCTCTCAGTCACTGTTGTGTACTGTGTCCCTCCCTCCTTCCCATTAACTGTTGTGTGCTGTGTTCCTCTCTCACTAATTGTGGTGTACTGTGTCCCTCTCCCTCACTCACTGTTGTGCACTGTGTTCCTCTCTCTCACTCACTGTTGTGTACTGTGTTCCTCTCTCTCACTCACTGTTGTGTACTGTGTTCCTCTCTCTCACTCACTGTTGTGTACTGTGTCTCTCTCTCACTCACTGTTGTGTACTGTGTCTCTCTCTCACTCACTGTTGTATACTGTGTCTCTCTCTCACTCACTGTTGTGTACTGTGTTCCTCTCTCTCACTCACTGTTGTGTACTGTGTCTCTCTCTCACTCACTGTTGTATACTGTGTCTCTCTCTCACACTCACTGTTGTGTACTGTGTTCCTCTCTCTCACTCACTGTTGTGTACTGTGTCTCTCTCTCACTCACTGTTGTATACTGTGTCTCTCTCTCACACTCACTGTTGTGTACTGTGTTCCTCTCTCTCACTCACTGTTGTGTACTGTGTTCCTCACTCTCACTCACTGTTGTGTACTGTGTCTCTCTCTCACACTCACTGTTGTGTACTGTGTCTTTCTCTCTCACACACTGTTATGTACTGTGTCTCTCTCTCACTCACTGTTGTGTACTGTGTTCCTCTCTTTCATTCACTGTTGTGCACTGTGTCTCTCTCTCACTCACTGTTGTGTACTGTGTTTCTCTCTCTCACGAACTGTTGTGTACTGTGTACCTCTCTCTCGCTGTTGTGTACTATGTCACTCTCTCTCAATCATTGTTGTGTACTGTGTTTTTCTCTCTCACTCACTGTTGTGTACTGTGTGTCTCTCTCTCACTCACTGTTGTGTACTGTGTCCCTCTCTCTCACTCACTGTTTTGTACTGTGTCCCTCTCTCTCACTCACTGTTGTGTACTGTGTCTCACTCTCACACTCACTGTTTTGTACTGTGACCCCCTCTCTCACTCACTGTTGTGTACTGTGTCCCTCTCTCTCACTCACTGTTGTGTACTGTGTTCCTCTCTCTCACTCACTGTTGTGTACTGTGTCTCTCTCTCACTCACTGTTGTATACTGTGTCTCTCTCTCACACTCACTGTTGTGTACTGTGTTCCTCTCTCTCACTCACTGTTGTGTACTGTGTCTCTCTCTCACTCACTGTTGTATACTGTGTCTCTCTCTCACACTCACTGTTGTGTACTGTGTTCCTCTCTCTCACTCACTGTTGTGTATTGTGTCTCTCTCTCACTCACTGTTGTGTACTGTGTTCCTCTCTCTCACTCACTGTTGTGTACTGTGTCTCTCTCTCACACTCACTGTTGTGCACTGTGTTCCTCACTCTCACTCACTGTTGTGTACTGTGTCTCTCTCTCACTCACTGTTGTGCACTGTGTTCCTCTCTCACACTCACTGTTGTGTACTGTGTCTTTCTCTCTCACACACTGTTATGTACTGTGTCTCTCTCTCACTCACTGTTGTGTACTGTGTTCCTCTCTTTCATTCACTGTTGTGTACTGTGTCTCTCTCTCACTAACTGTTGTGTACTGTGTTCCTCTCTCTCACTCACTGTTGTCTCTCTCTCACACTCACAGTTGTGTACTGTGTCTTTCTCACTCACTGTTGTGTACTGTGTTTCTCTCTCTCACGAACTGTTGTGTACTGTGTACCTCTCTCTCGCTGTTGTGTACTATGTCAATCTCTCTCAATCATTGTTGTGTACTGTGTTTTTCTCTCTCACTCACTGTTGTGTACTGTGTCCCTCTCTCTCACTCACTGTTGTGTACTGTTTCCCTCTCGCACACTCACTGTTGTGTACTGTGACCATCTCTCTCACTCACTGTTGTGTACTGTGTCCCTCTCTCTCACTCACTGATGGGTACTGTGTCACTCTCTCTCACTCACTGATGTGTACTGTGTCACTCTCTCTCACTCACTATTGTGTACTGTGTCCCTCTCGCACACTCACTGTTGTGTACTGTGTCCCCCTATCTCACTCACTGTTGTGTACTGTGTTCCTCTCTCTCACTCACTGTTGTGTACTGTGTTCCTCTCTCTCACTCACTGTTGTGTTCTGTGTCTCTCTCTCACTCACTGTTGTGTACTGTGTCTCTCTCTCACTCACTGTTGTATACTGTGTCTCTCTCTCACACTCACTGTTGTGTACTGTGTTCCTCTCTCTCACTCACTGTTGTGTACTGTGTCTCTCTCTCACTCACTGTTGTATACTGTGTCTCTCTCTCACACTCACTGTTGTGTACTGTGTTCCTCTCTCTCACTCACTGTTGTGTACTGTGTTCCGCACTCTCACTCACTGTTGTGTACTGTGTCTCTCTCTCACACTCACTGTTGTGTACTGTGTCTTTCTCTCTCACACACTGTTATGTACTGTGTCTCTCTCTCACTCACTGTTGTGTACTGTGTTCCTCTCTTTCATTCACTGTTGTGCACTGTGTCTCTCTCTCACTCACTGTTGTGTACTGTGTTTCTCTCTCTCACGAACTGTTGTGTACTGTGTACCTCTCTCTCGCTGTTGTGTACTATGTCACTCTCTCTCAATCATTGTTGTGTACTGTGTTTTTCTCTCTCACTCACTGTTGTGTACTGTGTGTCTCTCTCTCACTCACTGTTGTGTACTGTGTCCCTCTCTCTCACTCACTGTTTTGTACTGTGTCCCTCTCTCTCACTCACTGTTGTGTACTGTGTCTCACTCTCACACTCACTGTTTTGTACTGTGACCCCCTCTCTCACTCACTGTTGTGTACTGTGTCCCTCTCTCTCACTCACTGTTGTGTACTGTGTTCCTCTCTCTCACTCACTGTTGTGTACTGTGTCTCTCTCTCACTCACTGTTGTATACTGTGTCTCTCTCTCACACTCACTGTTGTGTACTGTGTTCCTCTCTCTCACTCACTGTTGTGTACTGTGTCTCTCTCTCACTCACTGTTGTATACTGTGTCTCTCTCTCACACTCACTGTTGTGTACTGTGTTCCTCTCTCTCACTCACTGTTGTGTATTGTGTCTCTCTCTCACTCACTGTTGTGTACTGTGTTCCTCTCTCTCACTCACTGTTGTGTACTGTGTCTCTCTCTCACACTCACTGTTGTGTACTGTGTTCCTCACTCTCACTCACTGTTGTGTACTGTGTCTCTCTCTCACTCACTGTTGTGTACTGTGTTCCTCTCTCACACTCACTGTTGTGTACTGTGTCTTTCTCTCTCACACACTGTTATGTACTGTGTCTCTCTCTCACTCACTGTTGTGTACTGTGTTCCTCTCTTTCATTCACTGTTGTGTACTGTGTCTCTCTCTCACTAACTGTTGTGTACTGTGTTCCTCTCTCTCACTCACTGTTGTGTAATGTGTCTCTCTCTCACACTCACAGTTGTGTACTGTGTCTTTCTCACTCACTGTTGTGTACTGTGTTTCTCTCTCTCACGAACTGTTGTGTACTGTGTACCTCTCTCTCGCTGTTGTGTACTATGTCACTCTCTCTCAATCATTGTTGTGTACTGTGTTTTTCTCTCTCACTCACTGTTGTGTACTGTGTCCCTCTCTCTCACTCACTGTTGTGTACTGTTTCCCTCTCGCACACTCA
Organism: Squalus acanthias; assembly: GCA_030390025.1. Lineage (NCBI taxonomy): Eukaryota > Metazoa > Chordata > Chondrichthyes > Squaliformes > Squalidae > Squalus > Squalus acanthias. The sequence continues at coordinate 30,518,504 of CM059449.1, read as the reverse complement.
CTGTTGTGTACTGTGACCATCTCTCTCACTCACTGTTGTGTACTGTGTCCCTCTCTCTCACTCACTGATGGGTACTGTGTCACTCTCTCTCACTCACTGATGTGTACTGTGTCACTCTCTCTCACTCACTATTGTGTACTGTGTCCCTCTCGCACACTCACTGTTGTGTACTGTGTCCCCCTATCTCACTCACTGTTGTGTACTGTGTCCCTCTCTCTCACTCACTGTTGTGTACTGTGTCACCCTCTCTCAATCACTGTTGTGTACTGTGTGTCTCTCTCACATTCACTGTTGTGTACTGTGTCCCTCTCTCTCACTCACTGTTGTGTAATGTGTCCCTCTCTCTCACTCACTGTTGTGTACTGTGTCTATCTCACACTCACTGTTGTGTACTGTGTCACTCTCTCTCACTCACTGTTGTGCACTGTGTCCCTCTCGCACAATCACTGTTGTGTACGATGTCTCTCTCTCTCCCTCACTGTTGTGCACTGTGTATCTCTCTCACTCACTGTTGTGTACTGTGTGTCTCTCTCACACCCACTGTTGTGTACTGTGTCTATCTCACACTCACTGTTGTGTACTGTGTATTTCTCTCACACTCATTGTTGTGTACTGTGTCCCCCTCTCACACTCACTGTTGTGTACTATGTCTCTCTCCCTCACTCACTGTTGTGTACTGTGTGACTCTCTCACACTTACTGTTGTGTACTGCGTCACTCTCACACTCACTGTTGTGTACTATGTCCCTCTCTCTCAATCACTGCTGTGTACTGTGTCCCTCTCTCACACTGTTGTGTACTGTGTGTCTCTCTCACACTCACTGTTGTGTACTGTGTCTATCTCACACTCACTGTTGTGTACTGTGTCTTTCTCCCTCACTCACTGTTGTGTACTGTGTCCCTCTCGAACAATCACTGTTGTGTACGATGTCTCTCTCTCTCCCTCACTGTTGTGCACTGTGTCTCTCTCTCACTCACTGTTGTGTACTGTGTGTCTCTCTCACACACACTGTTGTGTACTGTGTGTCTCTCACACACACTGTTGTGTATTGTGTGTCTCTCTCAATCACTGCTGTGCACTGTGTCCATCTCTCACACTGTTGTGTACTGTGTGTCTCCCTCACACTCACTGTTGTTTACTGTGTCTATCTCACACTCACTGTTGTGTACTGTGTCCCTCTCTCACACTGTTGTGTGCTGTGCATCTCTCTCACACTCACTGTTGTGTACTGTGTCTATCTCACACTCACTGTTGTGTACTGTGTTCCTCTCTCACACTCACTGTTGTGTACTGTGTCACCCTCTCACACTCACTGTTGTGTACTGTGTCCCTCTCTCTCACTCACTGTTGTGTACTGTGTCACCCTCTCTCACTCACTATTGTGTACTGTGTCCCTCTCTCTCACTCACTGGTGCACTGTGTCCCTCTCTCTCCCTCACTGTTGTGTACTGTGTCCCTCTCTCACACTCACTGTTGTGTACTGTGTCACCATCTCTCACTCACTTTTGTGTACTGTGTCCCTCTCTCTCACTCACAGTTGTGTACTTTGTCCCTCTCCCTCACTCACTGTTGTGTACTGTATCCCTCTCTCTCACTCACTGTTGTGTACTGAGTCTCTCTCTCTCATTCACTGTTGTGTAATGTGCCACTTTCTCACACTCACTGTTGTGTACTGTGTCCCTCTCTCACTCACAGTTGTGTACTGTGACCCTCTCTCTCACTCATTGTTGTGTACTTTGTCTCGGTCTCACACTCACTGTTATGTCATGTGTCCCTCTCTCACACTCACTGTTGTGTACTGTGTCCCTCTCGCACACTCACTGTTGTGTACTGTGTCTTTCTCCTTCACTCACTGTTGTGTGCTATGTCCCTCTCTCACACTCAATGTGGTGTACTCTGTCTCTCTCACTCACTCACTGTTGTGTACTGTGTCCCTCTCTCACACTTACTGTTGTATACTGCGTCTCTCTCACACTCACTGTTGTGTACTATGTCCCTCTCTCACATTCACTGTTGTGTACTGTGTCTATCTCACACTCACTGTTGTGTAATGTGTACCTCTCTCACACTCACTGTTAGGTGCTGTGTCACCCTCTCACACTCACTGTTGTGTACTGTGTCCCTCTCTCTCACTCACTGTTGTGTACTGTGTCTCTCTCTCTCACTCACTGTTGTGCACTGCGTCTCTCTCACTCACTGTCGTGTCCTGTGTCTCTCTCACACTCACTGTTGTGTACTGTGTCTATCTCACACTCACTGTTGTGTACTGTGGCACCCTCTCACACTCACTGTTGTGTACTGTGTCCGTCTCTCCCACTCACTGTTGTGTTCTGTGTCCCTCTCTCTCAATCACTGCTGTGTCCTGTATCTCTCTCACACTCACTGTTGTGTACTGTGTCCCTCTCTCTCTCACTCACTGTTGTGTACTGTGGCCCTCTCTCTCACTCACTGTTGTGTACTGTGTCCCTCTCTCTCTCTCTCACTGTTGTGTACTGTGTCTCTCTCTCTCTCACACTCACTGTTGTGTACTGTGTCTCTCTCTCTCTCACACTCACTGTTGTGTACTGTGTGTCTCTCTCTCTCACTCACTGTTGTGTACTGTGTCCCTCTCTCTCAATCACTGTTGTGTACTGTGTCCCTCTCTCTCAATCACTGCTGTGAACTTTCCCTCTCTCTCACTCACTGTTGTGTACTGCGTCTCTCTCACACTCACTGTTGTGTACTGTGTCTCTCTCACACACACTATTGTTTACTGTGTCTCTCACTCTCACTCACTGTTGTGTACTGTGTCTCTCTCACACACACTGTTGTGTACTGTGTCCCTCTCTCACACTCTTGTGCACTGTGTGTCTCTCTCACATTCACTGTTGTGTACTGTGTCTATCTCACACTCACTGTTGTGTACTGTGTACCTCTCTCACACTCGCTGTTTTTTATTGTGTCCCTCTCTCCCACTCACTGTTGTGCACTATGTCTCTCTCACACTCACTGTTGTGTATTGTGTCCCTCTTTCCCACTCACTGTTGTGTACTGTGTCCCTCTCTCTCACTCACTGTTGTGTACTGTGTCCCTCTCTCTCTCTCACTGTTGTTTACTGTGTCTCTCTCTCTCACTCACTGTTGTTTACTGTGTCTCTCTCTCTCACTCACTGTTGTGTACTGCGTCTCTCTCACACTCACTGTTGTGTACTGTGTCTCTCTCACACACACTGTTGTTTACTGTGTCTCTCTCTCTCACTCACTGTTGTGTACTGTGTCTCTCTCACACACACTGTTGTGTACTGTGTCCCTCTCTCACACTCTTGTGTACTGTGTGTCTCTCTCACATTCACTGTTGTGTACTGTGTCTATCTCACACTCACTGTTGTGTAATGTGTACCTCTCTCACACTCACTGTTAGGTGCTGTGTCACCCTCTCACACTCACTGTTGTGTACTGTGTCCCTCTCTCTCACTCACTGTTGTGTACTGTGTCTCTCTCTCTCACTCACTGTTGTGCACTGCGTCTCTCTCACTCACTGTCGTGTCCTGTGTCTCTCTCACACTCACTGTTGTGTACTGTGTCTATCTCACACTCACTGTTGTGTACTGTGGCACCCTCTCACACTCACTGTTGTGTACTGTGTCCCTCTCTCTCACTCACTGTTGTGTACTGTGTCCCTCTCTCTCACTCACTGTTGTGTACTGTTTCCCTCTCTCACACTCACTGTTGTGTACTGTGTGTCTATCTCAGACTCACTGTTGTGTACTGTGTACCTCTCTCACACTCACTGTTGTGTACTGTGTCACCCTCTCACACTCACTGTTGTGTACTGTGTCCCTCTCTCTCACTCACTGTTGTGTACTGTGTCCCTCACTCTCACACACTGTTGTGTACTGTGTCCCTCTCTCACACTCACTGTTGTGTACTGTGTCACCATCTCACACTCACTGTCGTGTAATGTGACCCTCTCTCTCACTCACTGTTGTATACTGTGTCCCTCTCTCTCACTCACTGTTGTGTACTGTGTCTTTCTCCTTCACTCACTGTTGTGTACTGTGTCCCTCTCTCACACTTACTGTTGTATACTGCGTCTCTCTCACACTCACTGTTGTGTACTATGTCCCTCTCTCACATTCACTGTTGTGTACTGTGTCTCTCTCACACTCAATGTTGTGTTCTGTGTCCCTCTCTCTCCCGCACAGTTGTGTACTGTGTATCTCTCTCACTCACTGTTGTGTATTGTATCCCTCTCTCACACTCACTGTTGTGTACTGTGTCTCTCTATCACTCACTGTTGTGTACTGTGTCTCTCTATCACTCACTGTTGTGTACTATGTCCCTCTCTCACATTCACTGTTGTGTACTGTGTCTCTCTCACACTCACTGTTGTGTTCTTTGTCCCTCTCTCTCCCGCACAGTTGTGTACTGTGTCCCTCTCTCTCCCGCACTGTTGTGCACTACGTCCCTTTCTCCCACTCTCTGTTGTGTACTGTGTCCCTCTCTCTCTCTCTCACTGTTGTGCACTGTGTCCGTCTCTCCCACTCACTGTTGTGTACTGTGTCCCTCTCTCTCAATCACTGCTGTGTCCTGTATCTCTCTCACACTCACTGTTGTGTACTGTGTCTCTCTCTCTCTCACTCACTGTTGTGTACTGTGTCTCTCTCTCTCTCTCACTCACTGTTGTGTACTGTGGCCCTCTCTCTCACTCACTGTTGTGTACTGTGTCCCTCTCTCTCAATCACTGTTGTGTACTGTGTCCCTCTCTCTCAATCACTGTTGTGTACTGTGTCCCTCTCTCTCAATCACTGCTGTGAACTTTCCCTCTCTCCCACTCACTGTTGTGTACTGTGTCTCTCTCACACTCACGGTTGTGTACTGTGACTCTCTCTCTCACTGTTGTGTAATGTGTCTCTCTCACACTCACTGTTGTGTACTGTGTCTCTCTCTCTCACTCACTTTAGTGTACTGTGACCCTCTCTCTCAATCACTGCTGTGTACTGTGTCTCTCTCACACTCACTGTTGTGTACTGTGTCTCTCTCACACTCGCTGTTGTGTATTGTGTCCCTCTCTCCCACTCACTGTTGTGCACTATGACTCTCTCACACTCACTGTTGTGTATTGTGTCCCTCTCTCCCACTCACTGTTGTGCACAGTGTCTCTCTCACTCACTCATTGTTGTGTACTGTGTCCCTCTCTCTCACTCATTGTTGTGTACTATGTCCCTCTCTCTCACTCACTGTTGTGTACTGTGTCTCTCTCTCTCACTCGCTGTTGTGTACTGTTTCCCTCTCTCTCACTCACTGTTGTTTACTGTGTCCCTCTCTCTCACTCACTGTTGTGTACTGTGTCCCTCTCACACACTCACTGTTGTGTACTGTGTCTCTCTCACACTCACTGTTGAGTACTGCGTCTCTCTCACACACACTGTCGTGTCCTGTGTCTCTCACTCACTCACTGTTGTGCACTGTGTCTCTCTCACACTCACTGTTGTGTACTGTGTCTATATCACACTCACTGTTGTGTACTGTGTACCTCTCTCACACTCACTGTTGTGTGCTGTGTCACCCTCTCACACTCACTGTTGTGTACTGTGTCCCTCTCTCTCACTCACTGTTGTGTACTGTGTCCCTCTCTCTCACTCACTGTTGTACACTGTGTCCCTCTCTCTCACTCACTGTTGTCTACTGTGTCTTTCTCTCTCACTCACTGTTGTGTACTGTGTCCCTCTCTGACACTGAATGTGGTGCACTGTGTCTCTCACACTCACTCACTGTTGTGTACTATGTCCCTCTCTCACTCACTGTTGTGTACTGTGTCCCTCTCTCTCAATCACTGCTGTGTACTGTGTCCCTCTCTCACACTGTTGTGTACTGTGTGTCTCTCTCACACTCACTGTTGTGTACTGTGTCTATCTCACACTCACTGTTGTATACTGTGTCTTTCTCCCTCACTCACTGTTGTGTACGATGTCTCTCTCTCTCCCTCACTGTTGTGCACTGTGTCTCTCTCTCACTCACTGTTGTGTACTGTGTGTCTCTCTCACACCCACTGTTGTGTACTGTGTCTATCTCACACTCACTGTTGTGTACTGTGTATTTCTCTCACACTCATTGTTGTGTACTGTGTCCCCCTCTCACACTCACTGTTGTGTACTATGTCTCTCTCCCTCACTCACTGTTGTGTACTGTCAGTCTCTCACACTTACTGTTGTGTACTGCATCACTCTCACACTCACTGTTGTGTACTATGTCCCTCTCTCACATTCACTGTTGTGTACTGTGTCTCTATCTCTCTCCCGCACTGTTGTGTACTGTGTCCCTCTCTCTCCCGCAACTGTTGTGTACTCTGTCCCTCTCTCCCAATCTCTGTTGTGTACTGTGTCCCTCTCTCTGTCTCAGTGTTGTGCACTGTGTCCGTCTCTCTCACTCACTGTTGTGTACTGTGTCCGTCTCTCCCACTCACTGTTGTGTACTGTGTCCCTCTCTCTCAATCACTGCTGTGTACTGTGTCTCTCTCACACTCACTGTTGTGAACTGTGTCTCTCTCTCTCTCACTCACTTTTGTGTACTGTGTCTCTCTCTCTCTCACTCGCTGTTGTGTACTGTTTCCCTCTCTCTCACTCACTGTTGTTTACTGTGTCCCTCTCTCTCACTCACTGTTGTGTACTGTGTCCCTCTCAGACACTCACTGTTGTGTACTGTGTCCCTCTCACACACTCACTGTTGTGTACTGTGTCTCTCTCACACTCACTGTTGAGTACTGTGTGTCTCTCACACACACTGTTGTGTATTGTGTGTCTCTCTCAATCACTGCTGTGCACTGTGTCCATCTCTCACACTGTTGTGTACTGTGTGTCTCCCTCACACTCACTGTTGTTTACTGTGTCTATCTCACACTCACTGTTGTGTACTGTGTCCCTCTCTCACACTGTTGTGTGCTGTGCATCTCTCTCACACTCACTGTTGTGTACTGTGTCTATCTCACACTCACTGTTGTGTACTGTGTTCCTCTCTCACACTCACTGTTGTGTACTGTGTCACCCTCTCACACTCACTGTTGTGTACTGTGTCCCTCTCTCTCACTCACTGTTGTGTACTGTGTCACCCTCTCTCACTCACTATTGTGTACTGTGTCCCTCTCTCTCACTCACTGGTGCACTGTGTCCCTCTCTCTCCCTCACTGTTGTGTACTGTGTCCCTCTCTCACACTCACTGTTGTGTACTGTGTCACCATCTCTCACTCACTTTTGTGTACTGTGTCCCTCTCTCTCACTCACAGTTGTGTACTTTGTCCCTCTCCCTCACTCACTGTTGTGTACTGTATCCCTCTCTCTCACTCACTGTTGTGTACTGAGTCTCTCTCTCTCATTCACTGTTGTGTAATGTGCCACTTTCTCACACTCACTGTTGTGTACTGTGTCCCTCTCTCACTCACAGTTGTGTACTGTGACCCTCTCTCTCACTCATTGTTGTGTACTTTGTCTCGGTCTCACACTCACTGTTATGTCATGTGTCCCTCTCTCACACTCACTGTTGTGTACTGTGTCCCTCTCGCACACTCACTGTTGTGTACTGTGTCTTTCTCCTTCACTCACTGTTGTGTGCTATGTCCCTCTCTCACACTCAATGTGGTGTACTCTGTCTCTCTCACTCACTCACTGTTGTGTACTGTGTCCCTCTCTCACACTTACTGTTGTATACTGCGTCTCTCTCACACTCACTGTTGTGTACTATGTCCCTCTCTCACATTCACTGTTGTGTACTGTGTCTATCTCACACTCACTGTTGTGTAATGTGTACCTCTCTCACACTCACTGTTAGGTGCTGTGTCACCCTCTCACACTCACTGTTGTGTACTGTGTCCCTCTCTCTCACTCACTGTTGTGTACTGTGTCTCTCTCTCTCACTCACTGTTGTGCACTGCGTCTCTCTCACTCACTGTCGTGTCCTGTGTCTCTCTCACACTCACTGTTGTGTACTGTGTCTATCTCACACTCACTGTTGTGTACTGTGGCACCCTCTCACACTCACTGTTGTGTACTGTGTCCGTCTCTCCCACTCACTGTTGTGTTCTGTGTCCCTCTCTCTCAATCACTGCTGTGTCCTGTATCTCTCTCACACTCACTGTTGTGTACTGTGTCCCTCTCTCTCTCACTCACTGTTGTGTACTGTGGCCCTCTCTCTCACTCACTGTTGTGTACTGTGTCCCTCTCTCTCTCTCTCACTGTTGTGTACTGTGTCTCTCTCTCTCTCACACTCACTGTTGTGTACTGTGTCTCTCTCTCTCTCACACTCACTGTTGTGTACTGTGTGTCTCTCTCTCTCACTCACTGTTGTGTACTGTGTCCCTCTCTCTCAATCACTGTTGTGTACTGTGTCCCTCTCTCTCAATCACTGCTGTGAACTTTCCCTCTCTCTCACTCACTGTTGTGTACTGCGTCTCTCTCACACTCACTGTTGTGTACTGTGTCTCTCTCACACACACTATTGTTTACTGTGTCTCTCACTCTCACTCACTGTTGTGTACTGTGTCTCTCTCACACACACTGTTGTGTACTGTGTCCCTCTCTCACACTCTTGTGCACTGTGTGTCTCTCTCACATTCACTGTTGTGTACTGTGTCTATCTCACACTCACTGTTGTGTACTGTGTACCTCTCTCACACTCGCTGTTTTTTATTGTGTCCCTCTCTCCCACTCACTGTTGTGCACTATGTCTCTCTCACACTCACTGTTGTGTATTGTGTCCCTCTTTCCCACTCACTGTTGTGTACTGTGTCCCTCTCTCTCACTCACTGTTGTGTACTGTGTCCCTCTCTCTCTCTCACTGTTGTTTACTGTGTCTCTCTCTCTCACTCACTGTTGTTTACTGTGTCTCTCTCTCTCACTCACTGTTGTGTACTGCGTCTCTCTCACACTCACTGTTGTGTACTGTGTCTCTCTCACACACACTGTTGTTTACTGTGTCTCTCTCTCTCACTCACTGTTGTGTACTGTGTCTCTCTCACACACACTGTTGTGTACTGTGTCCCTCTCTCACACTCTTGTGTACTGTGTGTCTCTCTCACATTCACTGTTGTGTACTGTGTCTATCTCACACTCACTGTTGTGTAATGTGTACCTCTCTCACACTCACTGTTAGGTGCTGTGTCACCCTCTCACACTCACTGTTGTGTACTGTGTCCCTCTCTCTCACTCACTGTTGTGTACTGTGTCTCTCTCTCTCACTCACTGTTGTGCACTGCGTCTCTCTCACTCACTGTCGTGTCCTGTGTCTCTCTCACACTCACTGTTGTGTACTGTGTCTATCTCACACTCACTGTTGTGTACTGTGGCACCCTCTCACACTCACTGTTGTGTACTGTGTCCCTCTCTCTCACTCACTGTTGTGTACTGTGTCCCTCTCTCTCACTCACTGTTGTGTACTGTTTCCCTCTCTCACACTCACTGTTGTGTACTGTGTGTCTATCTCAGACTCACTGTTGTGTACTGTGTACCTCTCTCACACTCACTGTTGTGTACTGTGTCACCCTCTCACACTCACTGTTGTGTACTGTGTCCCTCTCTCTCACTCACTGTTGTGTACTGTGTCCCTCACTCTCACACACTGTTGTGTACTGTGTCCCTCTCTCACACTCACTGTTGTGTACTGTGTCACCATCTCACACTCACTGTCGTGTAATGTGACCCTCTCTCTCACTCACTGTTGTATACTGTGTCCCTCTCTCTCACTCACTGTTGTGTACTGTGTCTTTCTCCTTCACTCACTGTTGTGTACTGTGTCCCTCTCTCACACTTACTGTTGTATACTGCGTCTCTCTCACACTCACTGTTGTGTACTATGTCCCTCTCTCACATTCACTGTTGTGTACTGTGTCTCTCTCACACTCAATGTTGTGTTCTGTGTCCCTCTCTCTCCCGCACAGTTGTGTACTGTGTATCTCTCTCACTCACTGTTGTGTATTGTATCCCTCTCTCACACTCACTGTTGTGTACTGTGTCTCTCTATCACTCACTGTTGTGTACTGTGTCTCTCTATCACTCACTGTTGTGTACTATGTCCCTCTCTCACATTCACTGTTGTGTACTGTGTCTCTCTCACACTCACTGTTGTGTTCTTTGTCCCTCTCTCTCCCGCACAGTTGTGTACTGTGTCCCTCTCTCTCCCGCACTGTTGTGCACTACGTCCCTTTCTCCCACTCTCTGTTGTGTACTGTGTCCCTCTCTCTCTCTCTCACTGTTGTGCACTGTGTCCGTCTCTCCCACTCACTGTTGTGTACTGTGTCCCTCTCTCTCAATCACTGCTGTGTCCTGTATCTCTCTCACACTCACTGTTGTGTACTGTGTCTCTCTCTCTCTCACTCACTGTTGTGTACTGTGTCTCTCTCTCTCTCTCACTCACTGTTGTGTACTGTGGCCCTCTCTCTCACTCACTGTTGTGTACTGTGTCCCTCTCTCTCAATCACTGTTGTGTACTGTGTCCCTCTCTCTCAATCACTGTTGTGTACTGTGTCCCTCTCTCTCAATCACTGCTGTGAACTTTCCCTCTCTCCCACTCACTGTTGTGTACTGTGTCTCTCTCACACTCACGGTTGTGTACTGTGACTCTCTCTCTCACTGTTGTGTAATGTGTCTCTCTCACACTCACTGTTGTGTACTGTGTCTCTCTCTCTCTCACTCACTTTAGTGTACTGTGACCCTCTCTCTCAATCACTGCTGTGTACTGTGTCTCTCTCACACTCACTGTTGTGTACTGTGTCTCTCTCACACTCGCTGTTGTGTATTGTGTCCCTCTCTCCCACTCACTGTTGTGCACTATGACTCTCTCACACTCACTGTTGTGTATTGTGTCCCTCTCTCCCACTCACTGTTGTGCACAGTGTCTCTCTCACTCACTCATTGTTGTGTACTGTGTCCCTCTCTCTCACTCATTGTTGTGTACTATGTCCCTCTCTCTCACTCACTGTTGTGTACTGTGTCTCTCTCTCTCACTCGCTGTTGTGTACTGTTTCCCTCTCTCTCACTCACTGTTGTTTACTGTGTCCCTCTCTCTCACTCACTGTTGTGTACTGTGTCTCTCTCACACTCACTGTTGAGTACTGCGTCTCTCTCACACACACTGTCGTGTCCTGTGTCTCTCACTCACTCACTGTTGTGCACTGTGTCTCTCTCACACTCACTGTTGTGTACTGTGTCTATATCACACTCACTGTTGTGTACTGTGTCCCTCTCTCACACTCTTGTGTACTGTGTGCCTCTCTCTCACATTCACTGTTGTGTACTGTGTCTATCTCACACTCACTGTTGTGTACTGTGTACCTCTCTCACACTCACTGTTGTGTGCTGTGTCACCCTCTCACACTCACTGTTGTGTACTGTGTCCCTCTCTCTCACTCACTGTTGTGTACTGTGTCCCTCTCTCTCACTCACTGTTGTACACTGTGTCCCTCTCTCTCACTCACTGTTGTCTACTGTGTCTTTCTCTCTCACTCACTGTTGTGTACTGTGTCCCTCTCTGACACTGAATGTGGTGCACTGTGTCTCTCACACTCACTCACTGTTGTGTACTATGTCCCTCTCTCACTCACTGTTGTGTACTGTGTCCCTCTCTCTCAATCACTGCTGTGTACTGTGTCCCTCTCTCACACTGTTGTGTACTGTGTGTCTCTCTCACACTCACTGTTGTGTACTGTGTCTATCTCACACTCACTGTTGTATACTGTGTCTTTCTCCCTCACTCACTGTTGTGTACGATGTCTCTCTCTCTCCCTCACTGTTGTGCACTGTGTCTCTCTCTCACTCACTGTTGTGTACTGTGTGTCTCTCTCACACCCACTGTTGTGTACTGTGTCTATCTCACACTCACTGTTGTGTACTGTGTATTTCTCTCACACTCATTGTTGTGTACTGTGTCCCCCTCTCACACTCACTGTTGTGTACTATGTCTCTCTCCCTCACTCACTGTTGTGTACTGTCAGTCTCTCACACTTACTGTTGTGTACTGCATCACTCTCACACTCACTGTTGTGTACTATGTCCCTCTCTCACATTCACTGTTGTGTACTGTGTCTCTATCTCTCTCCCGCACTGTTGTGTACTGTGTCCCTCTCTCTCCCGCAACTGTTGTGTACTCTGTCCCTCTCTCCCAATCTCTGTTGTGTACTGTGTCCCTCTCTCTGTCTCAGTGTTGTGCACTGTGTCCGTCTCTCTCACTCACTGTTGTGTACTGTGTCCGTCTCTCCCACTCACTGTTGTGTACTGTGTCCCTCTCTCTCAATCACTGCTGTGTACTGTGTCTCTCTCACACTCACTGTTGTGAACTGTGTCTCTCTCTCTCTCACTCACTTTTGTGTACTGTGTCTCTCTCTCTCTCACTCGCTGTTGTGTACTGTTTCCCTCTCTCTCACTCACTGTTGTTTACTGTGTCCCTCTCTCTCACTCACTGTTGTGTACTGTGTCCCTCTCAGACACTCACTGTTGTGTACTGTGTCCCTCTCACACACTCACTGTTGTGTACTGTGTCTCTCTCACACTCACTGTTGAGTACTGCGTCTCTCTCACACACACTGTCGTGTACTGTGTCTCTCACTCACTCACTGTTTGGAAAGTGTCTCTCTCACACTCACTGTTGTGTACTGTGTCTATATCACACTCACTGTTGTGTACTGTGTCCCTCTCTCACACTCTTGTGTACTGTGTGCTTCTCTCTCACATTCACTGTTGTGTACTGTGTCTATCTCACACTCACTGTTGTGTACTGTGTACCTCTCTCACACTCACTGTTGTGTGCTGTGTCACCCTCTCACACTCACTGTTGTGTACTGTGTCCCTCTCTCTCACTCACTGTTGTGTATTGTATCCCTCTCTCTCACTCACTGTTGTACACTGTGTCCCTCTCTCTCACTCACTGTTGTGTACTGTGTCTTTCTCTCTCACTCACTGTTGAGTACTGTGTCCCTCTCTCTCAATCACTGATGTGAACTGTGTCTCTCTCACACTCACTGTTGTGTACTGTGTCTCTCTCACACTCACTGTTGTGTACTGTGACTCTCTCTCTCACTGTTGTGCAATGTGTCTCTCTCACACTCACTGTTGTGTACTGTGTCTCTCTCACAGTCGCTGTTGTGTATTGTGTCCCTCTCTCCCATTCACTGTTGTGCACTATGTCTCTCTCACACTCACTGTTGTGTATTGTGTCCCTCTCTCCCACTCACTTTTGTGCAGTATGTCTCTCTCACACTCACTGCTGTGTGCTGTGTCTCTCTCACTCACTCATTGTTGTGTACTGTGTCCTTCTCTCTCACTCACTGTTGTGTACTGTGTCCCTCTCTCTCACTCGCTGTTGTGTACTGTGTCTATCTCACTCTCACTGTGGTGTACTGTGTCTCTATTTCTCACTCACTGTTGTGTACTGTGTGTCTCTCTCTCACTCACAGTTGTGTACTGTGTGTCTCTCTCTCACCGACAGTTGTGAACTGTGTCCCTCTGTCTCACTCACTGTTGTGTCCTGTGTCCTTCTCTCACACTCAATGTTGTGTACTGTGTCTCTCTATCAATCACTGTTGTGTACTGTGTCTCTCTCTCACTCACTGATGTGCACTGTGTCCCTGTCTCTCACTCACTGTTGTGTACTGTGTCTCTCTCACTCTCTTTGTTCTGTTCTGTGTCCCTCTCTCTCAGTCGCTGTTGTGTACTGTGTATCTCTCTCACTCACTGTTGTGTACAGTGTGCCTCTCACTCACTCACTGTTGTGTACTGTGTCCCTCTCTCACACTCACTGTTGTGTACTGTGTCCCACTCTCTTAATCACTGTTGTGTACTGTGTCCCTCTCTCTCCCTCACTGTTGTGTACTGTTTGTCTCTCTCACACTCACTGTTGTGTACTGTGTCCCTCTCTCACACTCACTGTTGTGTACTGTGTCTCTCTCTCACTCACGGTTGTGTATTGTGTCCCTCTCTCACACTCACTGTTGTGTACTGTGTCTCTCTCTCACTCACTGATGTGCACTGTGTCCCTCTCCCTCACTCACTGTTGTGTACTGTGTCCCTCTCTCACACACACTGTTGTGTACTGTGTCTCTCTCTCTCACTCACTGTTGTGTACTGTGACCCTCTCTCTCACTCATTGTTGTGTACTGTGTCTCGCTCTCACACTCACTGTTGTGTCCTGTGTCCCTCTCTCACACTCACTGTTGTGTACTGTGTCCCACTCTCTGAATCACTGTTGTGTACTGTGTCCCTCTCTCTCCCTCACTGTTGTGTACTGTTTGTCTCTCTCACACTCACTGTTGTGTACTGTGTCCCTTCTCACATTCACTGTTGTGTTCTGTGTCCCTCTCTCTCCCGCACAGTTGTGTACTGTGTCCCTCTCTCTCCCGCACTGTTGTGCACTGTGTCCGTCTGTCCCACTCACTGTTGTGTACTGTGTCCCTCTCTCTCAATCACTGCTGTGTCCTGTGTCTCTCTCACACACACTGCTGTGTACTGTGTCTCTCTCTCTCTCACTCACTGTTGTGTACTGTGTCTCTCTCTCTCTCTCACTCACTGTTGTGTACTGTGGCCCTCTCTCTCACTCACTGTTGTGTACTGTGTCCCTCTCTCTCTCTCACTGTTGTGTACTGTGTCTCTCTCACACTCACTGTTGTGTACTGTGTCTCTCTCTCTCTCACTCACTGTTGTATACTGTGTCTCTCTCTCACACTCACTGTTGTGTACTGTGTTCCTCTCTCTCACTCACTGTTGTGTACTGTGTCTCTCTCTCACACTCACTGTTGTGTACTGTGTTCCTCACTCTCACTCACTGTTGTGTACTGTGTCTCTCTCTCACTCACTGTTGTGTACTGTGTTCCTCTCTCACACTCACTGTTGTGTACTGTGTCTTTCTCTCTCACACACTGTTATGTACTGTGTCTCTCTCTCACTCACTGTTGTGTACTGTGTTCCTCTCTTTCATTCACTGTTGTGTACTGTGTCTCTCTCTCACTAACTGTTGTGTACTGTGTTCCTCTCTCTCACTCACTGTTGTGTAATGTGTCTCTCTCTCACACTCACAGTTGTGTACTGTGTCTTTCTCACTCACTGTTGTGTACTGTGTTTCTCTCTCTCACGAACTGTTGTGTACTGTGTACCTCTCTCTCGCTGTTGTGTACTATGTCACTCTCTCTCAATCATTGTTGTGTACTGTGTTTTTCTCTCTCACTCACTGTTGTGTACTGTGTCCCTCTCTCTCACTCACTGTTGTGCACTGTTTCCCTCTCGCACACTCACTGTTGTGTACTGTGACCATCTCTCTCACTCACTGTTGTGTACTGTGTCCCTCTCTCTCACTCACTGATGGGTACTGTGTCACTCTCTCTCAATCACTGATGTGTACTGTGTCACTCTCTCTCACTCACTATTGTGTACTGTGTCCCTCTCGCACACTCACTGTTGTGTACTGTGTCCCCCTATCTCACTCACTGTTGTGTACTGTGTCCCTCTCTCTCACTCACTGTTGTGTACTGTGTCACCCTCTCTCAATCACTGTTGTGTATGGTGTCTCTATCTCCCCCTCACTGTTGTGTACTGTGTGTCTCTCTCACATTCACTGTTGTGTACTGTGTCTCTCTCTCTCACTCACTGTTGTGTCCTGTGTCCCTCTCTCTCTCTCTCACTGTTGTGTATTGTGTCCCTCTCTCAAATTCACTGTTGTGTACTGTGTCCCTCTCTCTCACTCACTGTTGTGTAATGTGTCCCTCTCTCTCACTCACTGTTGTGTACTGTGTCTATCTCACACTCACTGTTGTGTACTGTGTCACTCTCTCTCACTCACTGTTGTGCACTGTGTCCCTCTCGCACAATCACTGTTGTGTACGATGTCTCTCTCTCTCCCTCACTGTTGTGCACTGTGTATCTCTCTCACTCACTGTTGTGTACTGTGTGTCTCTCTCACACCCACTGTTGTGTACTGTGTCTATCTCACACTCACTGTTGTGTACTGTGTATTTCTCTCACACTCATTGTTGTGTACTGTGTCCCCCTCTCACACTCACTGTTGTGTACTATGTCTCTCTCCCTCACTCACTGTTGTGTACTGTGTGACTCTCTCACACTTACTGTTGTGTACTGCGTCACTCTCACACTCACTGTTGTGTACTATGTCCCTCTCTCTCAATCACTGCTGTGTACTGTGTCCCTCTCTCACACTGTTGTGTACTGTGTGTCTCTCTCACACTCACTGTTGTGTACTGTGTCTATCTCACACTCACTGTTGTGTACTGTGTCTTTCTCCCTCACTCACTGTTGTGTACTGTGTCCCTCTCTCACACTTACTGTTGTATACTGCGTCTCTCTCACACTCACTGTTGTGTACTATGTCCCTCTCTCACATTCACTGTTGTGTACTGTGTCTATCTCACACTCACTGTTGTGTAATGTGTACCTCTCTCACACTCACTGTTAGGTGCTGTGTCACCCTCTCACACTCACTGTTGTGTACTGTGTCCCTCTCTCTCACTCACTGTTGTGTACTGTGTCTCTCTCTCTCACTCACTGTTGTGCACTGCGTCTCTCTCACTCACTGTCGTGTCCTGTGTCTCTCTCACACTCACTGTTGTGTACTGTGTCTATCTCACACTCACTGTTGTGTACTGTGGCACCCTCTCACACTCACTGTTGTGTACTGTGTCCGTCTCTCCCACTCACTGTTGTGTTCTGTGTCCCTCTCTCTCAATCACTGCTGTGTCCTGCATCTCTCTCACACTCACTGTTGTGTACTGTGTCCCTCTCTCTCTCACTCACTGTTGTGTACTGTGGCCCTCTCTCTCACTCACTGTTGTGTACTGTGTCCCTCTCTCTCTCTCTCACTGTTGTGTACTGTGTCTCTCTCTCTCTCACACTCACTGTTGTGTACTGTGTCTCTCTCTCTCTCACACTCACTGTTGTGTACTGTGTGTCTCTCTCTCTCACTCACTGTTGTGTACTGTGTCCCTCTCTCTCAATCACTGTTGTGTACTGTGTCCCTCTCTCTCAATCACTGCTGTGAACTTTCCCTCTCTCTCACTCACTGTTGTGTACTGCGTCTCTCTCACACTCACTGTTGTGTACTGTGTCTCTCTCACACACACTATTGTTTACTGTGTCTCTCTCTCTCACTCACTGTTGTGTACTGTGTCTCTCTCACACACACTGTTGTGTACTGTGTCCCTCTCTCACACTCTTGTGCACTGTGTGTCTCTCTCACATTCACTGTTGTGTACTGTGTCTATCTCACACTCACTGTTGTGTACTGTGTACCTCTCTCACACTCGCTGTTTTTTATTGTGTCCCTCTCTCCCACTCACTGTTGTGCACTATGTCTCTCTCACACTCACTGTTGTGTATTGTGTCCCTCTTTCCCACTCACTGTTGTGTACTGTGTCCCTCTCTCTCACTCACTGTTGTGTACTGTGTCCCTCTCTCTCTCTCACTGTTGTTTACTGTGTCTCTCTCTCTCACTCACTGTTGTTTACTGTGTCTCTCTCTCTCACTCACTGTTGTGTACTGCGTCTCTCTCACACTCACTGTTGTGTACTGTGTCTCTCTCACACACACTGTTGTTTACTGTGTCTCTCTCTCTCACTCACTGTTGTGTACTGTGTCTCTCTCACACACACTGTTGTGTACTGTGTCCCTCTCTCACACTCTTGTGTACTGTGTGTCTCTCTCACATTCACTGTTGTGTACTGTGTCTATCTCACACTCACTGTTGTGTAATGTGTACCTCTCTCACACTCACTGTTAGGTGCTGTGTCACCCTCTCACACTCACTGTTGTGTACTGTGTCCCTCTCTCTCACTCACTGTTGTGTACTGTGTCTCTCTCTCTCACTCACTGTTGTGCACTGCGTCTCTCTCACTCACTGTCGTGTCCTGTGTCTCTCTCACACTCACTGTTGTGTACTGTGTCTATCTCACACTCACTGTTGTGTACTGTGGCACCCTCTCACACTCACTGTTGTGTACTGTGTCCCTCTCTCTCACTCACTGTTGTGTACTGTGTCCCTCTCTCTCACTCACTGTTGTGTACTGTTTCCCTCTCTCACACTCACTGTTGTGTACTGTGTGTCTATCTCAGACTCACTGTTGTGTACTGTGTACCTCTCTCACACTCACTGTTGTGTACTGTGTCACCCTCTCACACTCACTGTTGTGTACTGTGTCCCTCTCTCTCACTCACTGTTGTGTACTGTGTCCCTCACTCTCACACACTGTTGTGTACTGTGTCCCTCTCTCACACTCACTGTTGTGTACTGTGTCACCATCTCACACTCACTGTCGTGTAATGTGACCCTCTCTCTCACTCACTGTTGTATACTGTGTCCCTCTCTCTCACTCACTGTTGTGTACTGTGTCTTTCTCCTTCACTCACTGTTGTGTACTGTGTCCCTCTCTCACACTTACTGATGTATACTGCGTCTCTCTCACACTCACTGTTGTGTACTATGTCCCTCTCTCACATTCACTGTTGTGTACTGTGTCTCTCTCACACTCAATGTTGTGTTCTGTGTCCCTCTCTCTCCCGCACAGTTGTGTACTGTGTATCTCTCTCACTCACTGTTGTGTATTGTATCCCTCTCTCACACTCACTGTTGTGTACTGTGTCTCTCTATCACTCACTGTTGTGTACTGTGTCTCTCTATCACTCACTGTTGTGTACTATGTCCCTCTCTCACATTCACTGTTGTGTACTGTGTCTCTCTCACACTCACTGTTGTGTTCTTTGTCCCTCTCTCTCCCGCACAGTTGTGTACTGTGTCCCTCTCTCTCCCGCACTGTTGTGCACTACGTCCCTTTCTCCCACTCTCTGTTGTGTACTGTGTCCCTCTCTCTCTCTCTCACTGTTGTGCACTGTGTCCGTCTCTCCCACTCACTGTTGTGTACTGTGTCCCTCTCTCTCAATCACTGCTGTGTCCTGTATCTCTCTCACACTCACTGTTGTGTACTGTGTCTCTCTCTCTCTCACTCACTGTTGTGTACTGTGTCTCTCTCTCTCTCTCACTCACTGTTGTGTACTGTGGCCCTCTCTCTCACTCACTGTTGTGTACTGTGTCCCTCTCTCTCAATCACTGTTGTGTACTGTGTCCCTCTCTCTCAATCACTGTTGTGTACTGTGTCCCTCTCTCTCAATCACTGCTGTGAACTTTCCCTCTCTCCCACTCACTGTTGTGTACTGTGTCTCTCTCACACTCACGGTTGTGTACTGTGACTCTCTCTCTCACTGTTGTGTAATGTGTCTCTCTCACACTCACTGTTGTGTACTGTGTCTCTCTCTCTCACTCACTTTAGTGTACTGTGACCCTCTCTCTCAATCACTGCTGTGTACTGTGTCTCTCTCACACTCACTGTTGTGCACTATGACTCTCTCACACTCACTGTTGTGTATTGTGTCCCTCTCTCCCACTCACTGTTGTGCACAGTGTCTCTCTCACTCACTCATTGTTGTGTACTGTGTCCCTCTCTCTCACTCATTGTTGTGTACTATGTCCCTCTCTCTCACTCACTGTTGTGTACTGTGTCTCTCTCTCTCACTCGCTGTTGTGTACTGTTTCCCTCTCTCTCACTCACTGTTGTTTACTGTGTCCCTCTCTCTCACTCACTGTTGTGTACTGTGTCCCTCTCACACACTCACTGTTGTGTACTGTGTCTCTCTCACACTCACTGTTGAGTACTGCGTCTCTCTCACACACACTGTCGTGTCCTGTGTCTCTCACTCACTCACTGTTGTGCACTGTGTCTCTCTCACACTCACTGTTGTGTACTGTGTCTATATCACACTCACTGTTGTGTACTGTGTCCCTCTCTCACACTCTTGTGTACTGTGTGCCTCTCTCTCACATTCACTGTTGTGTACTGTGTCTATCTCACACTCACTGTTGTGTACTGTGTACCTCTCTCACACTCACTGTTGTGTGCTGTGTCACCCTCTCACACTCACTGTTGTGTACTGTGTCCCTCTCTCTCACTCACTGTTGTGTACTGTGTCCCTCTCTCTCACTCACTGTTGTACACTGTGTCCCTCTCTCTCACTCACTGTTGTCTACTGTGTCTTTCTCTCTCACTCACTGTTGTGTACTGTGTCCCTCTCTGACACTGAATGTGGTGCACTGTGTCTCTCACACTCACTCACTGTTGTGTACTATGTCCCTCTCTCACTCACTGTTGTGTACTGTGTCCCACTCTCTCAATCACTGCTGTGTACTGTGTCCCTCTCTCACACTGTTGTGTACTGTGTGTCTCTCTCACACTCACTGTTGTGTACTGTGTCTATCTCACACTCACTGTTGTATACTGTGTCTTTCTCCCTCACTCACTGTTGTGTACGATGTCTCTCTCTCTCCCTCACTGTTGTGCACTGTGTCTCTCTCTCACTCACTGTTGTGTACTGTGTGTCTCTCTCACACCCACTGTTGTGTACTGTGTCTATCTCACACTCACTGTTGTGTACTGTGTATTTCTCTCACACTCATTGTTGTGTACTGTGTCCCCCTCTCACACTCACTGTTGTGTACTATGTCTCTCTCCCTCACTCACTGTTGTGTACTGTCAGTCTCTCACACTTACTGTTGTGTACTGCATCACTCTCACACTCACTGTTGTGTACTAAGTCCCTCTCTCACATTCACTGTTGTGTACTGTGTCTCTATCTCTCTCCCGCACTGTTGTGTACTGTGTCCCTCTCTCTCCCGCAACTGTTGTGTACTCTGTCCCTCTCTCCCAATCTCTGTTGTGTACTGTGTCCCTCTCTCTGTCTCAGTGTTGTGCACTGTGTCCGTCTCTCTCACTCACTGTTGTGTACTGTGTCCGTCTCTCCCACTCACTGTTGTGTACTGTGTCCCTCTCTCTCAATCACTGCTGTGTACTGTGTCTCTCTCACACTCACTGTTGTGAACTGTGTCTCTCTCTCTCTCACTCACTTTTGTGTACTGTGTCTCTCTCTCTCTCACTCGCTGTTGTGTACTGTTTCCCTCTCTCTCACTCACTGTTGTTTACTGTGTCCCTCTCTCTCACTCACTGTTGTGTACTGTGTCCCTCTCAGACACTCACTGTTGTGTACTGTGTCCCTCTCACACACTCACTGTTGTGTACTGTGTCTCTCTCACACTCACTGTTGAGTACTGCGTCTCTCTCACACACACTGTCGTGTACTGTGTCTCTCACTCACTCACTGTTTGGAAAGTGTCTCTCTCACACTCACTGTTGTGTACTGTGTCTATATCACACTCACTGTTGTGTACTGTGTCCCTCTCTCACACTCTTGTGTACTGTGTGCTTCTCTCTCACATTCACTGTTGTGTACTGTGTCTATCTCACACTCACTGTTGTGTACTGTGTACCTCTCTCACACTCACTGTTGTGTGCTGTGTCACCCTCTCACACTCACTGTTGTGTACTGTGTCCCTCTCTCTCACTCACTGTTGTGTATTGTATCCCTCTCTCTCACTCACTGTTGTACACTGTGTCCCTCTCTCTCACTCACTGTTGTGTACTGTGTCTTTCTCTCTCACTCACTGTTGAGTACTGTGTCCCTCTCTCTCAATCACTGATGTGAACTGTGTCTCTCTCACACTCACTGTTGTGTACTGTGTCTCTCTCACACTCACTGTTGTGTACTGTGACTCTCTCTCTCACTGTTGTGCAATGTGTCTCTCTCACACTCACTGTTGTGTACTGTGTCTCTCTCACAGTCGCTGTTGTGTATTGTGTCCCTCTCTCCCATTCACTGTTGTGCACTATGTCTCTCTCACACTCACTGTTGTGTATTGTGTCCCTCTCTCCCACTCACTTTTGTGCAGTATGTCTCTCTCACACTCACTGCTGTGTGCTGTGTCTCTCTCACTCACTCATTGTTGTGTACTGTGTCCTTCTCTCTCACTCACTGTTGTGTACTGTGTCCCTCTCTCTCACTCGCTGTTGTGTACTGTGTCTATCTCACTCTCACTGTGGTGTACTGTGTCTCTATTTCTCACTCACTGTTGTGTACTGTGTGTCTCTCTCTCACTCACAGTTGTGTACTGTGTGTCTCTCTCTCACCGACAGTTGTGAACTGTGTCCCTCTGTCTCACTCACTGTTGTGTCCTGTGTCCTTCTCTCACACTCAATGTTGTGTACTGTGTCTCTCTATCAATCACTGTTGTGTACTGTGTCTCTCTCTCACTCACTGATGTGCACTGTGTCCCTGTCTCTCACTCACTGTTGTGTACTGTGTCTCTCTCACTCTCTTTGTTCTGTTCTGTGTCCCTCTCTCTCAGTCGCTGTTGTGTACTGTGTATCTCTCTCACTCACTGTTGTGTACAGTGTGCCTCTCACTCACTCACTGTTGTGTACTGTGTCCCTCTCTCACACTCACTGTTGTGTACTGTGTCCCACTCTCTTAATCACTGTTGTGTACTGTGTCCCTCTCTCTCCCTCACTGTTGTGTACTGTTTGTCTCTCTCACACTCACTGTTGTGTACTGTGTCCCTCTCTCACACTCACTGTTGTGTACTGTGTCTCTCTCTCACTCACGGTTGTGTATTGTGTCCCTCTCTCACACTCACTGTTGTGTACTGTGTCTCTCTCTCACTCACTGATGTGCACTGTGTCCCTCTCCCTCACTCACTGTTGTGTACTGTGTCCCTCTCTCACACACACTGTTGTGTACTGTGTCTCTCTCTCTCACTCACTGTTGTGTACTGTGACCCTCTCTCTCACTCATTGTTGTGTACTGTGTCTCGCTCTCACACTCACTGTTGTGTCCTGTGTCCCTCTCTCACACTCACTGTTGTGTACTGTGTCCCACTCTCTGAATCACTGTTGTGTACTGTGTCCCTCTCTCTCCCTCACTGTTGTGTACTGTTTGTCTCTCTCACACTCACTGTTGTGTACTGTGTCCCTTCTCACATTCACTGTTGTGTTCTGTGTCCCTCTCTCTCCCGCACAGTTGTGTACTGTGTCCCTCTCTCTCCCGCACTGTTGTGCACTGTGTCCGTCTGTCCCACTCACTGTTGTGTACTGTGTCCCTCTCTCTCAATCACTGCTGTGTCCTGTGTCTCTCTCACACACACTGCTGTGTACTGTGTCTCTCTCTCTCTCACTCACTGTTGTGTACTGTGTCTCTCTCTCTCTCTCACTCACTGTTGTGTACTGTGGCCCTCTCTCTCACTCACTGTTGTGTACTGTGTCCCTCTCTCTCTCTCACTGTTGTGTACTGTGTCTCTCTCACACTCACTGTTGTGTACTGTGTCTCTCTCTCTCTCACTCACTGTTGTGTACTGTGTCTCTCTCTCTCTCTCACTCACTGTTGTGTACTGTGTCCCTCTCTCTAAATCACTGTTGTGTACTGTGTCCCTCTCTCTCAATCACTGCTGTGAACTGTGTCTCTCTCACACTCACTGTTGTGGACTGTGTCTCTCTCACACTCACTGTTGTTTATTGTGTGTCCCTCTCTCCAATTCACTGTTGTGTACTGTGTCTCTCTCACACTCACTGTTGTGTAGGTTGACTCTCTCTCTCACTGTTGTGCAATGTGTCTCTCTCACACTCACTGTTGTGTACTGTTTCTCTCTCACACTCACTGTTGTGTATTGTGTCCCTCTCTCCCACTCACTTTTGTGCACTATGTCTCTCTCACACTCACTGCTGTGTACTGTGTCTCTCTCACTCACTCATTGTTGTGTACTGTGTCGCTCTCACACTCACTGTTCTGTACTGTGTCCCTCTCTCATAGTCACTGTCGTGTACTGTGTATCTCTCTCACTCACTGTTGTGTACTGTGTCCCTCTCCCTCACTCACTGTTGTGTAATGTGTCCCTCTCTCACACTCACTGTTGTGTACTGTGTCTCTCTCTCTCACTCACTGTTGTGTACTGTGTCCCACTCTCTCACTCACTGTTGTGTACTGTGTCCCTCTCTCACACTCATTGTTGTGTACTGTGTGTCTATCTCAGACTCACTGTTGTGTACTGTGTACCTCTCTCACACTCACTGTTGTGTACTGTGTCACCCTCTCACACTCACTGTTGTGTACTGTGCCCCTCTCTCTCACTCACTGTTGTGTACTGTGTCCCTCACTCTCATTCACTGTTGTGTACTGTGTCCCTATCTCACACTCACTGTTGTGTACTGTGTCACCATCTCACACTCACTGTCGTGTAATGTGACACTCTCTCTCACTCACTGTTGTGTACTGTGTCTCTCTCACACTCGCTGTTGTGTATTGTGTCCCTCTCTCCCACTCACTGTTGTGCACTATGTCTCTCTCACACTCACTGCTGTGTGCTGTGTCTCTCTCACTCACTCATTGTTGTGTACTGTGTCCCTCTCTCTCACTCACTGTTGTGTACTGTGTCCCTCTCTCTCACTCGCTGTTGTGTACTGTGTCTATCTCACTCTCACTGTGGTGTACTGTGTCTCTATTTCTCACTCACTGTTGTGTACTGTGTGTCTCTCTCTCACTCACAGTTGTGCACTGTGTCCCTCTGTCTCACTCACTGTTGTGTCCTGTGTCCTTCTCTCACACTCAATGTTGTGTACTGTATCTCTCTCTCACTCACTGCTGTGTACTGTGTGTCTCTCTCTCACCCACAGTTGTGCACTGTGTCCCTCTGTCTCACTCACTGTTGTGTCCTGTGTCCTTCTCTCACACTCAGTGTTGTGTACTGTGTCTCTGTCTCACTCACTGTTGTGTACTGTGTCCCTCTCTCTCACTCAATGTTGTGTACTGTGTCCCTCTCTCTCACCCACTGTTGTGTACTGTGTCCCTCTCTCTCAATCACTGTTGTGTACTGTGTGTCTCTCTCTGACTCACTGTTGTCTACTGTGTCCCTCTCTCTCACCCACTGTTGTGTACAGTGTCCCTCTCTCTCACTCACTGTTGTGTACTGTGTGTCTCTCTCTGAATCACTGTTTTGTACTGTGTCCCTCTCTCTCACTCACAGTTGTGCACTGTGTCCCTCTGTCTCACTCACTGTTGTGTACTGTGACTCTCTCTCTCACTCACTGTTGTGTACTGTGTACCACTCTCACTCACTGTTGTGTACTGTCTCCCTCTCTCTCAGTCACTGTTGTGTACTGTGTTCCTCTCTCTCAGTCACTGTTGTGTTCTGTATCCCTCTCTCTCACTGCTGTGCACCGTGTACCTCTCTCACTCACTGTTGTGTACTGTGTACCACTCTCACTCACTGTTGTGTCCTGTCTCCCTCTCTCACAGTCGCTGTTGTGTACTGTGTCTCTCTCACTCTCACTGTGGTGTACTGTGTGTCTCTCTCTCACTCACTGTTGTGTACTGTGTGTCTCTCTCTCACTCACAGTTGTGTACTGTGTCACTCTCTCTCACTCCCTGTTGTGTACTGTGTCTCTCTCTCACTCACTGTTGTGTACTGTGTCCCTCTCTCACACTCACTGTTGTGTACTGTGTCCCTCTCTCTCTCTCACTGTTGTGTACTGTGACTCTCTCTCTCACTCACTGTTGTGTACTGTGTCCCTCTCTCTCACTGTTGTGCACTGTGTACCTCTCTCACTCACTGTTGTGTACTGTGTCTCTCTCTCACTCACTGTTGTGTACTGTGTCCCTCTCTCCCAGTCACTGTTGTGTACTGTGTCCCTCTCTCTCACTGTTGTGTACGGTGTCCCTCTCTCCCAGTCACTGTTGTGTACTGTGTCCCTCTCTCTGTCACTGTTGTGTACTCTGTCCCTCTCTCCCAGTCACTGTTGTGTACTGTGTCCCTCTCTCCCAGTCACTGTTGTGTACTGTGTCCCTCTCTCTCAGTCACTGTTGTGTACTGTGTCCCTCTCTGTCACTGTTGTGTACTGTGTCCCTCTCTCCCAGTCACTGTTGTGTACTGTGTCCCTCTCTCCCAGTCACTGTTGTGTACTGTGTCCCTCTCTGTCACTGTTGTGTACAGTGTCCCTCTCTCCCAGTCACTGTTGTGTACTGTGTCCCTCTCTCCCAGTCACTGTTGTGTACTGTGTCCCTCTCTCTCAGTCACTGTTGTGTACTGTGTCACTCTCACACACACTGTTGTGCACTGTGTCCCTCTCTCTCACTGATGTGTACTGTGTACCTCTCTCACACTCACTCTTGTGTACTGTGTCACTCTCACACACACTGTTGTGTACTGTGTCCCTCTCTCTCACTGTTGTGTACTGTGTACCTCTCTCACACTCACTCTTGTGTACTGTGTCACTCTCACACACACTGTTGTGTACTGTGTCCCTCTCTCTGTCACTGTTGTGTACTGTTGTAAGGGGTTTTTGTCTCGGGCTTATTTGTAGTTCAGACAGTTATGTTTCCTGGACTGAACAGCCCACTGTGCGGTTGCGAATCGCTATCCCCTTTATTGTTAGTTCTGAGCCCAGGACTTATCGAGCGGAGATGAAGACAAACGAACAGACCCGTGGATTGGTGCGAGGAAAACCAATTTTATTTACAGAAGTAAAACTACAGAGAAACAGTATCATATGAAGACGGTTTTGCTCTTAGCATGGGAAGAGAACGGACACATCGAGGGAAAATCCTAAAATTACAATTTTAGCAATATCCCCATTAATCCCCACCCTTATGCCTAACTAAAATTGTCTTGCGACAGCCAGAAGAAAGATAATGCTCAATGGTGAAATGGATGGAAAACCTGGCCCTGTGCTCTGTTTCTGCTGTCGACACGTGGCTCCGAAGTTTCTGGAAATCTTCTTTCTGGGCTGCTGACAGACAGAGCGAACCGAGGGTCCAGGCAGAGAGAGCGAGAAATGGCTGGGTCTTCCCAGTTATACCCCTCATAGACGCCCTAATCTTCCTTCCGATCAGCTCATTTCTATTGTCTGATCTGGGCATGATGAATTTTAACAAAAGGTACTGGTCTCGGCCCATCATGTTAGATGGCCGGTAATTGTGTGATACCAGTTCTTCAACTGCCACCCTATTGTTCGACAGGTTGGATGATTGTCCAGAACAGTTCCGTTGATGGGCCCAGCGCCGTCTCAATGTCCCCGCCGATTACTTGAGCAAACACCTTGAAAGCCTTATGCATAGACCTGATTGTAATGCATAAGGAAAGGTTCTGTCCTGTTGCAGACATCGGAATACACAAGCTGACACGAGGTCCGACCGCGGCCATTTTATGCCCTGGATTTTAAAAGTCAGTCTGACCAGGGTTTCTTTATTAATAAGTCCAACAACAAACATCTTCGGTGCGGCGGAACACATGAAATTTTGCAAATCCTTTCAGTCACCCCTGTGGAGACTTAAACTTGCTTGAAGTATCCATACAAGGTGAACAAAATTTCTGACTGTCGCAAACAACCTTCCCCTTTATTTACCTCTCCCAATTCCCCCGACACGGACATTCCCCCACTTGGAGAATAACCACAGTGTACAGCAGGCATTTTAGATAGGAAACAAATTCTTTTCCAGTCATCCCAGCACGGAGGGGGTCCAACATATCCCTGCACCACTTGGGATAAAACAGTTTTATTTTTAATCAAACAAAAAAAACAACATACGGAGGGGACCATCTTTATTAAAAATAATAAAATTAGGCCGCCATCACTCGTAAGTGGTCCGTCCCTGTGGCTCAGAAGGGAAGGGGGGAGAGCAGGAGAGCAATAGTTATTGGGGACTCAATAGTCAGAGGGACAGATAGGAGGTTCTGTGGCAGCAAAAGAGACTCACGGATGGTATGTTGCCTCCCGGGTGCCAGGGTCCGTGACGTCTCGGACCGTGTTTTCAGAATCCTCAAAGGGGAAGGGGAACAATCACAAGTCGTGGTACACATCGGTACCAACGACGTAGGTAGGAGAAGGGACGGGGATTTAAAACAGGAATTTAGGGAGCTGGGTTGGAAGCTGAGAGCCAGTACAAACCATGTTGTAATTTCTGGTTTGTTGCCGGTGCCACGTGCTAGCGAGTTGAGGAACAGGGAGAGAGTGCAGATAAACACGTGGCTGCAGGGATGGTGTAGGGGGGAGGGTTTCAGTTATGTGGATAATTGGAGCACATTCTGGGGAAGGTGGGACCTGTACAAACAGGACGGTTTGCACCTGAACCAGAGGGTGTAGAATTCGCAATATATCGCGATTTTATTAATAAGGAGAAAACACAGAGTCTCGTTCAAACAGCTTTTATTTCAGCAGAATGCTGCCAGGTTTTTCAAAGTGGACACAAGCAGCCTGTAAAATGGCCGCCGCACCTCGTGACAGAACATTCTAGACTTTTTGACAGGCAGACAAGATGGCGTTCCAATAAACATTTGTGCAAGATCGATTAAGATTCGGCACAGTGAAGATAATACACGAGACATTATGGGTTTACAGTATACACATAAATACTGAAATCGGTCTCCCAGGTACGAATGAAAGCTATTGTACCGAGTAATCAGGGGCCCATCCAAAAGACATTAATATGTAAAATCCCAACGACTCTACGATGAGAGAGCCGTTAGCAGGTAGTTATACAAAACACTTGGAAGCCCCAAAACCCCTCCAGGGAGAACACCAACCGATTTAACAATGGGAGAAATATTAACAGGTACTCAGACATTTACGAGTAGCCCCGAAACCCATTAAGAACGGAGATCACCCATACAAGACATTTGAGCGCCAGACCCAAACAAAAGAAAGGACATTAAGGTTGGGCGGGAAACGGAAGATTTTGTACTATAATTACAAGCTCCAACCGTCCATCTCTCTCTTATTCTCTTATCCGATCGACTCGTAACCTCGTGGCTGCTCCTGCGTTTTGACTCGTAGTCTGGTTCCTGTTTGTCTGGTGCCTTTTTGAAAAAGACTGTTGAACTTTCTGATCCGTTCGGATCTACCTCGTGTCGCGTAACGAAGACCTATGTTGGTAACTGGCAGCGGAACCAAAGGCCCGAGATGAGATGAGATGAGATGAGATGAGATGAGATGAGATGAGAAGAGAGGAAGACCATACTCATCGCCACGGTCAGTAAATCCCGACCGCGCCTGTAGGTCGAATAGCCAAGTTTTCCTTGCCAGGAAGACTTCTTTGAACTTGCAAGAACGGTTCATCATCGATGATATTGACTGAGCTGTGAAACCTGCTCGGAAAAGTACCTGTTAAACCAACCAACACAGATCTTCATCACAGCAGACGGTCCAGCCTGCTAGCCGGAGCAGAAGCAAGTAAACAAGTGGGACCAGGAGATCTCCTGACCGACACGTGGGTGCTGCGGTGAAAAACATCCGATCAGCTATTCGGAATTTCTCCGAGTTATCACGAGTGGTGAGCATGAGTCTCGAAATCCTACGAATCTAGTTAGGACAGATATTGATAGGGGAGGGTTTAAGTATTAAGGATACTTGTAATGTGTGCCCCTATTTACGGTGTGTCGTTCGTTCCTCGTTTCCCTAGGATCAGCTATATAACTGCTTGTAAGATTGTACTGTCATTAATCTGTGCTTATGACATGTATTTCATAATCTTAAATATCATGCAATAAAGATTTTCCATTTCGTACCATTCAACCGAGTCTACATGAGTTTCATCTCCATTACTGCTCTCGCATCTAAGTCCAGTGTCTAGAACCGTAAGGGCGAGTGATTCGAACCACTCACAGGTGTGTCTAGTGCTCCCAGACTGGCTGGAGACCAGAACAGGCAACAAGGCCTAAACCCGCACTGACATACAGGCTGCACAGAGCCGCGTGAATCTCACAGGCTGAGAGACACGCAGGGTCAGAATCCCTTACAGAAAATGGCGACCGCGGCAGGACACTGGCAGCGAGAGGGTAGTGTGTTAGACTTTGGAATGACTGTACGAAATGTTATGCAGGAAAAGATAGCAGATTATGTGTTCGGAAAGGTTAATCTAACCAAGAAATGGATAAGTGAATTGTTAGCGGATAAAAGCCCGCTAGAGGCATCCGAAAGGTGGACAGATAGTAAAGAACATAAAAAGACACTCGAGAAAGCAGTCTGGCTTATGTGTTACAAAAGGCAGGTTCAGATTTCAAACCAGACCATTACAGCGCTAGTAGCTCGAATCAGTCATTTAGAGGGAGAAATGGATGAGAAGGTTTCTGGAGGGGAAATGCTCATTAGGAATTTAAGTGCGTTGCACCAAGAACGCCAGGAAATCTCCAGTCACCATAAAACAAGGATAGATTACCTCGAGTGCCAGGTCACTGAGGCAAAGTTAAATGAGAGCAGATTAAAGGAACGATGTGCCCGCCAAGCTGCCCAGATAAGAACTCAGGAAGAGAGCTTAACGGGGGTTAGGGCGGCATATAAGTTGGCCCTTGAGGATAAGTTTCAGGGAGCCGATCATAGCGCCTGCCAAAAAGAGATAGAGCACCTCAAAAAGGCCGTGAACAAAGCGCACGGCATGGTGTGCCTTATCAGTCCGTCAGCACACCAGCCGCTAGTAAGTGAGAAGTTTAAGAAATCCCCACCAAGTAAAGCAGAGGAAGTAGTAGCCACTGCGCCCTCCGCGCCACCCAGCTACTCGGAAACCTGGGTTAGGGAGGAAGCAATGGAAGAAACGAAAGAGCCCATTGAGAAAGAAGTGGAAAAGGGACCGTTGTATCCAGTAACGGGTATTAAAAGGGGCCCAAACAGAAACGGTGGGGAAGAACCAGGGGATCTCCTCGGACAGCTTGTGTTGCCTCACAGCTCACACCAGCTGAGAGCTATGATAAATCACGTACGGAAGCTGACCGAGTCAGACGACCCTTCCGTACATTTCAGAGAAGTTGAGCAAGCCGCAGCCATTAACGGCTGCGATGATGGGGAAACAGCAAAAATGCTGCTGTTCTCGTTAGACAGCTCGGTCCTTCAGTGTCTCTCAGGCGAGAGCAAGAGGGGAACCAAGACTTATGAGGCATTAAAGAATGAGGTCCTGGAAGTGTTGGGGGCGAACGATGAAGGTCCGTTTGCTAGAGTGGGACAGACAGTGCAGATGGAGGGAGAACCCCCGAAGGTTTTTGCCGACAGGCTGTGGCCAGTATATGAGCGCAGCTGTCTAGGTGCGGCCGAGCGCGAAGATGTGGAAGGCGCCGGTTTAGCTCATTGGCTTAGGTGCATAATAGCCAACAGTTTACCAGCCGTCAGAGAGCAGGCAAAAGCATGGTTTGATCCCAATGACCCCAACATTACGGAAGAGTCGGTCTTGAATCGACTCACGTTAGGATATCGCAATATAAGGGGTATGGCAACACGTCCCCTTAAGGGAAAAGTACATGAGGTACGACCCGCAGCCCCGTATCAAAGAGAGTGGCATCAGGAGGGTAATCGCGCCCCACAGGCAAGTAATGCTTGTTACGGGTGTGGGAAGACAGGGCACTGGCGCAAGCATTGCAGGAACCCTTGGAAAGATTCCAAGGATAAAAATCCCGCGGTCCGAGCCCAGGCGCCTGTCCCGGCTAGGGAAGCTAATGCAACCACCCCTCCCGACGACCTCGAAGTAGTGTTAGGAGCCATGCGCAATCTATTGAGTGCACATGGAAAGGTGGCGGTCGCAACCGGCCCCGTAAGTGCCGCAGGACCGTCTAATAGTACCCCATGACTAGAACCCGCGCAGCCCGTCTACCTGTGTCCGCTTAGCTATGATGCGTGGAAGCGACCTTTGGTGGAGATGGAGGTAGAGAAACAGAGGGGTAGTTATTTGTTGGACACGGGAGCTTCTTGCACCATAATCCATACAGATAGCCCTTTTGACTCGCCGCTATCTACCAGGGTCCCATTCACGTTAGCGGGGTTCACAGGAAAAGAACAGGCTGGCGCGTTCTCCCTTCCGCTATCCATTCGTTTGGGAGCACTTCACCTTAAGTGGAAGTGTATACTGATGGAATGGCAGGAGGGGGGTGGAAGAGGTATTCTCGGGTCTGATCTTCTATCGGGACACGGGATCCTCGTGGACCTCAGAAATCACTGTCTCTGGGGGGCTAAGGGTGAAAAAGGCGAGGTAGTAGTGATTCCGGGGGAGGAAGAAACGGGGGTCCTGTGTACCGTACAGCCATCCGGAGGCTACGACCTCAGGCTTATGGTCGCAGATGTCCCAACGGACATGCAAACGTACGTGTCAGATAATATGCACGCGTTTGCAACCCACAAGCACGATTGTGGGAGGGTTATCGGGTTTGAGGTCAGCGTAGATGGGGACCCCATGACCCGACCCCAAAAGCAGTATAACTTCCCCAAAGAAGCAGAACCCGATATGGAGACAGCAATGTCCTCCTTGGTGCAGCAGGGCGTGTTGAGGCCGATAGCCACACACGTGAACTCCCCATTATGGCCGGTTAGGAAGCCGGATAATTCGTGGAGAGACACGGTGGACTACAGAGTCCTTAACAGTAACATTCCCGCCTGCGCGCCCACGGTAGCAGCAGTTGCTGACCTAATAGGGAGCATCCCAGCGTCCGCGACCACGTTCACGGTGCTGGATATCTCGAACGGTTTTTGGTCCATCCCGCTGAGGCGAGAGGACCAGTACAAGTTTGCCTTTACTTTCAAAGGACAACAGTACACATGGAACTGTCTGCCACAGGGTTTCCACAATAGCCCCAGTATTTTCCATCAGTGTATGGCAGGAAGTTTAAAGGAGTTTAGTCAGCCCAATCAGTTAGTGCAGTACGTGGATGATTTGCTCCTATTTACGGACTCAAGGGAGGAGCATGGACCACTACTGGACGAGTTATTGGAGCTGCTAGCGAGAAAGGGTTTTAAAATAAATCCTAAGAAAGCACGTATCGGTCAGCGGGAAGTAAAATTCCTGGGACTGACCATACGCGCTGGGGAAAGAGCCATAGACAAAGCAAGGAGGGAGTCGGTGCAAGAATTACCGATTCCCAACAACGTAAGGGGTGTGAGGTCCTTCTTGGGACTGACCGGTTACTGCAGGGACTTTATCGAAGACTATGCGGCCACAGCAGCGCCGCTCCTCCGACTCCTCCATAAGGGGGTGGAGTGGTCTTGGGACGAGGGCTGCCAAGCAGCCTTCGAGAAGTTAAAAAGGGATTTGCAGACCGCGCCAACCTTAGGGGCCATAGATGGGGGAAAGGAGTTTTTCCTGGAGGTAGCTGCCAGCGGAGACAGCTTGAGCGCTGTGCTGCTCCAAGAGCGTCACGGCAAGCTGAGGCCGGTTGTCTATTCATCCAGGGTGTTAACGGATGTGGAGAGAAGTTTCTCCAATTGCGAAAGGCACCTTTTAGCCACGCATTGGGCTGTGAAAAGATCAGCGATCTTCACAGGGCTCTCTCCCATCACTCTCCTCACACATCACACACCAACTAAGATGCTTCTGGATGGGAGGATTAAAGATGGGACCGTAAGCAGCGTGCGCATTGCGCGCTGGACCCTTCTTCTCTCCCAGTTGGATCTTAGAGTAAAAGGTCTTTGCGAGCCCAGGCTTGCGGCCAATTTGGTATACCCCGGTACAGCCCACCGGTGTTCGGTGGAAGGGGTGTGGGACGTCAACATAGGTTTACGGGCCGGGATACATCCCACTGGGCGCGAGATTTATGTTGATGGGTCTAGCACAGTATCTGCTGGCGAACGGCTCACGGGGTGTGGAGTTTATGACCCTGCGGCAAACCTTGCCCTGGCGATCAAGCTCCCCAGCACCATGAGCGCGCAGCAGGCTGAGCTGTCTGCCGTGGTGTACGTTGTTACCCACCCAGACATTTTCCCAACCCCATACACGATTTGCTCGGACAGTATGTTCACCTGCAATTCGTGTACGGAATACCTGGCCATTTGGTCCCGCCGTGGATACACCTCCGCGGACGGGCGACCTTTAACGGTGAAGCCCTTGCTGGAAAAGATCTTAGCAGCAGCAGTAGGGGAGGAAGGAGAGATTTTCATCCAGAAGGTGAAAGCTCACTCCTCCACAGAGCCCCGTGGGGAGGGCAGCCAGCAGGCGGATGCGCTAGCCAGGGAAGGTGCCCGCAACGGCATTTTCTGGGACCCCTATGGGACCAGACCCATAGCAGCGATCCGAGGCAGGGACGGGAATCCCGGGAACACCAGGGTAGCATTGCCCCTAGACCTTAAGACCGTCCAAGCCCAGGATCCCGCCCTAAAAGCAGTCCTAAAAACCATTGCTGAGGGGA
Organism: Squalus acanthias; assembly: GCA_030390025.1. NCBI lineage: Eukaryota > Metazoa > Chordata > Chondrichthyes > Squaliformes > Squalidae > Squalus > Squalus acanthias. Next base: position 30,484,464 of record CM059449.1, on the reverse strand, counting down.
GGCAGGTAGAAGGTCCGTACAGTACGGCAACCCTCTCAGTTAAGGAAGGCATGCTGTTCCGCGAGGAGCAGTGGGTTGTGCCGCAGCAGCACAGGAGGGAATTCCTCCAGTTGGCTCACGAGGGACCAGGGGCAGGGCACCCCGGGCCCGAGGTTACCTGGCAACGGGTGGAGCAAGCGGGATGGTGGCCAGGGCTCAGGGAACAAGTCCGCGAGTTCTGTGCAAACTGTCTTGTGTGCGCTGCAAACAACCCAGACCCCCAGAAAAGGAAGGTACCCATGGGACACGTAAGAAGGGTAGAGGGACCATGGCAGTCGATACAGATCGACTATATAGGACCCCTGCCCACCACCCAGGGAGGTTATAAATACTGCCTCGTCTTGGTGGATGTGTTTTCCAAGTGGGTGGAAGCCTTCCCCTGTCGAACAGCTACGGCACTGGGTACAGCAAAAATCTTGGTCCGGGAAGTGTTCTCGCGGTGGGGACTTCCCCGTTTTGTGGAGTCAGACCAAGGGAGTCATTTCACCGGCCAGGTGATGCAGAACACCCTCATGCTTTTGGGCATTGAAGGGAAGTGGCACGTAGCACACAATCCCCAGTCATCCGGGATTGTTGAACGCATGAACCGGACCCTGAAGGAGAAATTGAGGAAAGAGACTAGGAACTCGCCCCAAAATTGGCGGAAGTTCTGCCTTTAGTCCTCATGGGGGTCCGGGCCAGTCAGTCAAAAAGTACGGGGTACTCCCCGCACGAGGTAATGACTGGGAGGCTCATGCGAACCCCCACCCATGTGCTAGCGCCGGTGCTCACTGAGGGTCAGCTCCAAGAGATAAGCAGGGACAAGTTCGCCCAGACTCTCTTGGAGCGCCTGAAGCAGGTTTATGAGCAGGCGGCTGGGAACATGGGAAGGCAGCATCAGGGCAATCGCTTGTTGCTGGAACCCCGCAAAACGCGGGAGTGGGAAGTAGGAGACCAGGTCATGGTCAGAAACTACGCCAGAGTAGGGAGTCTGGAACCACTGTATATGGGACCCTACAACATTGTAGACAAGGCGAGTCCCATGGTATATGCCGTAAAAGTACCTCGGCGCACTAAGTGGTTCCACGTAAACCAATGCAAACTGTACAAGCCAGGTGCGCAAGGGAAAACTACAGGGGTAAACCCCGCCAGTGGGGAAGCACAGCCCCAGGTAGGACCACAAGGCACACAGGCAGGCATAGCAGCTTGCATCAGGGGAGGGGACATCCTGGAAGATCATGAAGCATTTTTCTGGGGTTGGGAGTCAGATGAGGGAGAATTCTGGGAACTCGAGTCAGATGAGGATAGTGATGAAGACGAGTGGTTTTGGAGGAACGGTCCCGTTTTAGATATAGGGAGAATACGGGCTGCAGATAGAGATCTACACAGGGTGGACACACAAGCTGCAGGTCCCGAGGACAGGAGGGAGGAGCTAGGGGAGGCGTGGCCAGCCGCTGTGGGAGCACAGGGAGTGACGGTGAGGACCCCAGAGACAGAGCCGCCCGCTTTGAACGTCCCGCCCTCGGGGGAGGCAGAGATCGCGAGTGAAGGGCCGCCTGCTGGGCCGAGCAGGGCGGAGCCACAAACTGCGAGCCCCGAGGTTAGGGAGGCGGAGTCAGCGGAGGCGGAGCCAGCGACTGGTGGAACCCCAGGTCGTCCCGATGGAAGTCTCGGAACCCGGTCCGTCAGTCACGGAACCCCCGCCCATGGCAACTCCCCGTAGGTCAAGTAGAGAACCCCAGCCCAGGAGGATGTGGTCATGTCCCCAGACTGCCCCAAGGCGTAGACTTAAGGTTAAGGCAACCCAGATACAGCCCGGCCCCATCGCAGCAGCAACAGGCTGCGGCAGATCAGAAGAAGGAATCAGTGCAACAACAGGCTGCGGCAGATCAAAGGGAAGGGTCAGTGCCCTCCCACCGTCGGGAAGAGCTCGCAGCAGCCTTCTCAGAATTTAAAGGGGCCGCCCTGAGAACAGGCGGCACTGTATAGTAATAAGTTTTAAGTTTTAAGTTCATAGTTCAAGGTTAAGTTTATAGTTTTAAATCAGGTTAAGTTTGTAGTTTAATTTTAACAGAAAACGGTAAAATGATGGGAGCTTTAGAGATAGGTTTAGTTAAAATTTATTCAGCGAACGTTGAACTTTACGTGAGGCGAGGTCAGGGGACCCGCTCACCCTTCACAGAAGCCAGAGACTCTTGCGAGGCTGGCTACCTCATTCTATCTGATCACAGGAACCAAGGAAGGATGGAACGAATTCTAGTATTGCTCGCGGCAATCGGATGTGGATTGGCCTATCGAGGCCGCACCAAGGATGTCGTGGTGTTTGGATGTTCCGGGGACACGGCCCCCATCGCGGTGGATGGGACCGGAAGACGGGAGGCAGAGGAGACCAGCACCTATTTCCACAAGGGAAGGTGGCCAGGATGGCTGGGAACGAACTCAACGGAGTATTCTAGCACATCGGGGTTTGCCTACAAAGAGACTTCTTTAATGTGCCCCAAAGTAAGGATCATCGCACCCAGGATCAGCGTCACCGTCGGCAAACGTATTTGTTTGACTTGTAGTGGGAATGTCCCATTGAGCCGATGGTGGTGGCTGCGAAAGCTGAGCAAAACTATGAGGAACTCTTCGGTCGAGTGGGAACGACTGGGTAATAATACCCATCGGACAATTACGGGGACAAACGGACAAGTGAAAGTCTGTTGGGACAAATGGTGGGAACCGGACGAGGGAATTTATGTATGTATGTGGGGGTCAAAGTACGTTTGCCCCAAAGGCATCTCCATATTTTTCATTAATCAATGGCAGGATAACGGACAGGGGATGAGGTGGGATGCGAGCACCAGGGGGTGCGGAGCCCCATTCTCCCCGATCCCAGTAAATGCCACTGAGCTCATTACGTGCCCACGCAAAGCCCCGCCCACGATTCCGGTGGTTCTAGCTGAGGAAGAAAGGTGCCCTAAAACTAGTAAGGGACCCGGGAATGGTTTGGTACTGGTCCCCACAGACCAGATACTATTTCAGGGGGTACATTACGCGGTGGCCTCGGTGATTTTAAATCTCACCGAGGTGCGGTTACCAGAGTGGTGCCCCAAAAAGACGGAACAGTTGTATCAGGTCCTGTTGACCAAGATGTTCAGACCATTTTACGAATTCGATTTCGCGGAAATTGATAAAACAAGTTTGTACACCGCACCACAGGAAGTTTTGGATCAAGTAGGGAGGCAAAGAAGGGGTTTGGTGAACGATGCGTTCACTGCTTTTAACACGGGTACATCTGTGGTCAACGCTCTAGACAGTGTGGAGCTGCAGACCCAGATTAATGGTTTAAAGACACAATTAAAAGACATTCTAACAGATGAGAATAAAGTGGTAGGGTCGGGTCTACACGAGGACCAAGCCATGACTCTCCATTTAAAGGAAATTATAGCAGAGTTGGAGAAACATGCAAAGACGGTAAATGCCCTGATTAGGGAAGATCGGAATGCATCCGATCAAGCTGCGCAGAACGAGGTGTGCGTGCTTTACGGGGCGTGGTTACTGGGCGAGGGCCGCAGTAATTTGGAGGATTTAAAACAAGGTTTGGTCCCGTCCTGGATAAGTAACAAACACCTGCGGGCGCTCCACCCTTTTCAGAACGCATTAAGTCCGTGTCAGCTCAGGCTAGCTTCAGAAGCTTACCCAGTCCCCGTGGACTGCGGACGATCAAACCATACTATTATGGGAATAGTATTACACATGCCGGTTTTGGGCGACACAGCAAAGCCCGCCCCGGTATATCGGGTAGAGAACATTGGTGTCATTCAGGGGGGAGCCCACATTCGTTATGCAGCGGTTCCACCTTACGTCATCCGCTGGGAGCAAACGATGACAGGTACAGATCTCTCTGGTTGTCGTGGCAGGGGAGCACACATAATACTGTGCCCCCAGCACTTGAATGCCTTTTTAACACCACAGTGCGGGTTCAGAACGACTGGCGCCAAGTCCATGAATTGCACCATGGAGGCAATGGCACAAGATCATGTGCCTCCGCAGGTAGCATACATCGGGGGTGGAACATATTGTGTTACCACTGCAGCGCAACACTACCAGCATGGAAACCGTAGCCGGTGTCCGGTGAGTGACAGCAGTTTCTGTTTTAAACCCAGGGCGGAAGTTCAAGTAGCACAACAGCGAATCATCCCAATCCCTGAACCATCCACTGTTCATCTCACAGTAAAAGAGAATTTCACCGACTTGCAGCGATTCGTCGCGCATTTCGGATATCCCATTCCCCCTCTCCCTGAACACCTCACCAAGCTTTTAAAAGCCGTCGCGGTGTCACAGAAACATTTTTACACATTAGAACAGAAAACTGTCGAAATAGGAACAGACATTCTGGATATAGTAATTCCACCGTGGTGGAATCTGTTCACCAATATTGAAGTGCCTTCATGGATCAGAACAGCCTCCCACATTTTAGTCGTATGTCAAGTGTTTATTGTAGTGTACCTATTGGTCGTACATTGTAAAAGAGACAAACGCCTCACCACGCATGAAAACACGGGAGAGTGGCGAGAACGTTACGTGCGCGTGCACGATGAAAGCACCGTGTAATCGGAAAATGGCGTCATTCCCGCTCGCCACGTGCGCCGCGGAAGTTTGTACTCGATCATGATTTTCAAAGATTGTAAATACGTTTGGGAACTCGACATGTGTTAAGAGTTGGTGTTGATTATTTTGGTGATGGTGTTACAGTTAAAAATGATTGTTTGGTTTTGGGTTTTGTTTTTCCTCTCCCTGAATAAAAGATGAATATACAGGTGATACGAGAGGCATCGGCCTGGTTACGCCGGGAAGGAAAACAAGTGGTGTAAGTTTAAGGGCAAATAAAGGCCCACGGTGATATAAAATGTAATTTTCTTGGGAAATAAGGACGACACAGAGACCTTAGCTAGGTTAAAAATTATGGGATTAATTTGCTGGATTCGGAGAGAAATCGAGATAATATTGCTCACCACTATGATTTTTGATACGATAAGTGGAGTTATTCACATCAACAGGAGGGACTGTAGAATTCGCAATATATCGCGATTTTATTAATAAGGAGAAAACACAGAGTCTCGTTCAAACAGCTTTTATTTCAGCAGAATGCTGCCAGGTTTTTCAAAGTGGACACAAGCAGCCTGTAAAATGGCCGCCGCACCTCGTGACAGAACATTCTAGACTTTTCGACAGGCAGACAAGATGGTGTTCCAATAAACATTTGTGCAAGATCGATTAAGATTCAGCACAGTGAAGATAATACACGAGACATTATGGGTTTACAGTATACACATAAATACTGAAATCGGTCTCCCAGGTACGAATGAAAGCTATTGTACCGAGTAATCAGGGGCCCATCCAAAAGACATTAATATGTAAAATCCCAACGACTCTACGATGAGAGAGCCGTTAGCAGGTAGTTATACAAAACACTTGGAAGCCCCAAAACCCCTCCAGGGAGAACACCGACCGATTTAACAATGGGAGAAATATTAACAGGTACTCAGACATTTACGAGTAGCCCCGAAACCCATTAAGAACGGAGATCACCCATACAAGACATTTGAGCGCCAGACCCAAACAAAAGAAAGGACATTAAGGTTGGGCGGGAAACGGAAGATTTTGTACTATAATTACAAGCTCCAACCGTCCATCTCTCTCTTATTCTCTTATCCGATCGACTCGTAACCTCGTGGCTGCTCCTGCGTTTTGACTCGTAGTCTGGTTCCTGTTTGCCTGGTGCCTTTTTGAAAAAGACTGTTGAACTTTCTGATCCGTTCGGATCTACCTCGTGTCGCGTAACGAAGACCTATGTTGGTAACTGGCAGCGGAACCAAAGGCCCGAGATGAGATGAGATGAGATGAGATGAGATGAGAAGAGAGGAAGACCATACTCATCGCCACGGTCAGTAAATCCCGACCGTGCCTGTAGGTCGAATAGCCAAGTTTTCCTTGCCAGGAAGACTTCTTTGAACTTGCAAGAACGGTTCATCATCGATGATATTGACTGAGCTGTGAAACCTGCTCGGAAAAGTACCTGTTAAACCAACCAACACAGATCTTCATCACAGCAGACGGTCCAGCCTGCTAGCCGGAGCAGAAGCAAGTAAACAAGTGGGACCAGGAGATCTCCTGACCGACACGTGGGTGCTGCGGTGAAAAACATCCGATCAGCTATTCGGAATTTCTCCGAGTTATCACGAGTGGTGAGCATGAGTCTCGAAATCCTACGAATCTAGTTAGGACAGATATTGATAGGGGAGGGTTTAAGTATTAAGGATACTTGTAATGTGTGCCCCTATTTACGGTGTGTCGTTCGTTCCTCGTTTCCCTAGGATCAGCTATATAACTGCTTGTAAGATTGTACTGTCATTAATCTGTGCTTATGACATGTATTTCATAATCTTAAATATCATGCAATAAAGATTTTCCATTTCGTACCATTCAACCGAGTCCACATGAGTTTCATCTCCATTACTGCTCTCGCATCTAAGCCCAGTGTCTAGAACCGTAAGGGCGAGTGATTCGAACCACTCACAGGTGTGTCTAGTGCTCCCAGACTGGCTGGAGACCAGAACAGGCAACAAGGCCTAAACCCGCACTGACATACAGGCTGCACAGAGCCGCGTGAATCTCACAGGCTGCGAGACACGCAGGGTCAGAATCCCTTACAAGGGGCACCAATATCCTGGGAGGGAAATTTGCTACGGCTCTTCGGGGTGGTTTAAACTAATTTGTCAGGGGGATGGGAAAAAGGGCTGTAGTCCACGAGCCAGTGGTGAGTGTAGGGAGGTACTGAGGAGGGTATCAAGGTCGCAGGAATGTACCGGCAGACAGGAAGATGGCTTGAAGTGTGTCTACTTCAATGCAAGGAGCATCCGGAATAAGGTAGGAGAACTTGGAGCGTGGATTGGTACTTGGGACTACGATGTGGTGGCCACCACCACCTATCCAGGGGAACGTTGCCCTTACATGATAAACGAATCCTTTTGCCCACAGTGACGCTGATCCTTGGGGTGACGATCCGTATCCTCGGGCAATGGAGGGAGGCCTCCCCATATGTAAAACCGGTCTGGCTCGAGTACTGGGTCGAGTTTGACCCCAGCCATCCAGGCCAGCTCCCCTCATGAGTGTACGAGGCAATTTCATCCGCCTCGTGTAGGCCACTTCCATCGTGGGCTAGGGGCGCCGTCCTTCCGGAGCATCCGAAGATGTGGTGGTCCTCGGTGTCGCCCCTTCTCGCGAGGCTCAGCCCAGACAGGGCGAACAAGATCAGGCCTCCGAACATTTCCCTTTTTAATTGCCTGAAAAAAAATAAAGAACATCTAGCCAGGCTCCCTATAGGCTCCTTGGCTGGGGTGAAGTGTGAGCGGGTCCCTCGACCTCAGCTCACATGGACAAACACACATACACTGGAACGGTACCATCTTAAAACTGCTATACGGTTCCGCACCTTAAAATCAAACTCAACAATCTAACTTAAAACTACAAACTTCTCAGACCAAGTTCTGTACATTTGCCGCCCGTCTCCGAGCGGCTAGCTTAAGCTCTGTTAGGACTGCGGCAGGCTGCTCCCTGCAGCGTGGCTGTACGGACCCTTACTTCTGGTCCTTCACAGCCTGCGACTGTTGGCTGGGGACCTGTGTCTTTTAACCTAACTTTTGCTCGGGAGGTCGCCCCTTTAAACTGGAGAGTCGGTGACCATGCCTTCCTAGGTTGGGGTGTCCGAGGGGACTTCCTAGGAAGTGCTATAGGTGGGGCTACCCTGGCGAGTGGACCTTTGCCGTGGGTCGCAGTCCTCGCTGGCTGGGGGCTTTTCCCCCGTGGCTCCTCCCCTCCCAAGTCTGAGCTGGGGACAGGCAATCCCTCGCTGCCTGCTGCTGTTGGCTGAGAGTCCTCGCCTCCAGGTTCAAAACCTGGGTCGGGGGTGGGGCTATCTGGTTCGGGCTCCTCCTCCTCCCCACCTGAGTCCCAGAAGAGAGGGGGGGTGGTTTGAACAGGGGCCTGGGTGACTCCTCCCTCAACGCACGCAACTGTACCTGCGTGTGTTGCCTGTGAGCTGAGACTTGCTGGCTCCTCCCCTTTGTCAGGTTTAAACAGTTTGCACTGGTTAATGCTGCTAGCTGCCTGCTTCTTCGCCTCCGGCTTATACAGCTTGCACTGGTTTATGTGAAACCATTTCGTGCGCCGGGGCAATTTTATTGCGTAAACCATGGGGCTGGCTTTATCCACTACGCTATAGGGTCCCATGTACAGTGGCTCAAAACTCCCCAAGCGGGCGTAGTTCCTTACCATTACCAGGTCCCCTATCTCCCATTGATGTGTTTTATTAGGTTCGAGCAGCAGTCGGTTATTCCGATGCTGCTTCCCCATGCTACCTGCGGCCTGTTCATAAATCTGTTTCAGGCGCTCAAGGAGCGTTCGGGCGAATTGGTCCCGGTTTACCTCCCGAAGCTGCCCTTCCGTAAGAACTGGGGCTAGGACGTGGGTGGGGGTCCTCATGACCCTGCCGGTCATGAGCTCGTGCGGGGAATACCCCGTACTCTTTGACTGACTGGCTCGGATCCCCATGAGGACTAGGGGCAGGACCTCCGCCCATTCTTGGGGCGAGTCCATGGACTCCTTCCTCAACTTTTCCTTGATGGTGCGGTTCATACGTTCCACAATCCCGGAGGACTGTGGATTGTGGGCCACGTGCCACTTCCCCCGAATACCGAGCAGCATAAGGGTATTCTGCATGACTTGGCCGGTGAAGTGGCTTCCCTGGTCGGACTCCACAAACTGGGGTAGTCCCCACCGCGAGAACACCTCCCATACCAAGATCCTTGCAGTGCCCAGTGCTGTGGCTGTTCTACAGGGGAAGGCTTCTACCCACTTGGAGAACACGTCCACCAGGACGAGGCTGTATTTGTAGCCTCCCTGGGCGGTGGGCAGAGGCCCGATGTAGTCGACCTGGATCGACTGCCATGGTCCCTCCACCCTCCTGACGTGTCCCATGGGCACCTTCCTTCTGTGGGGGTCGGGGTTGTTTGCAGCGCACACAAGACAGCTAGCACAGAACTCGCGGGCATCTTCCCGGAGTCCCGGCCACCATCCCGCCTGTTCCACCCGTTGCCAGGTGGCCTCAGGCCCGGGGTGTCCCGCTCCCGGCCCCTCATGGGCCAGTTGAAGGAACTCCCTCCGGTGCTGTTGGGGCACTACCCACTGTCCTTCTTTAAACAGCATGCCTTCCCTTATGGAGAGGGCTGCTGCGCTGTAAGGGCCTTCTATCCTCCTACCCTCGCTCACTGCGCTTGTGACGGTTTTCAGGACAGGGTCCTGGGCTTGGACCGTTTTAAGATCCAGGGCCAACGCTACCCCTAAGCTCTTCTGTGTCCCATCCCTGCCTCTTACTGCCGCCACGGGCCCGGACCCATAGGGGTCCCAGAAAATGCCAGCGCGGGCACCCTCCTTGGCCAGCGCGTCAGCTTGCTGGTTACCCTGGCCGCGGGGTTCTGTGGAGGAGTGAGCCTTCACCTTGTGGATGAAGACCTCGCCTTCCTCCCCCACGGCTGCCAGGATTTTCTCCAGCAGGGGTTTTACTGTTAAGGGCCTCCCGTCGGCGGAGGTATATCCGCGACGGGACCAGATTGCCAGGTATTCCGTGCACGAGTTGCAGGTGAACATGCTGTCCGAGCAAATCGTGTATGGGGTGGGGAAGATTTCGGGGTGCGTAACCACGTACACCACCGCGGACAGCTCTGCTCATGGTACTGGGGAGCTTGATCGCCAAGGCAATGTTTGCCGTTGGGTCATAAACTCCACACCGTGAGACGTTCACAAGCGGATACCATGCTGGAACCGTCTACATAGATCTCGCGGCCTGTGGGATGTATCCCGGCCCGCAGACCAATGTTCACCTCCCATACCCCTTCTATGGAACACCGATGGGCTGTTCCAGGATATACCATATTGGCTGCGAGCTTGGGCTCGCAAAGGCCCCTCACCCGCAGATCCATCTGGGAAAAGAGGAGGGTCCAGAGCGCAATGCGTGCACTGCTGACTGTCCCATCTTTAATCCTCCCGTCCAGAAGCATCTGGGTGGGCGTGTGGTGTGTGAGGAGGGTGAGGGGAGAGGTGCCTGTGAAGATCGATGATCTTTTCACAGCCCAGTACGTGGCCAAGAGGTGCCGCTCACAAATTGAGTAGCTCCTCTCCACGTCAGTGAGTACTCTGGAGGCGTAGACCACGGGCCTCAGCCTGCCGTGTCGCTCCTGGAGCAACACGGCACTGAGGCTGTCCCCGCTGGCCGCTACCTCCAGAAAGAACTCCCTCCCTCCATCTATCGCTCCCAGGGCTGGTGCGGTCTGCAGGTCCCTCTTTAGCTGGACAAATGCTGCCTGGCACCCCCCATCCCAAGACCACTCCGCTCCCTTATGTAGGAGTCGGAGCAGAGGGGCTGCCGTGGCTGCATAATCCTCGATAAAGTCTCTGCAGTACCCCGTTAGCCCTAAGAACGACCTCACACCCCTCACAGTCCTAGGGACCGGTAGCTCTTGGACCGCTTCCCTCCTTGCCTTATCTATGGCTCTCTCCCCTGTGCGGACGGTCAGGCCCAGGAATTTAACTTCCCGCTGGACGATCTGCGCCTTCTTCGGGTTGACCTTAAACCCTTTACTCTGCAGCAGCTCCAGCAATTCGGCCAGTAGCGGGCCATGCTCCCCGTCTGAGTCGCTAAACAAGAGCAGGTCGTCGACATACTGCACCAACTTGGTGGGCTGACTAAATTCCTTTAAACTATTCGCCATGCACTGGTGGAAGATGCTGGGGCTGTTATGAAAGCCTTGCGGCAAACAGTTCCACGTGTACTGTTGCCCCTTAACAGTAAAGGCGAACTTGTACTGGTCTTCCCTCCTTAAGGGGATCGACCAAAACCCATTTGAAATATCCAGCATCGTGAACGTAGTCGCGGATGCTGGAATGCTTCCGATAAGGTCGGCAACTGCTGCCACCGTGGGGGCACACGCGGGGATATTGCTGTTGAGCACCCGATAGTCCACCGTGGCTCTCCATGAATTGTCCGGTTTCCTGACCGGCCAAAGCGGAGAATTAACATGAGTGGCTATGGGCCTCAACACTCCCTGCTGTACCAGCGAGGATATGGCTATCTCCATATCAGGCTCTGCTTCCCTGGGGAAGTTATACTGCTTCTGGGGCCGGGCCATGGGGTCCCCGTCTACCCAGACCTCGAACCCAGTGACCCTCCCGCAGTCATGTTTGTGCCTGGTGAACGCAGCTAGGTGAGCCTGCACGAATGCTTGAAATTCCTCCGGGACACCCTCCACCATGAGCCCGAGGTCGTAACCTTCTTTCGGCTTCACAGTACACAGGGTTCCCTTCCCCTCCTTTCCTGGGATTACTACCACGCCGTTCTCCTTACCCGTATCAGCCCCCCAAAGGCAATGATTTCGCAGATCCACGAGGATCCCGTGGCCCACGATGAAGTCGGCCCCGAGGATCCCCTTTCCTCCCTCCGCTTCCCACCTCGCCAGGACACATGTCCACTTGGTCTGGAGTGGACCCAGACGGACTGAGAGCGGTTTGGAGAATGCTCCCACCTGTTCCTTGCCGGTGAACCCCGATAGAATGTATGGAACCCTGCTAGACAGAGGTGAGGTGGTGGGATTAGCTGCGTGGATTACAGTGCATGATGCCCCAGTATCCAGCAGATAAGTCCCTTTAACCTTCTCTACCTCCATCTGCACGAGCGGTCGCTTCCATCCATCATACCGGAGAGCACACAGGTAGACAGGCTGCGCGGCCTCCAGTCATTGCGGGGCCTCGTCAGAGGGGGCTGAGGGAACTGCCACACCGGTAGTGGCTGCTATCTTCCCCTGACCGGCCAGGAGAACCCGCAGTGATTCTAGAACGCTCTCTACTCTGTGGGTCCCAGTGTCTACCTTTGGGCCTGGAGCTGTGGAGCTCTTTCCCTTGGTGTCCTTCCAGGGGTTTTGCAATCTTTGCGCCAGTGGCCGTCCTTCCCGCAGCCATAGCAGTTTAACTTATTCTGGGAGGGCCGGTTTCCCTCCTGGTGCCACTCTTTCTTATTCTGGCCCCCAGGTTTAACCTCGTGGACTTTCCCTTTGGGCTGGGGCGTCTCAATTCCCCTCCCATTATTTCTAAATGCTACCGTGAGCTGGCGGATCACCATTTCTTCGGTGGTCTGGGGGTTTCGGAGGTCAAACCAGGCCGCAGCCTGGGCTCGGATTTGGGGCAGGCAGTTTGTCATGAGACAACGGAGCCAGTGGGCCGATTGGTCTCTGTTGAGGAACGTCCGCACTGGCGTTCCCGGGCACGCGCTGTGGTAGACTGGCCACAGCCTCTCTGCGAATGCCTGCGGGGACTCCCCGGGGAGCTGTACCGTTTTTATCCACTCGGGCGAACGGACTCCCATCATTTAGTACCATGGCCTCCAATATCTCATCCCTTAACTCCTCGTAATCTTTCTGTCCCTTCTTACACTCATCCGATAGGGTTTGGAGGAGATCACTACCCAGAGAGAACATTTTTGCTTGTTCTGCCTCATCGCAGTCATTCACGCATGCTGCCTGGTCTATCTCCCGGAAATGTAGAGAGGGGTCCCCCCTCACTGTGAGCTTAGGGATGTGTCCAACCATGGCTCTGAGCTGTTGGGTACCATGCGGCACTTCAAACAAGTTTCTGGATGGCCCCTAGGTCCTCGCCATCGGCTGGCGGGCCGTACCTCCGTTGTTTGAGGGGGTACACTGGTCCCGGACCCGGTCTATCCCCTAGGGCCTGCTGGGTCTCCCCTAATGCTCCATCCTCCACCCCCTCTTGCTGCCAGGCCTCCTGAAAACTCGGGGCTATGGGTGGCGGTCGTGAAACCTCTGATTCCCTAACCAGTGCCTTTCTGGGAGTTGCCTGTGGGACTTCACTGCTTGGGTTGCCGGTAAAATCCAACTGGCCCGTCTTCGGGCTAATGAGGCATACCATGCCCTTCGCCCTTACTAAGGCCATGCCCAAGCTTTCTATTTCTTGCCTGCAGGGCCGTGATCGGCGTCTTCAAACCCCTGGGCACAAGCCAGCTTATATGCTGCTTTTACTTCGCCTACTTTCTCCTCCTGCTCTTTCAACTCTTGCGTGAGGCTGGAAATCTTGTCCATTAATCTAACCTCACTACCTCTCACCTCTCTGACCTGTTATTCCAGGTGTTCCGTCCTGTGCCTAGCGCTACCTTTGAGCTCAGCGATCCGGTCTTCCAGGTGCTCTGACTTTGCCTGGTGTTCCCTTTGAGCTTCAACGGCCCGGGCCCTCATACGCTCTAACTCAGCCTGATGATCCCGTGCCGTCTGTGCCCTCTCTTGGCTTACTGCCTGGAGGGCCGCGATTACTTTCTCCTCCGCTGCAGTCTTTTCCTACAGCTCTCGGGTCAACTGTTTGATCTTGGCTGCTCGTGTTGCAACAGCACGGTCTAACACTAAAACCTGCTTTTTCAAACACATGAGCCAGACCGCCTTTTCAATACCTCTCCTGTACTCTTTACTTGCTGTCCACTGGGCAGCTGCATCTAGGGGGCGCTCGGCTTTTAACATATCACACACCCATTTTTTTGCGATATTTACTTTTCCGCACACATAGGTCGATAACCTACGCTCCATTGCGGATTCCTCCTCCGCAACACGGTCTGCCTTATCACACGCTTTCGCCTGGGCTCCTGGCTGGCTCGCCATTTCTGTAAGGGGTTTTTGTCACGGGCTTATTTGTAGGTCAGCCAGTTTTGTTTTCCTGGACTTGTCTGCCCGCTGTGCGGTTGCGAATCGCTACCCCTTTATTATTAGTTCTGAGCCCAGGACTTATCGAGCGGCGATAAGGACAAACGAACAGACCCGTGGATTGGTGCGAGGAAAACCAATGTTTATTTACAGAAGTAAAACTACAGAGAAACAGTATCATATGAAGACGGTTTTGCACTTAGCATGGGAAGAGAATGGACACATTGTAGAGTTTTGCAATTATCGCGATTCAAAATAACATGAGAGAAGCAGATTCAATTGATCATTTTTTATTAAACGAAATGCTGTCCTGAAAATAAAGGACACAGAAGCCTGTAAAATGGCCACCGCGCATCGTGGCAGAAGCTTCCAGAGACACAGTGGGCTGACAAGATGGCGTCGAATATACATTCAGTATGAGATCGTATCATACTCGGTACACATTGTAAAGACAGGATGCAACCCGTTTGCATCTTGAACAATAGCAATGATATAAGTGCTGGAATCGTTTCCTACGCACAGTAAGGATCATTGAACAGGGCCATCGAGAACCCATCGAGACACATCAATACACAAATACTCCCCCGGCTCAACAATGAGAGAGACATTGGCGGGTGATTAAGCCAGTATTCGGGGGGGCCCCAAAACCAGTCGAGGAGACGATTCATACACATCCTGGCTGGCTCAACAATGGAGAAGGTATTAACGGATAGTTGGCCAGTTTCAGGTGCTACCGAAACCCGTTAAGAAGATAATTGCCCCATGCTGGGAGTTTTGGACGCAATAATCACACAAAGGATAACATTTAGATTTGAGCGGGAGATAAGGCCGACAAAACAGTATAACTATAGAGGACAAATGTCCATCGGTCTCTTGACTCTCTCTCGCTCTTCCTGGACTCTTTCTTGACTCTGGGCTCTGGATCCGCTTGACTCTCTTGACTCTTGACTCTTAGCCGTGCTGGTCGGTTATTCGAGTGTTGGGTGGAGCTCAATCGGAACGAGCCACATCGACAGGGCAAGTAACAGGGTACACCATCCCGAGTGTCGGTAAACAGTGTCCGGACCCAGAGCCCCGAAAGACGAGAAGAAAGAGGAGAAGAAATTCCACATGCCGCCACGGTCAGTAAACCCCGAGCCGCGCCCGAAGATATAACGACAGAACCCATCTTTGAATTCTACCGACTACTACATGTACCGTTTCCTTTGAATTCTACGGATTGCTGCACGATCCGGTCTGAGTCCATCGTCTGCTTCATGACATCAGGGAGTCTGGCTTGCCTTTCACAGCAGCGAGAGTAAACAAGTGGGGTGCAGAAACCCTCACAACCACGTGACAGTCAGGCGCTGCAGCGAAACGAGCTGAGTGCCTCACTTTAAATTTCCGAAGTGAGCCGAGTGGTGAGCATGTTTTCTGATCCTACAAATCCAGACGTAGTTTAGGTATATTGAGGGAGGGTGGTTTTTCTAAGGTTAATGTATAATGTGTTCCCCCTTTTTCGATGTGTCGTGTGTTCCCCATTTCCATAGACCAAGTTTTATGAACGTGTGTATACTTGTACTCTCTTTGATCTGCGCCTATGACATGTATTTCAGGATTTTAGATGCCATGCAATAAAGATATTCATTTCGTGCTATTCAACCGGGTCTATTTGAGTTTTCTCTGCATTACTTCTCCTTGCATCTAAGTCCAGGTGTCAGAACCGTAAGGGCGAGTGGGTCGAACCACTCACAGGTGCTTATTGCAAAAGTCTGGCTGGAGACCAGAGCAAGCAATAGTATAGGCAACGAAGGCCTCACCTCGCACCAGTACCGTGACCCCTTACAACATCGAGGGAAAATCCTAAAATTACAATTTTAGCAATATCCCCATTAATCCACACCCTTATGCCTAACTAAAATTGTCTTGCGACAGCCAGAAGAAAGATAATGCTCACAGGTGAAATGGATGGAAAAACCTGGCCCTGTGCTCTGTTTCTGCCGTCGACACGTGGCGTTTCTGGAAGTCTTCTTTGTGGGCTGCTGGCAGACAGTGCGATCCGAGGGTCCAGTCAGAGAGAGCGAGAAATGGCTGGATCTTCCTAGATATACCCCTCCCGGACGCTCTAATCTTCCTACCGATCAGCTCATTTCTATTGTCTGATCTGGGCATGATCAATTTTAACAAAATGTACTGGTCTCGGCCCATCATGTTAGATGGCCGGTAATGGTGTGATACCAGTTCTTCAACTGCCACCCTATTGTTCGACAGGTTCGATGATTGTCCAGAACAGTTCCGTTGATGGGCCCAGCGCCGTCTCAATGTCCCTGCTGATTATTTGAGCAAACACCTTGAAAGCCTTATGCATAGACCTGATTGTAATGCATAAGGAGAGGTACTGTAACTTCCTGTTGCAGACATCGGAATACACAAGCTGACACGAGGTCTGACCGCGGCCATTTTATGCCCTGGATTTTAAAACTCAGTCTGACCAGGGTTCCTTTATTAATAAGTCCAACAAAAAATCTTCGGGGTGGGGGGGCGGGGAACACATGAAATTTTGCGAATCCTTTCAGTTGAGATTGGAAGAGATATGTTCCATGGGGCAAGAACAGGCTGAAACGATGGGTCTACCAGGGCAGTCCTGTTTGTGGATCTTGGGAAGGCGGTAGAAGCGAGCTGTGCAGGAACTATGAGGTTGGCGGCCCTGGAGGGAAGATCTCCAGAGGAGATGATGTCAGTGATGGTCTTGGAAATGGTGGCTTGATGTTCGGTAGTGAGATCGTGGTGCAGGCGGAGGTAGGAGGAGGTGTCGGGTAGACCCATCGTTTCAGCTTGTTATTGCCCCACGGAACTTATCTCTTCCTATCTCGACTCTATTTTTTCTCTCCTTGTCCAGTCTCTTCCCACCTACATCCACGACTCTTCCGAAGCCCTCTGCCACTTTCACAGTTTCCAGTTTCCTGGCCCCAACCGTCTCCTTTTCACTATGGACGTCCAATCCCTCTACACCTCCATCCCCCACCAGGATGGCCTGAGGGCGCTCCGCTTCTTCCTTGAACAGAGGCCAAACCAGTTCCCATCCACCACCACCCTCCTCGGCCCGGCTGAACCTGTTCTCACATTGAACAACTTCTCCTTTGACTCCACTCACTTCCTCCAAATTAAAGGTGTTGCTATGGGAACCCACATGGGTCCTAGCTATGCCTGCCTTTTCATTGGTTATGTGGAACATTCTTTTTTCCAGCCCTACTCAGGTCCCCTCCCTCACCTCTTTTTCCGGTACATTGATGACTGTATCAATGCTGTTTCCTGCTCTCGCCCTGAACTAGAAAATTTCATTCACTTTGCTTCCACTTTCCACCCTTCCCTCACCTTCACATGGTCCATCTCCAACTCTTCCCTTCCCTTCCTCGACTTCTCCGTCTCCATCTCTGGGGTTAGGCTATTGACAAACATTCACTGCAAGCCCACTGACTCCCACAGCTACCTGGACTACACTTCCTCCCACCCCACTTCCTGTAAGGACTCTGTTCCATTTTCCCATTTTCTCTGTCTCCGCCACACCTGCTCTGACGATGTCACCTTCCATACCAGTGCTTCCGACACCTCTTCCTTTTTCCTCAACTGAGGATTCCCCTCTACTGTGGTTGACACGGCCCTTGACTGTGTCCGTTCTATTCCCCGCACTTCTGCTCTCACCCCTTCCTCTCCCTCCCGGAACCATGATAGGGTTCCCCTTGTCCTCACCTTTCACCCCACCAGCCTCCACATTCAACGGATCATCCTCCGCCATTTCCGCCACCTCCAACGTGATCCCACCACTAAACAAATCTTCCCCTCACCTCCCCTTTCAGCATTCCGTAGGGACCACTCCCTCCGTGACACCCTGGTCCACTCCTCTATCACCCCCAACGCCCCTTCCCCTTCAGCCGGCACCTTCCCAAGCAAGTGCAGGAAATGCAACACATGCCCTTTTACCTCCTCCCTTCCCACTGTCCAGGGCCTCAAACCCTCCTTCCAGATGAAACAGCGATTTACTTGTACTTCTTGCAATTTAATATACTGTATTCGCTGCTCACGATGTGGTCTCCTTTACACTGGGGAGACCAAACGCAGATTGGGTGACCGCTTTGTGGAACACCTCCGTTCAGTCCGTAAGGGTGACCCCGAGCTTCCGGTCACCGGTTACTTCAATTCTCCGCTCCACTCCCACTCTGACCTCGGCCTCTTACACTGTTCCAATGAAGCTCAATGTAAACTCGAGTAACAGCACCTCATCTTTCGATTCGGCACTTTACAACCTTCTGGACTCAACACCGAGTTCAACAATTTCAGACCAGAACCTCTGCCCATATCCTTTTTTCCATTTTTTTCCTCTCTCATATGGCAGCTGTCTTTCATTCTGTCAGAGCCATTTACACTTCATCTAGAGCCATCTTTTGTTTCTTAACTTGTCCCATTACCATCTCCTTTTGCCTTTTACCATCATCCCTTTTGTCTCTTAATCTCTCCTGCCTTCCATCCTATCACAGACCTTCCCTTTTGTTCTTTCCTCCCCTCCCCCCTTTCCCTGCTCCTCCACTTGCTTAAAAACCTGTTCCATCTCCAGCTTTTTCCAGTTCTGACGAAGGGTCATCGACCTGAAACGTTAACTCTGTTTCTCTCTCCACAGATGCTGCCTGACCTGCTGAGTATTTCCAGCATTTTCTGTTTTACCTTCATCAATCTCCTCTGTTGGTGTCTCCCTATCACTGTAATCAGTCTCACCTTTATCAATCTCCCTCTGTTGGTGTCTCACTATCACTGTATTCAGTCTCACCTTTATCAATCTCCCTCTGTTGGTGTCTCTCTGTATCACTGTAATCAGTCTCACCTTTATCAATCTCCCTCTGTTGGTGTCTCCCTATCACTGTAATCAGTCTCACCTTTATAATAAAGATGCCCGTTTTACATCTCGATCGAAAAAGAATATTGGACATGGCGTAAAACACAGATCTGTATATTTAAAGACAAACGGAACATGATCTGTGAGATACACAGTAACGACGGGATTGAATCACTCCCTTTTACCTGCTGTGTGCTGTAATGTATATAGCCTCTTCTTGTCAGTCAAAGGTGCACTCCTCCCGCTCCAAACTCGTCACCTACCAGTTAAATGCTTACGCCATCTTAGCCCTGCCCAGCTGGAGTGGGAGAGTCCAAGGTGAGTCTGTCTGTGACCAGGGCTGAGTACAGTGTATGATGAGAGCGATTGTGAATCAGCTGTCCATTGTAATCTGTTAAAATTACAGGACTCAGTAATAGAGCGATACATTCCAGGCCCTGGTCTGAGGGAGTCTGTAACAGTTACAGGACTCAGTAAATCAGGGCTACTTTCCAAGCCCTGGTCTGAGGGAGTCTGTAACAGTTACAGAGTGCAGTTTGTCACGGAGTGCAGATCGAACAGAGTGTTAAACTGCGAGTTTGGTGAGTGAGTGAGGGAGTTTGGGGAGGGAGGTGTTCCTTTCTTTTTCCATCATTGTCAGCTTCCAGGAGAGCAGGAGTTAAAAAGCTGCACAAGAGGGGACAGAGAACCAGCGGTGAGTATTTCTACAGACTTTTACTTTAATGACTGGAATGTAGAAAGAAAGGTCTCTAGTTTAGAGTAAGTAGTGTTTAAAGGGAAGTAAGGTCCCTAGTGCATTTAATATTCTTTAATTTAAAAGGAGTAAATTAAGGGTAGGACATGGCAGGGCAGCTCGGCAGCGTGGAGTGCTCCTCCTGTGCTATGTTGGAAGTCAGGGACACTTTAGGTGTCCAGGGCAAACACATGTGCAGGAAGTGTCTCCAGCTGCAGCTACTCGAAATCCACGTTTCAGAGCTGGAGCTGCGGCTGGAGTCACTGTGGAGCATCCGCAAAGCTGAGATCTTCGTGGATAGCACGTTTAACAAGGTGGTCACACCGCAGGTAAAGAGTGCACAGGCAGACAGGGAATGGGTGACCACCAGACAGAGTAAAAGGACTAGGAAGGTAGTGCAGAAGTCCCCTGGGTCCATCTCCCTCTCCGACAGATTTACCGTTTTGGATACTGATGGGGGAGATGGTTTCTCAGGGGAATGCAGCAAGAGCCAAGTCCGTGGCACTATGAGTGGCTCAGCTGCACAGGAGGGGAGGAAAAAGAGTGGGAGAGCAATAGTGATAGGGGATTCTATTGTAAGGGGAACAGATAGACGTTTCTGTGACCACAGACATGACTCCAGGATGGTATGTTGCCTCCCTGGTGCCAGGGTCAAGGATGTCACTGAACGGCTGCAGGGCATTCTGAAGGGGGAGGGCGAACAGTCAGAGGTCGTGGTTCACATTGGTAGCAACGACATAGGTAGAAAGAGGGATGAGGTCCTGCAACAAGAATTTAGGGAGCTAGGTATCAGATTAAAAAGCAGGACCTCAAAGGTTGTAATCTCTGGATTACTCCTGGTGCCACGTGCTAGTGAGTATAGGAATAGGAGGATAGAGCAGATGAATGCGTGGCTAAAGAGTTGGTGCAGGAGGGAGGGCTTTAGTTTCCTGGATCACTGGGTCTGCTTCTGGGGAAGATGGGACCTGTACAAGTCGGACGGGTTGCACCTGAACTGGAACAGGACCAACATCCTTGCGGGGAGGTTTACTAGTACTGTTGGGGGGGGGGGTTAAACTAACTTGGCAGGGGGATGGGATACGGAGTGGTGCTATAGTAAGGGGTGATGCACAGCCAAATATAGAGGAAAAAACAAGTCAGCCTGGAAGGCAGAGCAAATATGTAATGGCACAAGGGAGTATGGCAAGGCTGCATGGCATTTATTTTAATGCAAGGAGTCTTGCGAGTAAGGCAGATGAATTGAAGGTGTTGATGAACACATGGGAGTATGATATTGTTGCTGTCACAGAGACATGGTTGAGGGTGGGGCAGGACTGGCAGCTCAATATTCCGGGGTATAGAATCTTCAGGCGAGACAGAGGTGGGTGTAAAAGAGGAGGGGGTGTCGCAATATTAATCAAGGAGTCAATTACTGCTGTAAGGAGGGATGATATCTTAGCAGGTTCCTCTAATGAGGCCATATGGGTAGAACTCAAAAACAAAAAGGGGGCAAGCACTTTGCTGGGAGTGTACTATAGGCCCCCAAACAGTCAGGGGGAGATAGAGGAACAGATATGTAGGCAAATCTCAGAGAAGTGTCGAAATAATAGGGTAATAATTGTAGGGGATTTCAACTTCCCCAATATTAACTGGGATAGACAGAGTGTGAAAGGCTTAGAGGGTGCGGAATTTTTAAAGTGCATCCAGGAGAGCTTTTTGAGCCAGCATGTAGAAAGTCCTGCAAGAGAGGGGGCGGTACTGGATCTAATTCTAGGGAATGTAGCCGGGCAAGTGGTAGAAGTGTCAGTAGGAGAGCATTTTGGTGACAGTGACCATAATTCGGTGAGATGTAAGGTAGTCATGGAAAAGGACAAAGATGGACCGGAAATAAAGTTTCTAAATTGGGGGAAGGCCGACTTTAATGTGATATGGCAGGATCTGGCCAAAGTGGACTGGGATCAGCTACTTGTAGGAAAATCCACATCAGAGCAGTGGGAGTCTTTCAGAAAGGAAATAGAGAGAGTACAACGCCAACATGTTCCCGTAAAGGTCAAGGGTGGGACCAACAAGCCCAGGGAACCCTGGATGTTAAGGGATATATGAGAATGGATTAGGAAAAAAGGGAGGCTTTTGGCAGATACAAAGGACTAAAAACAGTGGAAGCCCTAGAGGAGTATAGAAAGTGCAGGGGGGTACTTAAAAAGGAAATTAGGAGAGCAAAGAGGGGGCATGAAATAACACTGGCGGGCAAAATAAAGGAAAATCCCAAGGTGTTTTATAAGTATATTAAGGGCAAGAGGATAACCAGGGAAAGAGTAGGGCCCATTAGGGACCAAATTGGCAATCTGTGTGTAGAGCCAGAAGATGTAGGTGGGGTTTTAAATTAATATTTTGCATCTGTGTTCACTATGGAGAAGGACGATGTAGGCATAGAAATCAGACAGGGGGATTGTGATATACTTGAACAAATTAGTATTGAGAGGGAGGAGGTACTAGCGGTTTTAGCGGGCTTAAAAGTGGATAAATCCCCAGGCCCAGACGAGATGTATCCCAGGCTGCTGTGTGAGGCAAGGGAGGAGATTGCAGGGGCTCTGACACACATTTTCAGAACATCTCTGGCCACAGGGGAGGTCAAAATTGAGAGGTCGCACAACACCAGGTTATAGTCCAACAGTTTTATTTGAAATCACAAGCTTTCGGAGCTATCGATTTGTTCCTTCCTCAGGTGAAGTAAATTAGATACAGAATCTCCAAAGCATATATAGATGGAAAACAAAGCATGTGTACTTTACAATTGCAGACCAATAAATTAAATCATCCTGACTATCTGCCGAGGTGTGATAAAGTTAATGAAGTCAGCCAGGAAGGTACCACATCAAAGACATAGCAAGATACAACTGAGACAATGAGGTGTAGTCGCAGGGGTTCTAACGTGTCAAAAGCTGCCGTCTGTATGTAAAACGAAAAGCTTTAACATTTTTTTACTTTTTTACTGGGAAAATTTTTACTTTTTTACTGGGAATCACATCTGTGAACAAGCTAACGACGACTCGAGTCCGGATCACGTCATGTATCGTGACATAAACCCAAGATCCCGATTGAGACCGTCTTCATGAGTGCGGAACTTGGCTATCAGTTTCTGCTCGATGATTTTGCGTTGTCGTGTGTTTCTAAGGTTGCCTTGGAGAACGCTTACCCGCAGATCCGAGGCTGCATGTCCTTGACTGCTGAAGTGTTCCCCGACTGGGAGGTAACAATCCTGCCTGGCGATTGTTGCGCGGTGCTCGTTCATACGTTGTCTCAGTGTCTGCATGGTCTCGCCGATGTACCATGCCGCGGTGCATTCTTTCCTGCAACGTATGAGGTAGACAACGTTGGCCGAGTCACATGAGTATGTACCATGTACCTGGTGGGTAGTGTCCTCACGTGTGATGGTGGTATCTGTGTTGATGATCTGGCATGTCTTGCAGAGTTTGCCATGGCAGGGTTGTGTGGTGTCGTGGTCGCTGTTATCCTGAAAGCTGGGTAATTTGCTGCGAACGATGGTACTTCTGAGGTTAGGCGGCTGTTTGAAGGCAAGTAGTGGAGGCGTGGGGATGGCCTTAGCGAGGTGTTTGTCGTCATCGATGACATGTTGAAGGCTGCGAAGAACATGGCGTAGTTTCTCCGCTCCGGGGAAGTACTGGACGACGTAGGGTACCCTGTTGGTTGTGTCCCGTGTTTGCCTTCTGAGGAGGTCTATGCGATTTTTCGCTGTGGCCCGTCGGAACTGTCGATCGATGAGTCGAGCGTTATATCCCGTTCTTACGAGGGCGTTTTTCAGCGTCCGTAGGTGTCCATCGCGTTCCTCCTCGTCTGAGCAGATCCTGTGTATTCGCAGGGCTTGTCCATAGGGGATGGCTTCTTTAACATGGTTAGGGTGGAAGCTGGAGAAGTGGAGCATCGTGAGGTTGTCCGTGGGCTTGCGGTAGAGTGAAGTGCTGAGGTGTCCGTCTTTGATGGAGATTCGTGTGTCCAGGAATGAGACTGATTCTGAGGAGTAGTCCATGGTGAGTTTGATGGTGGGATGGAACATGTTTATGTTATCGTGTAGTCTTTTCAGTGATCCTTCGCCATGGGTCCAAAGGAAGAAAATGTCGTCGATGTATCTGGTATACAGCGTTGGCTGGAGGTCCTGTGCAGCGAAGAAGTCTTGCTCGAACTTGTGCATGAAGATGTTGGCGTATTGGGGTGCGAATTTGGTCCCCATGGCTGTTCCGTGTGTTTGGGTAAAAAAATGGTTGTCGAAGGTGAAGACATTGTGGTCAAGGATGAAGCGGATGAGTTGTAGGATGGCGTCTGGAGATTGGCTGTTGTTGATGTTGAGTACTGAGGCTGTTGCAGCGATGCCGTCATCGTGGGGGATACTGGTGTAGAGTGCCGATACGTCCATCGTGGCAAGGAGTGTTCCTGGTTCAACTGGTCCGTGGGTGCTGAGTTTCTGTAAGAAGTCTGTAGTGTCGCGACAGAAGCTGGGGGTTCCCTGTACGATGGGTTTCAGAATGCCCTCGACGTATCCAGAGAGGTTCTCACACAGGGTTCCATTGCCTGATACGATAGGACGTCCGGGTGTGTTGGCTTTGTGTATCTTTGGGAGGCAGTAGAAGTCTCCCACGTGGGGATTACGTGGGATGAGAGCGCGTAGGATGTTTTGAAGGTCTGGATCGAAGGTCTTGATCAGTCTATTGAGTTGGCGGGTGTGTTCTTTGGTCGGATCTGCGGGTAGCTGTCTGTAGTGTTCCTGGTTGTCCAGTTGTCGGTATGCTTCTTTACAATAGTCCGTTCTGTTCTGTATGACGATGGCTCCTCCTTTGTCCGCTGGTTTGATGACAATGTTGCGGTTGGGAGGTGCCAGAGGACTGGAGAACAGCTAACGTAGTACCATTATTCAAGAAGGGTAGTAGGGATAAACCAGGGAATTATAAGCCAGTGAGCCTAACATCAGTGGTAGGGAAATTATTGGAAAAAATTCTGAGGGACAGAATTAGTCTCCACTTGGAGAGGCAAGGATTAATCAAGGATAGTCAGCATGGCTTTGTCAGGGGGAGATCATGTCTGACCAATTTGATTGAATTTTTCGAGGGGTTGACTAGGTGTATGGATGAGTGTAGCGCAGTTGATGTGGTCTACATAAGGCTTTGGACAAAGTCCCGCATAGGAGACTGGTCAAGAAGGTAAGATCCCATGGGATCCAGGGCAACTTGGCACATTGGATCCAAAATTGGCTTAGTGGCAGGAGGCAGAGGGTGATGGTCGAAGGTTGTTTTTGTGACTGGAAGCCTGTGTCCAGTGGTGTACCGCAGGTATCAGTGCTGGGTCCTTTGCTGTTTGTAGTGTACATTAATGATTTAGATATGAATGTAGGAGGTATGATCAGTAAGTTCGCAGATGACACGGAAATTGGTAGGGTGGTAAATAACGAGGAGGGAAGCCTCAGGCTACAGGACGATATAGACGGGTTGGTCAGATGGGCAGAACAGTGGCAAATGGAATTTAACCCTGAAAAGTGTGAGGTGATGCATGTTGGGAGGACTAACAAGGCAAGGGAATACACAATGAATGGTAGGACCCTAGGAAGGACAGAGGATCAGAGGGACCTTGGTGTGCATGTACATAGATCCCTGAAGGCAGCAGGACAGGTAGATAAGGTGGTTAAAAAGGCATATGGGATACTTGCCTTCATTCGCCGAGGCATAGAATATAAGAGCAGGGAGGATATGATGGAGCTGTACAAAACATAAGTTAGGCCACAGCTGGAATACTGTGTGCAGTTCTGGTCGCCACACTATAGGAAGGATGTGATTGCATTGGAGAGGGTGCAGAGGAGATTCACCAGGATGTTATCTGGGCTGGAGCGCTTCAGCTAAAAAAGAGAGACTGGACAGGCTGGGGTTGTTTTCCTTAGAGCAGAGAAGGCTGAGGGGGGTCCTGATTGAGGTGTACAAAATTATAAGGGGCATAGTTAGGGTAGATAGAAAGGAACTTTTCCCCTTAGTAGAGGGGTCAATAACAAGGGGACAAAGTTTCAAGGTAAGGGGCAGGAGGTTTAGAGGGCATTTGAGGAAATAAATTTCACCCAGAGGGTGGTTGGAATCTGGAACTCACTGCCTGAAAGCGTGGTAGAGGCAGGAACCCTCACAAAACATTCAAGAAGCATTTAGATGAGCTCTTGAAACGCCATAGCATACAATGCTACGGACCAAGTGCTGGAAAATGGGATTAGAATAGACAGGGCTTGATGGCCGGCGTGGACACGATGGGCCGAAGGGCCTCTTTCTGTGCTGTATAACTCTATGACTCTGAGTTACAGGACTCAGTAAACCAGGGATACATTCCAGGCCCTGGTCTGAGGGAGTCTGTAACAGTTACAGGACTCAGTAAACCAGGGGTACATTCCAGACCCTGGTCTGAGGGAGTCTGTAACAGTTACAGGACTCAGTAAACCAGGGATACATTCCAGGCCCTGGTCTGAGGGAGTCTGTAACAGTTACAGGACTCAGTAAACCAGGGATACATTCCAGGCCCTGGTCTGAGGGAGTCTGTAACAGTTACAGGACTCAGTAAACCAGGGACACATTCCAGGCCCAGGTCTGAGGGAGTCTGTAACAATTACAGGACTCTGTAAACCAGGGATACATTCTAGAAGTCAGAAGGTGAGACACTCGCCGCAGAGTACCCAACTCTAACCAACTCTTGTAGCCACCGTTTTTATGTTGCTGGCCCAGTTAAGTTTCTGTTCAGTCGTGAGCCCAGGATGTTGATGGTGGGCGATACAGCGATGGTAATGCCGTTAAATGTCAAGGGGCTGTGATTAGAGTCTCTCTTGTTGGAGATAGTCATTGCCTGGTACTGGTGTGGCACGAATGTTACTTGGCACTTATCAGCCCAAGCCTGAATGTCATCAAGTTCATGCTGCTTGTGGGCATGGACTGCTTCATTTATCTGAGGAGTTGTGAATGGAACTGAACACTGTGCAATCATCAATGAATATCCCCACTTCTGACCTTATGATGGCGGAAGGCCATTGATGAAGCAGCTGAAAATGGTTGGGTCGAGGACACTGCCCTGGGGATCTCCTGCAGCGATGGACTGCGGCTGAGATGATTGGCTTCCAACCACCACAACCACATTCCTTTGTGCTCGGTATGATTCCTGCCATTTGAAGAATTCCCCCGATTCCCATTGAATTCAGTTTTAGATGCCATCCTGAGTCAAATGCTACCTTGATGTCAAGGGAAGTCACTCTCTCCTCAACTCTTGAATTCAGCTCCTTTGTCCATGTTTGGACCAAGGCTGTAATGAGGTCTGGAGCCGAGTGGCCCTTCCAGAAACCAAACTGAGCATCGGTGAGCAGGTTATTGGTGAGTAAGTGCCGCTTGAAAGCACTGTCGACGACACCTTCCATCACTTTGCTGATGATTGAGAGTAGCCTGATGGCGTGGTAATTGGCCGGATTGGATTTGTTCTGCTTTTTGTGGACAGGACATACCTGGGCAGTTGTCCATATTGTCGGGTAGATGCCAGTGTTGTAGCTGTACTGGAACAGCTTGGATAGAGAGGTGGCTAGTTCTGGAACAGAAGTCTTCAGCACGGCAGCCGGGATGTTGTTGGGGCCCACAGCCTTTGCATAACATATGCTATAGTACCCCCATACAACCTGTTCTTTTGTGAAGATAGATGCAAGGTACTCATTCAGTACCTCAGTCATGTCCTCTGCGCCCACAAGAAGATTTCCTTTTTTTGCCCCTAATCGGCCCCACTGTACCTTTAACTATCCTTTTACATTTTATATTTTTATAAAATATTTTTGTGTTCCCTTTTATGTCACCCGCTACTCTTTTCTCCGACTCTATCTTTGCCCTTCTCAGAAGAGAGTCCCTGTTTTCAATATAAGAACTGTCACAAGGGTTAGGACAGGTTAGCGATAGAGTTAATACGGTAATTATTCAGAACAACAAAGACTTTTAGGAACAAATTGATATCAAAGGCAATCACTTGCAAAGTGTATGGACAGTATGTGCAGAATCAGATTCAAAAGGGGTTAAGTGATATAAAATATGGGATCCGATTATTTTCTATATCAGATAAGCAAATGAAAATCTGGGAATGGGATGGGAATATGGATTGGTTGAAGGTGTGAAGGTTCAGATGGGTGTATTATGCCAGGAGGCCTTGCCAGCAGCGTGACATTATTGTGGGACTGATCCCTGTGATAATGGCAATACCATTGCTATCTGCTGCTGTAAGACTGATGGAAGTATTTAACGTGGATTTGATAGGCTTGTTGGAGGATGAAATACAGAAGGACTTTGTGAATTACCCAAAGATATCATTAAATGGAAAAGGGGGTTCGGGAATACAGCGGACACTTCAAGCTGTTCCAGAAGTGGGGCCTGGTTGTGCAGATGTGATGTTTTACAAAGCACACGGATGAAGTAGCCCCGAATTGTCTTGATGGAATTCTAAGAGGGCCAACGTTGTTTGTTTGACGAGAGGAAGGTTTGTGTTACAACGAATGAGAAGCACGACACACACGCAGACACTTCATGCTCGGTTTGGCAGTCAACATTTTGCCTTCCACCAACCAGAAGACTAAAATTGGGAAAAGATATTACTGCCTGTTGGGACCCACAATGTAAGAGCAATTCAGGTAAACCTTACCCTCCAGACAGAAGCCTTTCGAGCAGTTGTAAACGATGGAAATGTTAGCTCTGACTAGAAAGTAGACTTCGAGGCTGCAAAAGAAAGTTATTTTTGAACCTCAAGGTGAGGAAATGTAAGTACAGGTGTACCAGGTTGAACAGCCATGGTGAGCTTTTACTTATTCTGCAACGGCTATATAAGTCAGGCCTGGAACAACTGGAAACATTGCCTCATTAACCATCCCTGAGAAGATATAGTAAATTAGTCAGGTGACTGTAGGGAGGTAACCTGGTATCAACAGGTTTGTGTTATCAGGGAAGAGATGATCAGAAGGCCGTAACTGAATTTTAGGGAAGTGCAGAAGTACAGGTGCGGGGACGGGAAGAGAAGTGAATGCAGGAGTTTCTCTGGCTGTGACTGAATAGGTAAGAGTGGAACCGAGTGAGGGCAGTCCCACTGAGTTGGACAACGGAGGAAAGGCATTGGAGGAGGATGATGTGGTCAAACTGTGTCAAAGAGAGGTGCAGACAGGACAAGGAGGGATAATGCACCAGAGTGACAGTCAAACAGGATGTCAATTGTAACTCTTTTAGGGTCATTTTAGTGCTGTGGCAGGTGTGGAAACCTGATTGGAGAGATTCAAACATGGAGTTGTAGGAAATAAGGGACCTGATTTGGGATCTGACAATGTTCAAGAACACTGGAGAAAAAAAGAGGTTTGAGGTGGGTTGGTAGTTTTCAGGGACAGAGGGATCAAGAGTAGGTTTGATGAGGAGAGGGTTGATGAAGATTGTTTTGAAGGAGAGGGGGGGACAGTTTGTGAGGAGAGGGAACAATTTACAATGTTAACTAGCATTGGGGCCAGGAACGTAAGTTGGGTGATCGGTAGTTTAGTGGGAATAGGGTCGAGAGAGCAGGAGGTGGGTCTCATGAAGAAAATAGGTTCGGAGACACCATGAGGAGAGATCGGAGAAAGTAGAGGAAGATGCAAGTTCAGGACTAGGGCACGGGGGGAAGTAACATTGTGGGAAGCTCGGCTCGGAGAGCAAGGGGAAAGGAGGGAAGTGGCAAGGGCAGCTGAACAGATGGCCTCAACCTTAATGAGAAAGAAGTCACTTCGCTCCTCGCACTTGTTGAAGGTGAGGGTGGAGGGGGCAGGGGAGAGGGGTTTCAGAAGGCGGTTGGTAGTGGAGAAGCGAAGTGAGGGGTTACCTTTGCATTGCAGGTTGATCCTGGAGTACTGAACAGTTTTGGCAGAGGAGAACAGAACCCAATAGTGCTTGATGTGGTCCAGCCAGATCTGGCGATGAATGGCTAAACCTGTTGTGTGTCAGAGATGCTCAAGTCTGTGTCCCTTGGATTGGGGGGGCTGAGGATGGGGGCCGTACCAGGGGAAGCAACCAGGGTGGAAGAGAGTAAGGATTTTACTGGGGACAAGGCATGAAAGGCATTGGTTGAGCAGATTGACAACTGCAGAAGTATCGTGGCAAATGGAAGGTCAAAGGCGAGGCAGTGAGGAGCTTGAAAGTGCCCTTGTAAGTGAATTGAGTACAAGAGATTGAAGGCTGATCTGATTTAGGTGTTTAAAATGTTGACAGTTTTTGCTAGAGTAGATGAGGAGAAACTATTTCCTCTGGTGGGGCAATAAAGAACAAGGGGACATCATAAAATTAGATTCAGGGTGAAATCAGCAAACACTTTTTCACACAGAGGGTAGTGGAAATCTGGGACTCTCTCCCCCGCTGTGGATTCTCGGACAATTGGAGCTTTCAAGACTGAGATAGATAGAAATTTTTTAGGCAAGGGTGTCAAGGGATATGGAGCGAAGGCGGGTAAATGGAGATGAGGTGCAGATCAGCCGTAATCTAAGTGAATGACAGAGCAAACCTGAGGGGCTGAGAGGCCTCCTCCTGTTCCTATGAGAGAGAGAGGTTGTTTTTTGCAGGGGTGGATGCAGAAGGAAGTGGGGTTGAAAAGAGGTAAAGGGTTGTGGGTGATGCAAGGAGTTGGCCAGAAATGGCCTTGTCAGTGATTGAGAACTTGGAAGTAGTGAGGCCAGGGGAGATGGAAAAGTTGAGGGGGGTGGCCGTGAATATGGGTAGGAGAGTTTAAGGGACGGCAGGAGGGCAGTAAAATCAGAGGAGAGGAGAGGGGGCAAAGGGTGTTGAGATGGAGATTGAAGTGAGCGAGAATGAGGAGTTACTGAGTGCAGAGGCTGAAGGAGGAAAGCAGGGAGGATATATGGGTGAGAAACCTGGGTGGTAGGCAGTAGAGGACAAGGATTTTAAAGGAGAGAAGAGTGGAACAAGTGCTCCGATGTCACAACGGATCACTCTGATGTCACAACAACTTCCTCATGACATCATAAAGCGGCTTCAAACACTTTGGACTTTACTTCCTGTCAACGCACATATGAAAGAAGAGAAAGACTTGAATTTATACAGCGCCTTTCACGACCACCGGACAACCCAAAGCACTTTACAGCCAATGAAGTACTTTTTGAAATGTAGTCACTGTTGTAATGTAGGAAACACGGCAGCCAATTTGCACACAGCAAGCTCCCACAAACAGCAATGTGATAATGACCCAGATAATTTTTTGTAGTGATGTCGATTCAGGGATAAATATTGGTCAGCACACCGGGGATAACTTCCCTGCTCCTCTTCGAAATAGTGGCCACGCGATCTTTTACGTCCACCTGAGAGAGTAGATGGGGGCCTCGGTTTAACATCTCATTCGAAAGACGGCACCTACAACAGTGCAGCACTCCCTCAGCACTGCACTGGGAGTGTCAGCCTAGATTTATTGTGCTCAAGTCCCTGGAGTGGGACTTGAACCCACGACCTTTTGACTCGGAGGCGAGAGTGCTGCCCACTGAGCCACAGCTGGCACAGAACAGTGGAATCATTTGTTTAGACGGTGATGAACGTATAAACCCACAGCCACATTTACTCGGGAATGATAAAATATATTTCTAGTCAAATAGAAATGGTATCTGATGCATTCCACATTATTTGAAACTATCCTATTGGAGTGAAGGAGCCTTCTTGTTCCCCCATATTACCTGGGCTGGAAATGATGCTTTCCCATTCTAACCCCAGAATGATCTCGTGAGTTCACACCTTTTATTTCTAGGTATTTACAATTGATTTGAGGCACAGGAACATCCAAATTTGGGGGCAATTGTGCTAAATGGGTCATAATAGGCATAAATGGGTCATTTTCCGGTTGGCAAGATGTAACGAGTGGTGTGACACAGGGATCAGTGCTGGGGCCTCAACTTTTTACAATTTATATAAATGACTTGGATGAAGGGACCGAAGGTATGGTTGCTAAATTTGCTGATGACACAAAGATAGGTAGGAAAGTAAATTGTGAAGAGGGTATAAGGAGGCTACAAAGGGATATAGATAGGTTAAGTGAGTGGGCAAAGATCTGGCACATGGAGTACAATGTGGGAAAATGTGAAATTGTCCATTTTGGCAGGAAGAATAAAAAAGAAGCATATTATCTAAATGGTGAGAGATTGCAGAGCTCTGAGATGCAGAGGGATCTGGGTGTCCCAGTGCATGAATCGCAAAAGGTTAGTATGCAGGTAGAGCAAGTAATTAGGAAAGCTAATAGAATGTTATCGTTTATTGCGAGGGGAATTGAATACAAAAGTAGGGAGGTTATGCTTCAGTTATACAGGGCATTGGTGAGACCACATCTGGAGTACTGTGTACAGTATTGGTCTCCTTATTTAAGGAAGGATGTAAATGAGTTGGAAGCAGTTCAGAGAAGGTTTACTAGACTAATATCTGGAATGGGCGGGTTGTCTTATGAGGAAAGGTTGGACAGGCTAGGCTTGTATCCGCTGGAGTTTAGAAGAGTAAGAGGTGACTTGATTGAAATATATAAGATACTGAGGGGTCTTGACAGGGTGGATGTGGAGAGGATGTTTCCTCTTGTGGGAGAATCTAGAACTAGGGTTCACTGTTTAAAAATAAGGGGTCATAGAACATAGAACAGTACAGCACAGTACAGGCCCTTCGGCCCTCGATATTGTGCCGAGCATTGTCCAAAACCAAGATCAAGCTATCCCACTCCCTATCATTCTGGTGTGCTCCATGTGCTTATCCAATAACCGCTTGAAAGTTCCTAAAGTGTCCGACTCCACTATCACAGCAGGCAGTCCATTCCACACCCCAACCACTCTCTGAGTAAAGAATCTACCTCAGACATCCCTTCTATATCTCCCCCCATGCACCTTATAGTTATGCCCCCTTGTAACAGCTACATCCACCCGAGGAAATAGTCTCTGAACATCCACTCTATCTATCCCCCTCATCATCTTATAAACCTCTATTAAGTCGCCTCTCATCCTCCTCCGCTCTAAAGAGAAAAGCCCTAGCTCCCTCAATCTTTCCTCATAAGACCTCCCCCCCAAACCAGGCAGCATCCTGGTAAATCTCCTTTGCACTCTTTCAAATGCTTCCACGTCCTTCCTATAGTGAGGTGACCAGAACTGCACACAATATTCCAAATGTGGTCTCACCAAGGTCCTGTACAGTTGCAGCATAACCTCACAGTTCTTAAACTCAAACTCCTTGTTAATAAACGCTAACACACTATAGGCCTTCTTTACTGCTCTATCCACTTGAGTGGCAACCTTCAGAGATATGTGGATATGAACCCCCAGATCCCTCTGTTCCTCCACGTTCCTCAGAACCCTGTCGTTGACCCTGTAATCCTTATTCAAATTTGCCCTACCAAAATGAATCACCTCGCACTTATCAGGGTTAAATTCCATCTGCCATTTTTCGGCCCAGCTCTGCATCCTATCAATGTCTCTTTGCAGCCTACAACAGCCCTCCACCTCATCCACTACTCCACCAATCTTGGTGTCATCAGCAAATTTACTGATCCACCCTTCAGTCCCCTCCTCCAAGTCATTGATAAAAATCACAAACAGCAGAGGACCCAGCACCGACCCCTGTGGCACACCGCTGGTAACTGGTCTCCAGTCCGAAAATTTTCCATCCACCACCACCCTCTGCCTTCTATGAGATAGCCAGTTACTTATCCAATCGGCCAAATTTCCCTCTATCCCACAACTCATTACTTTCTTCATGAGCCGACCATGGGGAACCTTATCAAATGCCTTACTAAAATCCATGTATACAACATCAACTGCTCTAGCTTCATCTACACACTTAGTTACCTCCTCAAAGAATTCAATCAAATTTGTTAGGCAAGACTTACCCTTCACGAATCCGTGTTGACTATCCCGGATTAAGTTGCATCTTTCCAAATGGTCATAAACCTATCCCTCAGGACCTTTTCCATTATCTTACCAACCACCGAAGTAAGACTAACCGGCCTATAATTACCAGGGTCATTCCTATTTCCTTTCTTGAAGAGAGGAACAACATTTGCCACTCTCCAGTCCTCTGGCACCATCCCCGTGGACAGTGAGGACCCAAAGATCAAAGCCAAAGGCTCTGCAATCTCCTCCCTTGCCTCCCAAACAATCCTAGGATACATCCCATCTGGCCCAGGGGACTTATCGACCCTCAGGTTCTTCAAAGTTGCTAAAACATCTTCCCTCAGAACATCTACCTCCTCCAGCCTATCCACCTTTATCACACTCTCATCCTCAAAAACATGGCCCCTCTCCTCGGTGAACACTGACGAAAAGTATTCATTCATCACCTCTCCTATCCCTTCTGACTCCATGCACAAGTTCCCACTACTGTCCTTGACCGGCCCTACCCTCACCCTGGTCATTCTTTTATTTCTCACATAAGAGTAAAAAACCTTGGGGTTTTCCTTGATCCGACCCGCCAAATGGGTCGCCCATTTAAGACAGAGATGAGGAAAAAAAAATTCTCAGAGGGTCGTGAGTCTTTGGAACTCTCTTCCTCAGAGGGCGGTGGAAGCAGAGTCTTTGAATAATTTGAAGGCAGAGGTAGATAGATTCTTGATAAGCAAGGGGGTGAAAGGTTATCGGGGGGGGGGTAGGCGGGAATGTGGAGTAATCAGATCAGCCACGATCTTATTAAAAGGCGGAGCAGGCTCGAGGGGCCGCTTGGCCTACTCCTGCTCCTAATTCATTTGTTCGTATGTAAAAATGTCTGCCCTACACTCCCATTTCTACATTTTTTGTCACGTGTACTTGGAGAGTCTGTGGTGGGGTAGGCTCTTTATTTGGAACAAACAGCTGATCAATCCAATACGGCTGTCAAGGGTCGCGAATGCTGCCTTGTCCGTATGGTCTGTATCTCGGGTCTGGGCCTCAACCCCCACCACCCAGCTTAAACTGCCACAAACACCTGGCAGGACTTGTATGGGCTCATCACAATTGAGGGGTTATGTAACCTGGCCACAATGAAAACCATGACAACACAGAAACTGCTGATATGGACAAAATACAGCAAAGTGGGACAAACTGTGCATTTGTGCATGAGAGAGCAATGAGGGGAGAGCTTAAAGACAAGTGCGTTCATCAAATCCATCCAAATCTTGAAAGATCACCGCGAGCAGATTGAAAACACTGTGCAACGGAACAGTGTTAATTATTGGAGAGAAAGAACAGTCAGAGAGGAAATAATCATCCAATCAGAGATCTGATTTCAGACGGTCAGTGAGCGGACAAAGACAGACCTTAATTGATCATTACTCAAACAGTCCTTCAGATTGAAGAGCAGTAGAATTTATAGTAAAGAGGACCGAGCTGCTGAGTGTATCAGACAGCTTAATGGTTTATGTTGGTGCTTTACCTTAATGCTCAATGGTTTTGCTCCTGATGGTAAATTGAGCCAGCGAGAATTCTCAGCTCAATTTCACACATCTGGTAACAGAGATGAGTGTGTGAACTGTGTGGAGACAGTAAAGGCCCTTCTAGCTCGGACAAATAATAAAGCAATAGCTAATTACATGGTAAACATTGAAGGATGGGACCAGATGATGAACCTCCACAAATTCGACAACAGGGTTGTCCTGCTGGCCAGAGAAATGGTGGAATATGCAGTCCTGAGCCTGACTGGAATTGTGGAACAGCTGGCATCTCAGATCCTTGCTGTCCAAGACAGTCAGGCAGTAACCGTGGCTTGCTTCTTTGGAGAGCTGTTAAAATCTCCACAGATTTCACAGCTGCAGCTGACAGACATCCTGGTGAGCAGATTTTTAAAAATTCGTTCCTGGGATGTGGGCGTCGCTGGCAAGGCCAGCATTTATTGCCCATCCCTAGTTGCCCTTGAGAAGGTGGTGGTGAGCCGCCTTCTTGAACCGCTGCAGTCCATGTGTTGAAGCTCCTCCCACAGTGCTGTTAGGGAGGGAGTTCCAGGATTTTGACCCAGCGACGAAGAAACGGCCAATATATTTCCAAGTCAGGATGGTGTGTGGCTTGGAGGGGAACTTGGTGGTGTTCCCATGCGCTGGCTGCCCTTGTCCTTCTAGTTGGTAGAGGTCGCGGGTTTGGGAGGTGCTGTCGAAGAAGTCTTGGTGAGTTGCTGCAGTGCATCTTGTAGATGGTACACACTGCAGCCACGGTACGCCGGTGGTGGAGGGAGTGAATGTTTAAGGTGGTGGATGGGGTGACAATCAAGCGGCCTGCTTTGTCCTGGATGGTGTCGAGCTTCTTGAGTGTTGTTGGAGCTGCACTCATGCAGGCAAGTGGAGAGTATCCCATCACACTCCTGACTGGTGCCTTGTAGATGGTAGAAAGGTTTTGGGGAGTCAGGAGGTGAGACACTTGCCGCAGAATACCAGCCTTTGACCTGCTCTTGTAGCCACAGTATTTATGTGGCTGGTCCAGTTAAGTTTCTGGTCAATGGTGACCCTCAAGATATTGATGGTGGGGGATTCGGCGATTGTAATGCTGTTGATTGTCAAGGGGCGGTGGTTAGACGCTCGCTTTTTGGAGAGTCATTGTCTGGCACTTGTGTGGCGTGAATGTTACCTACCACCTATCAGCCCAAGCCTGAACGTCGTCCAGGTCTTGCTGCATGTGGGCATGGACTGCTTCATTAACTGAGGAGTTGCGAATGGCACTGAACACTGTGCAGTCATCAGCAAACATCCCCACTTCTGACCTTAAAATGGGGGGAAGGTCATTGATGAAGCAGCTGAAGATGGTTGGGCCAAGGACACAGCACTGAGGAAATCCTGCAGCGATGTATTGGTCTGAAAACACAGCACCAGTTTCCACATGTACACTGGCGACACCCAGCTTTACCTCACTACCTCTTCTCTTGAATCTGCCACGGTCTCTAAATTGTCAGACTGCTTGTCTGACATACAGTTCTGTATGAGCAAAAATTTTCTCCAATTAAATATTGGGAAGACAGAAGCCATTATTTTCGGTCCCCGCCACAAACTCCATTCCCTAGCCACTGACTCCATCCCTCTCCCTAACATCTGTCTGAGGCTGAACCACACTGTTCGCAAACGTGGTGTCATATTTGACCCTGAAATGAGCTTCCAACCACATATCCGCAGCATAACAAAGACCGTCTATTTCCACCTCCGTAACATCGCCCGTCTCCGCCCTTGCCTCAGCTCATCCGCTGCTGAAACCCTCATCCATGCCTTTGTTACCTCTGGACTTGACTATTCCAACGCACTCCTAGCTGGCCTCCCACATTCTACCCTACGTAAACTTGAGGTGATCCAAATCTCGCCTGCCCGTGTCCTAACTCGCACCAAGTCCCGTTCACCCATCACCCCTGTGCTCGCTGACCTACATTGGCTCCCGGTTAAGCAGCGCCTCGATTTCAAAATTCTCATCCTTGTTTTCAAATCCCTCCATGGCCCTGCCCCTCCCTATCTCTGTAATCTCCTCCAGCCCCACAACCCCCCGAGATATCTGTACTCCTCTAATTCTGCCCTCTTGAGCATCCCTGATTATAATCGCTCAACCATTGGTGGCCGTGCCTTCTGTTGCCTAGGCCCTAAGCTCTGGATTTCTCTACCTAAACCTCTCTGCTTCACTACCTCTCTTTCCTCCTTTAAGATGCTCCTTAAAACCTACCTCTTTGACCAACCTTTTTGTCACCTGCTCTAATTTCTCCTTATATGGCTCGGTGTCAATTTGTTTTTGTCTTAAATTACTCCTGTGCAACGCCTTGGGACATTTTACTACGTTAAAGGCGCTATATATATGTACAAGTTATTGTTGTTGTTGGCTGTGATGATTGACCTTCAACCACCACAACTATCTTCCTTTGTGGTAGGTATGACTCAAGCCAGTGAAGAGTTTCCCCCCGATTCCCATTGACTTTAGTTTTACTACGGCTCCTTGATGCCAGACTCGGTCAAATGCTGCATGAAAGTCAAGGGCAGTCACTCTCACCTCACCTCTAGAATTCAGCTCTTTTGTCCATGTTTGGACCAAGGCTGTAATGAGGTCTGGAGCCAAGTGGTCCTGGCGGAACCCAAACTGGGCATCAGTGAGCAGGTTATTGGTGAGTAAGTGCTGCTTGATAGCACAGTTGACGACACCTTCCATCACTTTGCTGATGATTGAGAGTAGACTGATGGGGCGGTAATTGGCCATATTGGATTTGTCCTGCTTTTTGTGGACAGGACATACCTGGGCAGTTTTCCACATTGTCGGATAGATGCAAGTGTTGTAGCTGTACTGGAACAGCTTGGCTAGAGGCGCGGCTAGTTCTGGAGCACAAGTCTTCAGCTCGATAGCCAGGATGTTGTCGGGGCCCATAGCCTTTGCTGTATCCAGTGCGCTCAGCCGTTTCTTGATATCACGTGGAGTGAATCGAATTGGTTGAACACTAGCTTCTGTGATGGTGGAGACTTCAGGAGGAGGCCGATATAGATCATCCACTCGGCACTTCTGGCTAAAGATGGTTACAAACGCTTCAGCTTTTTCTGATGCACTCACGTGCTGGGCTCCACCGTCATTGAGGATGGGGATTAACATGGACCCTCCTCCTCCCGCTAGTTGTTTAATGGTCCCCCACCATTCGTGACTGGATGTGGCAGGACTGACCTGCTGAGCAGTTCCAGCATTTTTTTTGCGTTTATTTAGAACGAGGGGAAGGAACCTGTGCTGCAGAGCGCGGCACCGGAAGTGACCTCACCGCGTAGACGTGCCGCCAACATGGCCGCCGGCCCAGCCCCTCCGCCGGCTGTCCGGGGTCAGGTGACTCCATCTCCCAGAGTGCCGCACGGTCGGTGCGCTCCATCGATGGGGCCTTTGCACCCCCGCGCTGCATTGTGGGAAGTGCGGGGCCGCCATCGCCGCCTCCCTCGGGCACGGAATTTATTGTAACTCCTTCACAGCGGGACAAAGTGTCCCTGAACAATGTGGAAAAGGGGGATCCCCTTCCATTAGAATGAGAGAGACAGTGGAGCAAACTCCACAATATATTATTAAACATCAAAACGTCAGAAATAGTATTGTGCACCATAAATGATTATTTGAATAAAATCCTTAGGTGACTCCGCGTCAAATTTTGTTTTATAACGTTCCTGTGAAGCGCTACGCGAGGTTTTATTACGTTACATGAGCTGTACAAATGCAAGTTGTTGTATTGGTAGGACCACTGAGAGGAGATGACGAATACTATACTTCGGCTACATAAGGAATTGGTGCATCGGCACTTGTTGATGCAGAGGGTATCTACTTTGCTGAAGTGCAGGCTGAGGGGCTGTGCTTGAAGTTTTTTAAAATGATGAAGGGATTATTTGAAATGGAAGGGATGGTAGGACTGGAGACCGTGCCTCTTGTTTTGACTTGTCACAGAGTCATCACACTCTGAAAGCATCAGGTGGTGACTGTGCGGTCACGAGAGTCCTTTAAAAGGGAACTTGACGAGTTCCTGAATGAGAGAACATTGCCAGTCACAGGGAGTGAGTGGTTAGTTTAGATTGCGATGTGTCTCTCCTGGAGCCTCAGGGAGTCGGAGAGGAATTCCCCGGAGGTTTTCCTGAATTGGCCACGTTTCTTTGTCTGTTCCAAGAGACAGCGTTACAAGGACGTGGGACAGCAGTGTGCAAGGTGATACTGTCTTACTGGATGGAGCGAGCTTGATGGGCCTGACAGTCTTGCTCTTCTTTTTGTACCTTTGTATGTGCGGACTGGGGATTGTCTCTGGGCCCTGCCTGGTGTGTGGCTCAGAGACGTCACCCAGTCAATAGCTGAGCCCAGGGACAATACCCAGTCTATCCCTAGACAACCCCAACTGAGAACTCATCTCTTCCTCTATCTCTTCCTTGCGATGATACATTCACAAATCAGAAAACACACCGCTCGTTAATTTTCCTTCTACCTTTATTTCCAGATGATGGAACTCTCACATTTATGTCTGTAACATCGGCCGAATCCCTCATCCATGCCTTTGTTGCCTCTAGACTTGACTATTCCAATGCACTCCTGACCGGCCACCCATCTTCCACCCTCCAGAAACTTAAGCTCATCTAAAACTCTGCTGCCCATATCCTAATGTGAGGAGATGCTGAGAGTCGGTGAGTGAAGGGGGTCTTAAGAACATAAGAAATACTAGCAGGAGGAGGGCATTTGGCCCTTCGAGCCTGCTCCGCCATTCAATAAGATCATGGCCGATCTTCTACCTCATCTCTACTTTCCTGCACTATCCCCATAACCCTTCATGCCCTTAATATTCAAAAATCTATCGATCTCTGCCTTGAATATACTCAACGACTGAGCCTCCACTGCCCGCTGAGGTGGAGAATTCCAAAGATTCACCACCATTTGAATCAAGAAATTTCTCCTCATCTCAGTCCTAAATGGCAGACCCCTTATTCTGAGACTGTGACCCCTGGTTCTAGACTCCCCAGCCAGGGGAAACATCCTCCCTGCATCTACCCTGTCAAGACCTGTAAGAATTTTGTAAGTTTCAATGAGGTCACCTTTTATTTTTCTTAAACTCCAGAGAATATAGGCCTAGTCTACTCAATCTCTCCTCATAGGACAATCCTCCCATCCCAGGAATCAGTCTGGTGAACCTTCGTTGCACTCCTTCTACGACAAGTATATCAATCCTTAGGTAAGGAGAACAAAATTGTACACAACACTCCAGGTGTGGCCTCACCAGGGCCCTATATAATTGCAGTAAGATGACTTTACTCTTCGACACAAATCCTCTTGTAATAAAGGCTAACATACGGTCGGTGAATGACGGGTGACTGAGAGTCGGTGAGTGAGGGGTGGGGGTTTGAGAGTCGGTGAGTGAGCGGGGACAGAGAGTCGGTGAGTGAGGGAGGACTGAGATTCAGTGAGTGAGGAGAGACTGAGAGGCAGTGAGTGAGGGGTGACTGAGGGAGGGATGACAGAGAGTCGGTGAGTGAGGGGGGGACTGATTCGGTGAGTGAGGGGGGACTGGGAGTCAGTGAGTGAGGGTGTCTGAGAGTCGGTGAGTGAGGGTGTCTGAGAGTCGGTGAGTGAGGGGGGCTGAGAGTCGGTGAGTGAAGGAACTGAGAGTCGGTGAGTGAGGGGGGACTGAGAGTCGGTGAGTGAGGGGGGACTGAGAGTCGGTGAGTGAGGGGGGACTGAAAGTCGGTGAGTGAGTGGGGACTGAGAGTCGGTGAGTGAGGGGGGACTGAGCGTGGGTGAGTGAGGGGGGGACTGAGTCGGTGAGTGAGAGGGACTGAGATTCGGGGAGTGAGGGGGGACTGAGAGTCGGGGAGTGAGGGGGGGACATAGAGTCGGTGAGTGAGGGGGGACCGAGAGTCGGGGAGTGAGGGAGGACTGAGAGTCGGGGAGAGAGGGGGGTCTAAGAGTCGGGGAGTGAGGGGGGGCTGAGAGTCGGTGAGTGAGGGGGGGCTGAGAGTTGGTGAGTGAGGGGGGCTGAGAGTCGGTAAGCGAGGGGGGACTGAGAGTCGGTGAGTGATGGGGGACTGAGAGTCAGTGAGTGAGGGGGGACTGAGAGTAGGTGAGTGAGGGGGACTGAGAGTAGGTGAGTGAGGGGTGTCTGAGAGTCGGGGAGTGAGTGGGGTCTGAGAGTCGTGGAGTGAGGGTGGACTGAGAGTCGTGGAGTGAGGGTGGACTGAGAGTCGGTGCGTGAGGGGGGACTGAGAGTCGGGGAGTGAGGGGAACTGAGAGTTGTTGAGTGAGGGGGAACTGAGAGTCGGTGAGTGAGGGGAGAGTTAGAGTTAGTGAGTGAGGGGGGCCTGAGAAACGGTGAGTGAGGGGGGGGACTGAGTGTCGGTGAGTGAGGTGTGACTGAGATACGGCAAGTGAGGGGGGACACAGAATCAGTGAGTGAGGGGGGACTGAGAGTCGGTGAGTGAGGGGGGACTGAGAGTTGGTGAGTGAAGGGGGACTGAGGGTCGATGAGTGAATGGGGAATGAGAGTTGGTGAGTGAGGGGGGACTGAGTGTCAGTGTGTGAGGGGGGACTGAGAGTCGGTTTTTGAGAGGGGACTGAGAGTCGTTGAGTGAGGGGGGACTGAGAGTGGGTGAATGAGGTGGGGACTGAGTCGGTGAGTGAGAGGGATCGAGAGTCGGGGAGTGAGGGGGGACTGAGAGTCGGGGAGTGAGGGGGGACTGAACGTCGGTGAGTGAGGAGGACACATAGAGTCGGGGAGTGAGGGGCGACTGAGAGTCGGGGAGTGAGGGGGGTCTGAGAGTCGGGGAGTGAGGGGGAAAGAGAGTCGGTATGTGATGGGGGACAGAGAGTCGGTGAGTGAGGGGAGACAGGGAGTCGGTCACTGAGGGGGGAATAGAGTCGTTGACTGAGGGGGGACTGAGAGTCGAATAGTGAGGGGGACTGAGAGTCGGATAGTGAGGGTGACTGAGAGTCGGGGGTGAGGGGGGTACTGAGAGTCGGGGGTGAGGGGGGACTCAGATTCGGTGAGTGAGGGGGACTGAGAGTCGGGGGTGAGGGGGGACTGAGAGTCGGGGGTGAGGGGGGACTCAGATTCGGTGAGTGAGGGGGACTGAGAATCGTGAGTGAGGGGGGGACTGAGAGTCGGTGAGTGAGGGGGGACTGAGAGTCAGTGAGTGAGGGGTGACTGAGAGTTGGTGAGTGAGGGGGTACTGAGAGTCGGTGAGTGGACGGTGTCTGAGAGTCGGTGAGCAAGGGAGGAATGAGAATCGGTGAGTGCGGGATCACTGAGAGTGGGTGAGTGAGGGGTACTGAGAGTCGGTGAGTGAGGGGGGACTGAGAGTCGGTGAGTTAGTGGGGACTGAGAGTCAGTGAGTGAGGCGGGACTGAGAGTCGGTGAGTGAGGGGGGACTGAGAGTCGGTGAGTGAGGGGGAACAGAGTCGGTGAGTGAGGGGGGACCGAGAGTCGGGGAGTGAGGGGGGGCTGAGAGTCGGTGAGTGAGGGGGGACTGAGAGTCGGTGAGTGAGGGGGGACTGAGAGTCGGTGAGTGAGGGGGGACTGAGAGAGGGTGAGTGAGGGGGGACTGAGAGTCGGTGAGTGAGGGGGACTGAGTGTCGGTGAGTGAGGGGGGACTGAGAGTCGGTGAGTGAGGGGGGACTGAGAGTCGGTGAGTGAGGAGGGACTGAGAGTCGGTGAGTGAGGGGGGACTGAGAGTCAGTGAGTGAGGGGGGACTGAGAGTCAATGAGTGAGCCCATTGTTTTCCAGAACAATCGAATTCGTTATCCAGACACATTAACATATTCCCTCCGGGACAAAAAAAACAACGTGTTGTGGATGAGAGAGATTTCCCCAACTTTATTCATTCTATCTCATTGTCTGTGAAGCGCTTTGTGGAAATTCTGAATTCGCGAAAGGCACTATATTGATGCCTGTCTTTCATTCTTTCTCCCTGAGTCAATCCGCAATCCCATCTGACAAGGACGCTTCACACAATATTGCAGGAGACACAGACAGACAGACGGACGGACGGACATGTTAAAATGTCACACAACTATAAATATAATGAGACAATATACGATGTTAGCTACTGGATAACCTCAGTCTGAGTGAGGGAGCAGAGAGATCCGTTATTTCAATGATTTCACGAACTTAATAATTAGATCAAAGGGACACTTAATCACATTCATCAGCTGCCCTCTGAATTTATTCTGCGCTGCTGCATAAATAAATGTGTTTGTGCAGGAACTCAAACTCTGAAGCATATACCCAGTTTCTTGCATGATGCTGAGAGGGTTATCGGAATATGTGAGCTTCCCCTGAATGTCTATAACTTGTACACAGATATCATATGTAACATTTACCAACCATAACAGGATAAAACTGCCTGAGATGGCGAGCAGTAAAATTATAGACTTTCTCCGACTCTCCATCTCTGGATCTTTGTGATTCTCAGTATTGTTACTGCCCCTGAGTCCCCTCCTCACTCTACTGGCCGCTAGAATGTGCCTGATGGTCAGAGCATTGAGCAACAAAATCAAAACAAATGGAGCGACTGGGGTTAAAAAAAGGTTAAACCAGGTGAATGCCGTCCACACGGGTGAGGCATAGAAACTTGGTTTGAAATCACAGAACCACGGTTCATTGTCAATTATTTCCTGACTTTCAAATGTAAAGTATATTGGAATATTTTCTACAAAGGTTATCCCACACACTGTTGCTATAACGACGGCCGCTGTTTTTTCGGTGCAATATTTGACTCTCAGCTTCTGGTAACAAATGGCCACAAATCGATCCAAGGTGAAAGAGACTGTTAACCAGACGGAACAATCAATGGCAACAAATCCCAGGGCGATGCGGAGACTGCAGACAGGAGTGTAGTTCAGGAATGTGTTTGTGAAATAAATATTATTAATCGCAAAAAGTATCACATTAACAATGATGAACATTAAGTCCGCCGCTGCCATGGCAACCAGGTAACGAGTTATGCATCTTGAGAGGCCGCACTTTCCTCGGGAGAGAATCACAATTGTCATTAAATTAGCTGCAAGAAAGA
The DNA here is from genome assembly GCA_030390025.1 of Squalus acanthias. Lineage (NCBI taxonomy): Eukaryota > Metazoa > Chordata > Chondrichthyes > Squaliformes > Squalidae > Squalus > Squalus acanthias. The sequence goes on along the minus strand of CM059449.1, from coordinate 30,440,545 downwards.
GGAAAAAGGTGAAAATGAGCGATTCTCACAACAAAAGGATTATCATTGTTTAAAAATGAATTGAAATATTGCGAATTTTACTTGCTTTCACTCAACTCTTTCTGTCTGTGTGTTAACTCAGTGATTAATTCCAGAGCAAAACAATTCTTTATCCAGACACATTAATATATTCCCTCCAAGACGCACAACGTACTGTTATGGATCAGAGTGAATTACCGGACTTTATCCAATCTGAATCTGTTTTGTTACAAAGATCGCTTCACACAATATTGTAGTAAATACAGACAATGTAGAGCAACATCCACACATTCCCTGCGGCTTTACTCTAAATTACTTTAATGAGAATGTGCACCGCACACACAGACCTGGCGCATTTATTACACATAACCTGAGGGATACATTGCACCGTCCAGTTGTGTGACAATAGGACTCACAGTGTGACACTTCACACAGCGGGTGAGGAGACAGATGGAATTCATTAGAAAGGTGTTGCCCCGGTACATGCCCTGTGAGTAATGGTGTTGGTCAGGTGGCTCTGTGCAACGTTGTGTGAAGGCACAATGTAAAAAGAAAGAATTTCACACCGGACTCTCAAACAGTTACAAACAGCTGAAATTCACCGCGTTAAAACAGTTTGGCACCTGGGTGACTGGACATACTGGATGTGTGTCCGTAAACTACCAATTCAAAGTAATGACTGGAAACACGCATATTACAATAGAACATCAAATGTTTTAATCGCCCGATTGACAAGTAGATTACTTATAATGGCGAGAAGTATTGCAACGAGACGTCACCCCGGGGAAGGTTGACTGGCTCCTTGTAACCTGGAGACAGAGATTTAGAATAGATCAGTAGTGCCCAGGAACAGGTGTTTAATGGTTTACTGACAGAGCCAGAGACAGGAGCAGTCGAGGCCAAGGGTGACATTATCCACACAAAGTAGGACCAGTTAAATAACTTGTTTCTTGTCTACCCTGGCCTGCGTAACTCAGCAATATAGGGCTGATAATCCAAATCCCACCTCTGCACCCACCGCGGGATGTTAGTTCTGCTCAGGGACCTGGCCCGGCAAGTTCCTACCTCTTCAGTGCTGCCCAGGGATGTGCCCGGGAATCTGACCTGAGCATACAGTCTGCACATGATCAAGACTCTGATGGTCATGAGGCGGGGGTGGACATCCCAGTCTCGGTCTCATTGCCCTGGTCGACCTCAAGCTCTGTGCCACTAAACAGCGGGGGGAAGAATGTAGCATTGAGATCTGCCCCGGATGCTGCTGACCCAAGTCTCCGGGACAGGGTGGACAGTCTGTGGATTGGAAGCTCGGTTTCCAGAGTTAGTCTCCGCCCTCGCCATCCTGAAGTCGAAGCGGGAACTGTTGGCTGCCGGTGGAGATCGGTAGGCTGAAGATCCTGATCCCCGAGGCCAGAAACCTGCAGGGCCGGCTGGGCTCCGATTGTCTTCTCCTGACAGTCCGAACCACGCTCACCAACGCCTTGGGTTTGCTCCGTGCTGCCCGCTCATCATTTAAACGGCACGGACAGGAAACCGTGGCGATCCGAGTGCTGGAAAGCAACAGTGCAGTTTAGATGGGTTACTCCTGCCCAGTGCTGCGACACGGGAGGCAATAATCTGTTAATATTATGACCCCGAATGAAATTGGTACAATTGTAGATTTTGTAACTTCAGAAAAATCCTGTTATCCGTCTGATGATTATATTAAGGACATGCTGGAATATGGGATCAAGTTGCTTATTTGATTGATGTCAGAAACTAATGACCGTAAATCAAACACATCAAAACAAACAAACAGCATTGTTAGACAGGCAGCAAGAACAGTAATACAGTTAACACTGAGAAAGGTTAATAATAACTGTTCGCAGTGACTTACCAGGGACACCAACCACTGCCAGAATGGGATAGAAAATTGCTGATATCTGAAAAATTATTGGACCCTCCATTTACTCTGAGAGGTTAAGTTGGCCGTCGGTATGATTGACGCACAGATAAAACATCTTCAGATCAAACCTCCCTTTATATCAGAGAGAAATCTCAAGTGTACAGAATAATTGACATTAGTTACAGTCATTGAACAAACAGGTTAGGTAACTGTTTCACTGCAATACTGGTCTGGGAATAAGATATTTTAGTAACATTCCCTATTGGAAATCAGAAAAAAATATTCGAGGAGAATAAAACAGCTTTGTTCGATTCAAAATACTACTAACTCTCCACTTCTAAAGCACTGGTGCAAACCATTCTAATACAAGGGCTTTATTTCAGGAGATCTGTCACATTGTCAGAGACTCGAACGATGCAGTTAATGAAATAAATGCATCCATTTGTATTGTATTGGACCAATCTGGGGATTAGAAAGATAAAGAATATAATTTCAATCTTTTAATGTTATTCTCTGCAGTGTTAGTGTATAATACGGTACATATGACATCCAAGAATATTCACAGATCGATACAAAGTGCACAAAAGGTTGTGTCCAGTAGCTAGTGTGTAAAAGATACAGGCACCCTGTGTGGGTGTGCTAGTCAGGCCCAATGCACTTGAGCTGCACCTGACCGGAATCTGACCGGATTTGTAGCTTCATGTCTTCAGAATACCCCATGATCCCCCAGTGCGGATGAGCCTCCTGAAATCTGATCGCACCTGTGATCGGGAGCAGAAGGCCAGCTACTGCTGAAGGCCAGAGAAACCGACAGCAGGCAGAAGGCCTCCAGCTGCGAGCCTCCAAAGGGTTCCTGTTGTAAAGGAAGGCCAACGCCTTTCTAGTCTTCTTCACTTTATTTCCTGTGACTCTCACAACCTCTTATCTGTGCGAGGTGGGGGTGAAGGCCACAAGACTGAGCTACGGCCTCGTCATGAGGGCAAAGTTGAAACTAAAGTAAAAGGCGAACAGAAAATACATAGAAAACAAAGGAGAGGATGACAAAGGGGAACACAAAGAGGTTAGGAAATAAGTTAAAAAAACACAATTAAGAAGACAAAGAGGAACAATGAAATTAAATTATCAAGGAATATAAAAGGAATTAGTGAATGCTCGACAGCCACATAAATAATTAAAGAAAGATCAGGCCAGGAGTAGGGCCACTAAGAAATGCACAAGTTAAACTTACAGGACATGACAGCAAAATGACAGCAGTATTGAACTGTTAATTTGCCTCGTTATTGACCACGGCGTTTAACAGTGAGGTAATGAGAACAGAGGAGATGGAAAAAGACATTTAAGATAGAAAGGGAACAAATCATTTATGGACTACCCAAACTGATAGAGGATGAACTGTGGGTCCGGATGGATTGAATCCGTGCATATTAAAAGAGTTAGGGAACAGATAACAGAGGCAATATTACGTACACATATATATATATCTATATATCATTGCTTTGTACTGTGTCCCTCTCTCACTCACTGCTGTGTACTGTGTCCCTCTCTCTCACTCACTGTTGTGCACGGTGTCTTTCTGTCACTTACTGTTGTGTACTGTGTCCGTCTCTCAGTCACTGTTGTGTATTGTGTCCCTCCCTCCCATTAACTGTTGTGTACTGTGTTCCTCTCTCACTCACTGTTGTGTACTGTGTCTTTCTGTCACTTACTGTTGTGTACTGTGTCCGTCTCTCAGTCACTGTTGTGTATTGTGTCCCTCCCTCCCATTAACTGTTGTGTACTGTGTTCCTCTCTCACTCACTGTTGTGTACTGTGTCCCTCTCTCCCAGTCACTGTTGTGCACTGTGTCTCTCTCTCACTCACTGTTGTGTCCTGTGTCCCTCTCTCTCACTCACTGTTGTGTACTGTGTCCCTCTCTCACTCAGTGCTGTGTACTGTGTCTCTTTCTCACACTCACTGTTGTGTACTGTGTCCCTCTCTCACTCACTGCTGTGTCCTGTGTCCTTCTCTCACTCACTGTTGTGTAATGTGTCTCTCTCTCTCACACTCACTGTTGTGTACTGTGTCTCTCTCTCACTCACTGTTGTGTACTGTGTCACTCTCTCACTCACCTTTGTGTACTGTGTCCCTCTCTCTCACTCACTTGTGTACTGTGTTCCTCTCTCTCACTCACTGTTGTGTACTGTGTCTTTCTCTCTCACTAACTCTCGTGTACTGTGTCCCTCTCTCACTGTTGTGTACTGTGTACCTCTCTCTCGCTGTTGTGTACTGTGTTCCTCTCTCTCACTCACTGTTGTGTACTGTGTGTCTCTCTCTCTCGCTCACTATTGTGTACTGTGTCCCTCTCTCTCAATCACTGTTGTGTACTGTGTACCTCTCTCTCGCTGTTGTGTACTGTGTTCCTCTCTCTCACTCACTGTTGTGTACTGTGTCTCTCTCTCTCACTCACTGTTTTGTACTGTGACCCTCTCTCTTACTCAATGATGTTTACTGTGTCCCTCTCTCACACTCAATGTTGTGTACTGTGTCTCACTCTCACACTCACTGTTGTGTACTGTGACCCTCTCTCTCACTCACTGTTGTGTACTGTGTCCCTCTCTCTCACTCACTGTTGTGTACTGTGTCACTCCCTCTCACTCGCTATTGTATACTGTTTCCCTCTCACACACTCACTGTTGTGTACTGTGTCCCTCTCTCACACTCACTGTTGTGTACTTTGTCTATCTCACGCTCACTGTTGTGTACTGTGTCACCCTCTCACACTCACTGTTGTGTAATGTGTCTTTCTCCCTCACTCACTGTTGTGTACTGTGTCCCTCTCTCACACTTACTGTTGTGTACCGTGTCTCTCTCACACTCACTGTTATGTACTGTGTCTATCTCTCACACTCACTGTTGTGTACTGTGTCTCTCTCACACTCACTGTTATGTACTGTGTCCCTCTCTCTCAATCACTGCTGTGTAGTGTGTCTCTCTCACACTCACTGATGTATACTGTGTCTCTCTCTCTCACACTCAATGTTGTGTACTGTGTCCCACTCTCTCTCTCCCTGTTGTGCACTGTGTCCCTCTCTCCCACTCACTGTTGTGTACTGTGTCCCTCTCTCTTACTCACTGTTGTGTACTGTGTCCCTCTCATTCACTCACTGTTGTGTAATGTGTACCTCTCTCACATTCACTGTGGTGTACTGTGTCTCTCTCTCTCCCTCACTGTTGTGTACTTTGTCCCTCTCTCACACTCACTGTTGTGTACTGTGTCTATCTCACACTCACTGTTGTGTACTATGTCTCTCTCACTCATTCACTGTTGTGTTGTGTGTCTCTCTCACACTCACTGTTGTGTACTGTGTCCCTCTCTCACACTCACTGTTGTGTCCTGTGTCTCTCTATCACTCATTGTTCTGCAGTGTGTCTCTCTCTCACTCACTGTTGTGCACTGTGTCCCTGTCTCTCACTCACTGTTGTGTACTGTGTCTCTCTCACAGTCACTGTTCTGTACTGTGACCCTCTCTCTCACTCACTGTGGTGCACTGTGTCTCTCTCTCTCTCACTCACAGTTGTGTACTGTGTCTCGCTCTCACTCACTGTTGTGTACTGTGTCCCTCTCTCTCAATCACTGTTGTGTACTGTGTCCCTCTCTCTCTCTCACTATTGTATATTGTGTCCCTCTCTCACATTCACTGTTGTGTACTGTGTCCCTCTCTCACACTCACTGTTGTGTACTGTGTCCCTCTCTCTCTCTCACTGTTGTATATTGTGTCCCTCTCTCACATTCACTGTTGTGTACTGTGTCCCTCTCTCTCACGCACTGTTGTGTACTGTGTCCCTCTCTCTCAATCACTGTTGTGTACTGTGTCCCTCTCTCTCTCTCACTGTTGTATATTGTGTCCCTCTCTCACATTCACTGTTGTGTACTGTGTCCCTCTCTCACACTCACTGTTGTGTACTGTGTCCCTCTCTCTCTCTCACTGTTGTATATTGTGTCCCTCTCTCACATTCACTGTTGTGTACTGTGTCCCTCTCTCTCACGCACTGTTGTGTACTGTGTCCCTCTCTCTCAATCACTGTTGTGTAATGTGTCCCTCTCTCACACTCACTGTTGTGTACTTTGTCTATCTCACGCTCACTGTTGTGTACTGTGTCACCCTCTCACACTCACTGTTGTGTAATGTGTCTTTCTCCCTCACTCACTGTTGTGTACTGTGTCCCTCTCTCACACTTACTGTTGTGTACCGTGTCTCTCTCACACTCACTGTTATGTACTGTGTCTATCTCTCACACTCACTGTTGTGTACTGTGTCTCTCTCACACTCACTGTTATGTACTGTGTCCCTCTCTCTCAATCACTGCTGTGTAGTGTGTCTCTCTCACACTCACTGATGTATACTGTGTCTCTCTCTCTCACACTCAATGTTGTGTACTGTGTCCCACTCTCTCTCTCCCTGTTGTGTACTGTGTCCCTCTCTCCCACTCACTGTTGTGTACTGTGTCCCTCTCTCTTACTCACTGTTGTGTACTGTGTCCCTCTCATTCACTCACTGTTGTGTAATGTGTACCTCTCTCACATTCACTGTGGTGTACTGTGTCTCTCTCTCTCCCTCACTGTTGTGTACTTTGTCCCTCTCTCACACTCACTGTTGTGTACTGTGTCTATCTCACACTCACTGTTGTGTACTATGTCTCTCTCACTCATTCACTGTTGTGTTGTGTGTCTCTCTCACACTCACTGTTGTGTACTGTGTCCCTCTCTCACACTCACTGTTGTGTCCTGTGTCTCTCTATCACTCATTGTTCTGCAGTGTGTCTCTCTCTCACTCACTGTTGTGCACTGTGTCCCTGTCTCTCACTCACTGTTGTGTACTGTGTCTCTCTCACAGTCACTGTTCTGTACTGTGACCCTCTCTCTCACTCACTGTGGTGCACTGTGTCTCTCTCTCTCTCACTCACAGTTGTGTACTGTGTCTCGCTCTCACTCACTGTTGTGTACTGTGTCCCTCTCTCTCAATCACTGTTGTGTACTGTGTCCCTCTCTCTCTCTCACTATTGTATATTGTGTCCCTCTCTCACATTCACTGTTGTGTACTGTGTCCCTCTCTCACACTCACTGTTGTGTACTGTGTCCCTCTCTCTCTCTCACTGTTGTATATTGTGTCCCTCTCTCACATTCACTGTTGTGTACTGTGTCCCTCTCTCTCACGCACTGTTGTGTACTGTGTCCCTCTCGCTCAATCACTGTTGTGTACTGTGTCCCTCTCTCTCTCTCACTGTTGTATATTGTGTCCCTCTCTCACATTCACTGTTGTGTACTGTGTCCCTCTCTCACACTCACTGTTGTGTACTGTGTCCCTCTCTCTCTCTCACTGTTGTATATTGTGTCCCTCTCTCACATTCACTGTTGTGTACTGTGTCCCTCTCTCTCACGCACTGTTGTGTACTGTGTCCCTCTCTCTCAATCACTGTTGTGTAATGTGCCACTCTCTCACACTCACTGTTGTGTGCTGTGTCCCTCTCTCACTCACTGTTGTGTACTGTGTCCCTCTCTCTCACTCACTGTTTTGTACTGTGTACCTCTCTCTCACTCACTGTTGTGTACTGTGTCCCTCTCTCACTCACTGTTGTGTACTGTGACCCCCTCTCTCACTCATTGTTGTGTACTGTGTCTCGCTCTCACACTCACTGTTGTGTCCTGTGTCGCTCTCTCACACTCACTGTTATGTACTGTGTCACACTCACTCACTGTTTTGTACTGTGTCCCTCTCGCACACTCACTGTTGTGTACTGTGTCCTTCTCTCTTACTCACTGTTGTGGATTGTGTGTTTCTCTCACACTCACTGTTGTGTACTGTGTCTATCTCACACTCACTGTTGTGTACTGTGTCCCTCTCTCTCTTACTCACTGTTGTGTACTGTGTCCCTCTCTCACACTCAATGTTGTGTACTGTGACCCCCTCTCTCACTCATTGTTGTGTACTGTGTCTCACTCTCACACTCACCGTTGTGTACTGTGTCCCTCTCTCTCACTCATTGTTGTGTACTGTGTCACTCTCTCTCACTCGCTATTGTATACTGTTTCCCTCTCACACACTCACTGTTGTGTACTGTGTCCCTCTCTCTCACTCACTGTTGTGTACTGTGTCCCTCTCTCTCACTCACTGTTGTGTACTGTGTCACTCTCTCTCACTCGCTATTGTATACTGTTTCCCTCTCACACACTCACTGTTGTGTACTGTGTCCCTCTCTCACACTCACTGTTGTGTACTTTGTCTATCTCACACTCACTGTTGTGTACTGTGTCACCCTCTCACACTCACTGTTGTGTAATGTGTCTTTCTCCCTCACTCACTGTTGTGTACTGTGTCCCTCTCTCACACTTACTGTTGTGTACTGTGTCTCTCTCACACTCACTGTTATGTACTGTGTCCCTCTCTCACACTCACTGTTGTGTACTGTGTCTCTCTCACACTCACTGTTATGTACTGTGTCCCTCTCTCTCAATCACTGCTGTGTAGTGTGTCTCTCTCACACTCACTGATGTATACTGTGTCTCTCTCTCTCACACTCAATGTTGTGTACTGTGTCCCACTCTCTCTCTCCCTGTTGTGCACTGTGTCCCTCTCTCCCACTCACTGTTGTGTACTGTGTCCCTCTCTCTTACTCACTGTTGTGTACTGTGTCCCTCTCATTCACTCACTGTTGTGTAATGTGTCCCTCTCTCACACTCACTGTTGTGTACTGTGTGTCTCTCTCTCCCTCACTGTTGTGTACTTTGTCCCTCTCTCACACTCACTGTTGTGTACTGTGTCTATCTCACACTCACTGTTGTGTACTATGTCTCTCTCACTCATTCACTGTTGTGTACTGTGTCCCTCTCTGTCACTCACTGTGGTGCACTGTGTCCCTCTCTCTCACACACTGTTGTGTAGTGTGTCTCTCTCACACTCACTGTTGTGTACTGTGTCCCTCTCTCTCACTCACTGTTGTGTACTGTGTCCCTCTCTCACACTCATTGTTGTGTACTGTGTCTCTCTATCACTCATTGTTCTGTAGTGTGTCTCTCTCTCACTGTTGTGCACTGTGTCCCTGTCTCTCACTCACTGTTGTGTACTGTGTCTCTCTCACAGTCACTGTTCTGTACTGTGACCCTCTCTCTCACTCACTGTGGTGCACTGTGTCTCTCTCTCTCACTCACAGTTGTGTACTGTGTCTCGCTCTCACTCACTGTTGTGTACTGTGTCCCTCTCTCTCACTCACTGTTGTGTACTGTGCCTTTCTCTCTCAGTAACTGTTGTGCACTGTGTATCTCTCTCACTCACTGTTGTGTAATGTGTCCCTCTCTCTCACTCACAGTTGTCCCTATCCCTCTCTCACCGTTGTGTACTGTGTCCCTCTCTCACACTCATTGTTGTGTACTGTGTCCCTCTCTCTCTCTCACTGTTGTATATTGTGTCCCTCTCTCAAATTCACTGTTGTGTACTGTGTCCCTCTCTCTCACGCACTGTTGTGTACTGTGTCCCTCTCTCTCAATCACTGTTGTGTAATGTGCCACTCTCTCACACTCACTGTTGTGTGCTGTGTCCCTCTTTCACTCACTGTTGTGTACTGTGTCCCTCTCTCTCACTCACTGTTTTGTACTGTGTTACTCTCTCTCACTCACTGTTGTGTACTGTGTCCCTCTCTCACTCACTGTTGTGTACTGTGACCTCCTCTCTCACTCATTGTTGTGTACTGTGACTCTCTCTCACACTCACTGTTGTGTCCTGTGTCGCTCTCTCACACTCACTGTTGTGTACTGTGTCACACTCACTCACTGTTTTGTACTGTGGTCCCTCTCGCACACTCACTGTTGTGTGCTGTGTCCCTCTCTCTCCCTCACTGTTGTGGATTGTGTGTTTCTCTCACACTCACTGTTGTGTACTGTGTCTATCTCACACTCACTGTAGTGTACTGTGTCCCTCTCTCTCCCTCACTGTTGTGTACTGTGTCCCTCTCTCTCACTCACTGTTGTGTACTGTGTCCCTCTCTCACACTCACTGTTGCGTACTGTGTTTATCTCACACTCACTGTTGTGCACTGTGTCCCTCTCTCTTACTCACTGTTGTGTACTGTGTCCCTCTCCCTCACTGTTGTGTACTGTGTTTCACTCTCACACTCACTGTTGTGTACTGTGTCTATCTCACACTCACTGTTTTGTACTGTGTACCTCTCCCTCACTAACTGTTGTGTACTGTGTCCCTCTCTCACACTCACTGTTGTGTACTGTGTCTCTCTCACACTCACTGTTGTGTGCTGTGTCTCTCTCACACTCACTGTTGTGTAATGTGTCCCTCTCTCCCACTCTCTGTTGTGTACTTCGTCCCTCTCTCACACTCACTGTTGTGTACTGTGTCCCTCTCTCACTCACTGTTGTGTACTGTGACCCTCTATCTCACTCATTGTTGTGTCCTGTGTCCCTCTCTCACACTCACTGTTGTGTACTGTGTCCCACTCACTCACTGTTGTGTACTTTGTTCCCTCTCTCTTACTCACTGTTGTGTACTGTGTCTCTCTCACACACACTGTTGTGTACTGTGTCTCTCTCGCTCACTAACTGTTGTATACTGTGTCACTCTCTCACACTTACTGTTGTGTACTGTGTCCCTCTCTCACTCACTGTTGTGTACTGTGTCCCCCTCTCACACTCACTGTTGTGTACTGTGTCTCTCTCACACTCACTGTTGTGTAATGTGTCCCTCTCTCCCACTCTCTGTTGTGTACTGTGTCCCTCTCTCTCTTTCACTGTTGTGCACTGTGACCCTCTCTCCACTCACTGTTGTGTACTGTGTCCCTCTCTCTCAATCACTGCTGTGTACTGTGTCTCTCTCACACTCACAGTTGTGCACTGTGTCCCTCTCTCTCACTCACTGTTGTGTAATGTGTCCCTCTCTCTCTCACTGTTGTGCACTGTGTCCCTCTCTCCCACTCACTGTTGTGTACTGTGTCCCTCTCTCTCACTCACTGTTGTATACTGTGTCCCTCTCGCACACTCGCTGTTGTGTACTGTGTCCCTCTCTCTCACTCACTGTTGTGTCCTGTGTCCCTCTCTCTCACTCACTGTTGTGTACTGTGTCACTCTCTCTCACTCACTGTTGTGTACTGTGTCTCTCTCACACACTCACTGTTGTGTACTGTGTGTCTCTCTCACACTCACTGTTGTGTACTGTGTCTATCTCACACTCACTGTTGTGTCCTGTGTACCTCTCTCACACTCACTGTTGTGTACTGTGTCACCCTCTCACACTCACTGTTGTGTACTGTGTCCCTCTCTCTCACTCACTGTTGTGTACTGTGTCCCTCTCGCACACTCACTGTTGTGTACTGTGTCCCTCTCTCTCACTCACTGTTGTGTACTGTGTCCCTCTCTCACACTCACTGTTGTGTACTGTGTCCCTCTCTCTCACTCACTGTTGTGTACTGTGTCTCTCTCACTCTCACTGTTGTGTACTGTGTCCCTCTCTCACACTCACTGTTGTGTACTGTGTCCCTCTCTCCCACTCACTGTTGTGTACTGTGTCCCTCTCTCTTACTCACTGTTGTGTACTGTGTCCCTCTCTCTCCCTCACTGTTGTGTACTGTGTCCCTCTCTCTCACTCACTGTTGTGTACTGTGTCCCTCTCTCACACTCACTGTTGCGTACTGTGTTTATCTCACACTCACTGTTGTGCACTGTGTCCCTCTCTCTTACTCACTGTTGTGTACTGTGTCCCTCTCCCTCACTGTTGTGTACTGTGTTTCACTCTCACACTCACTGTTGTGTACTGTGTCTATCTCACACTCACTGTTTTGTACTGTGTACCTCTCCCTCACTAACTGTTGTGTACTGTGTCCCTCTCTCACACTCACTGTTGTGTACTGTGTCTCTCTCACACTCACTGTTGTGTGCTGTGTCCCTCTCTCTCACTCACTGTTGTGTCCTGTGTCCCTCTCTCTCACTCACTGTTGTGTACTGTGTCACTCTCTCTCACTCACTGTTGTGTACTGTGTCTCTCTCACACACTCACTGTTGTGTACTGTGTGTCTCTCTCACACTTACTGTTGTGTACTGTGTCTATCTCACACTCACTGTTGTGTCCTGTGTACCTCTCTCACACTCACTGTTGTGTACTGTGTCACCCTCTCACACTCACTGTTGTGTACTGTGTCCCTCTCTCTCACTCACTGTTGTGTACTGTGTCCCTCTCGCACACTCACTGTTGTGTACTGTGTCCCTCTCTCTCACTCACTGTTGTGTACTGTGTCCCTCTCTCACACTCACTGTTGTGTACTGTGTCCCTCTCTCTCACTCACTGTTGTGTACTGTGTCTCTCTCACTCTCACTGTTGTGTACTGTGTCCCTCTCTCACACTCACTGTTGTGTACTGTGTCCCTCTCTCCCACTCACTGTTGTGTACTGTGTCCCTCTCTCTTACTCACTGTTGTGTACTGTGTCCCTCTCTCTCCCTCACTGTTGTGTACTGTGTCCCTCTCTCTCACTCACTGTTGTGTACTGTGTCCCTCTCTCACACTCACTGTTGCGTACTGTGTTTATCTCACACTCACTGTTGTGCACTGTGTCCCTCTCTCTTACTCACTGTTGTGTACTGTGTCCCTCTCCCTCACTGTTGTGTACTGTGTTTCACTCTCACACTCACTGTTGTGTACTGTGTCTATCTCACACTCACTGTTTTGTACTGTGTACCTCTCCCTCACTAACTGTTGTGTACTGTGTCCCTCTCTCACACTCACTGTTGTGTACTGTGTCTCTCTCACACTCACTGTTGTGTGCTGTGTCTCTCTCACACTCACTGTTGTGTAATGTGTCCCTCTCTCCCACTCTCTGTTGTGTACTGCGTCCCTCTCTCACACTCACTGTTGTGTACTGTGTCTCTCTCACACTCACTGTTGTGTAATGTGTCGCTCTCTCCCACTCTCTGTTGTGTACTGCGTCCCTCTCTCTCTCTCACTGTTGTGTACTATGTCCCTCTCTCCACTCACTGTTGTGTACTGTGTCCCTCTCTCTCAATCACTGTTGTGTAATGTGCCACTCTCTCAAACTCACTCTTGTGTGCTGTGTCCCTCTCTCACTCACTGTTGTGTACTGTGTCCCTCTCTCTCACTCTCTGTTTTGTAATGTGTACCTCTCTCTCACTCACTGTTGTGCACTGTGTCCCTCTCTCACTCACTGTTGTGTACTGTGACCCTATCTCTCACTCATTGTTGTGTACTGTGTCTCGCTCTCACACTCACTGTTGTGTCCTGTGTCCCTCTCTCACAATCACTGTTGTACACTGTGTCCCACTCACTCACTGTTGTGTACTGTATTCCCTCTCTCTTACTCACTGTTGTGTACTGTGGCCCTCTCTCTCCCTCACTGTTGTGTACTGTGTGTCTCTCTCACACTCACTGTTGTGTACTGTGTCTATCTCACACTCACTGTTGTGTTCTGTGTAACTCTCTCACAGTCACTGTTGTGTACTGTGTCTCTCTCGCTCACTAACTGTTGTAAACTGTGTCCCTCTCTCACACTTACTCTTGTGTACTGTGTCTCTCTCACACTCACTGTTGTGTACTGTGTCCCTCTCTCACACTTACTGTTGATTACTGTATCTCTCTCACACTCACTGTTGTGTAATGTGTCTCTCTCTCCCACTCTCTGTTGTGTACTGTGTCGCTCTCTCCCACTCTCTGTTGTGTACTGTGTCGCTCTCTCTCATTCACTGTTGTGCACTGTGACACTCTCTCCACTCACTGCTGTGTACTGTGTCCCTCTCTCTCAATCACTGCTGTGTACTGTGTCTCTCTCACACTCACAGTTGTGTACTGTGTCTCTTCTTCTCAGTCACTGTTGTGTACTGTGTTCCGCTCTCTCACTCACTGTTGTGTACTGTGTCCCTCTCTCTCACTCACTGTTGTGTACTGTGTCCCTCTCTCACACTTACTGTTGTGTACTGTGTCTCTCTCACACTCACTGTTGTGTACTGTGTCCCGCTCTCACACTCACTGTTGTATACTGTGTCTCTCTCACACTCACTGTTGTGTACTGTGTCCCTCTCTCCCACTCACTGTTGTGTACTGTGTCCCTCTCTCTCACTCACTGTTGTGTACTGTGTCCCTCTCTCTCACTCACTGTTGTGTCCTGTGTCCCTCTCTCTTAATCACTGCTGTGTACTGTGTCTCTCTCACACTCACTGATGTGTACTGTGTATCTCTCTCTCACACTCACTGTTGTGTCCTGTGTCCCACTCTCTCTCTCACTTTTGTGTACTGTGGCCCTCTCTGACACACACTGTTTTGTACTGTGTCCCTCTCTCTTACTCACTGTTGTGTACTGTGTCCCTCTCATTCACTCACTGTTGTGTAATGTGTCCGTCTCTCTCACTCAGTGTTGTGTACTGTGTCTATCTCACACTCACTGTTGTGTACTGTGCCTTTCTCTCTCAGTCACTGTTGTGTACTGTGTATCTCTCTCACTCACTGTTGTGTACTGTGCCCCTCTCTCTCACTCACATTTGTCCCTATCCCTCTCTCACCGTTGTGTACTTTGTCCCTCTCTCTCACTCACTGTTGTGTACTGTGTCCCTCTCTCACACTCACTGTTGTGTACTGTGTCCCTCTCTCTCTCTCACTGTTGTTTATTGTGTCCCTCTCTCACATACACTGTTGTGTACTGTGTCACTCTCTCTCACTCACTGTTGTGTACTGTGTCCCTCTCTCTCAATCACTGTTGTGTAATGTGCCACTCTCTCACACTCACTGTTGTGTGCTGTGTCCCTCTCTCACTCATAGTTGTGTACTGTGTCCCTCTCTCTCACTCACTGTTTTGTACTGTGTACCTCTCTCTCACTCACTGTTGTGTACTGTGTCCCTCTCTCACTCACTGTTGTGTACTGTGACCCTCTATCTCACTCATTGTTGTGTACTGTGTCTCGCTCTCACACTCACTGTTGTGTCCTGTGTCCCTCTCTCACACTCACTGTTGTGTACTGTGTCCCACTCACTCACTGTTGTGTACTTTGTTCCCTCTCTCTTACTCACTGCTGTGTACTGTGTCTCTCTCACACACACTGTTGTGTACTGTGTCTCTCTCGCTCACTAACTGTTGTGTACTGTGTCCCCCTCTCACACTCACTGTTGTGTACTGTGTCTCTCTCACACTCACTGTTGTGTAATGTGTCCCTCTCTCCCACTCTCTGTTGTGTACTGTGTCCCTCTCTCTCTTTCACTGTTGTGCACTGTGACCCTCTCTCCACTCACTGTTGTGTACTGTGTCCCTCTCTCTCAATCACTGCTGTGTGCTGTATCTCTCTCACACTCACTGTTGTGTACTGTGTCCCTCTCTCCCACTCACTGTTGTGTACTGTGTCCCTCTCTCTCACTCACTGTTGTGTGCTGTGTCCCTCTCTCTCACACACTGTTGTGTACTGTGTCCCTCTCTCTCTCACTCACTGTTGTGTACTGTGTCCCTCTCTCTCACTCACTGTTGTGTCCTGTGTCCCTCTCTCTTAATCACTGCTGTGTACTGTGTCTCTCTCACACTCACTGATGTGTACTGTGTATCTCTCTCTCTCACTCACTGTTGTGTCCTGTGTCCCACCTCTCTCTCTCACTGTTGTGCACTGTGTCCCTCTCTCCCACTCACTGTTGTGTACTGTGTCCCTCTCTCTCACTCACTGTTTTCTACTGTGTCCCTCTCGCACACTCGCTGTTGTGTACTGTGTCCCTCTCTCTCACTCACTTTTGTGCCCTGTGTCCCTCTCTCTCACTCACTGTTGTGTACTGTGTCACTCTCTCTCACTCACTGTTGTGTACTGTGTCTCTCTCACACACTCACTGTTGTGTACTGTGTGTCTCTCTCACACTTACTGTTGTGTACTGTGTCTATCTCACACTCACTGTTGTGTCCTGTGTACCTCTCTCACACTCACTGTTGTGTACTGTGTCACCCTCTCACACTCACTGTTGTGTACTGTGTCCCTCTCTCTCACTCACTGTTGTGTACTGTGTCCCTCTCGCACACTCACTGTTGTGTACTGTGTCCCTCTCTCTCACTCACTGTTGTGTACTGTGTCCCTCTCTCTCACTCACTGTTGTGTACTGTGTCCCTCTCTCTCACTCACTGTTGTGTACTGTGTCCCTCTCTCACACTTACTGTTGTGTACTGTGTCTCTCTCACTCTCACTGTTGTGTACTGTGTCCCTCTCTCACACTCACTGTTGTGTACTGTGTCCCTCTCTCCCACTCACTGTTGTGTACTGTGGCCCTCTCTCTCCCTCACTGTTGTGTGCTGTGTCCCTCTCTCTCACTCACTGTTGTGTACTGTGTCCCTCTCTCACACTCACTGTTGCGTACTGTGTTTATCTCACACTCACTGTTGTGCACTGTGTCCCTCTCTCTTACTCACTGTTGTGTACTGTGTCCCTCTCCCTCACTGTCGTGTACTGTGTTTCACTCTCACACTCACTGTTGTGTACTGTGTCTATCTCACACTCATTGTTTTGTACTGTGTACCTCTCCCTCACTAACTGTTGTGTACTGTGTCCCTCTCTCACACTCACTGTTGTGTACTGTGGCTCTCTCACACTCACTGTTGTGTAATGTGTCCCTCTCTCCCACTCTCTGTTGTGTACTGCGTCCCTCTCTCACACTCACTGTTGTGTACTGTGTCCTCTCTCACACTCACTGTTGTGTACTGTGTCCCTCTCTCCACTCACTGTTGTGTACTGCGTCCCTCTCTCTCTCTCACTGTTGTGTACTGTGTCCCTCTCTCCACTCACTGTTGTGTACTGTGTCCCTCTCTCTCAATCACTGTTGTGTAATGTGCCACTCTCTCAAACTCACTCTTGTGTGCTGTGTCCCTCTCTTACTCACTGTTGTGTACTGTGTCCCTCTCTCTCACTCTCTGTTTTGTAATGTGTACCTCTCTCTCACTCACTGTTGTGCACTGTGTCCCTCTCTCACTCACTGTTGTGTACTGTGACCCTCTCTCTCACTCATTGTTGTGTACTGTGTCTCGCTCTCACACTCACTGTTGTGTACTGTGTCCCTCTCTCCCACTCACTGTTGTGTACTGTGGCCCTCTCTCTCCCTCACTGTTGTGTGCTGTGTCCCTCTCTCTCACTCACTGTTGTGTACTGTGTCCCTCTCTCACACTCACTGTTGCGAACTGTGTTTATCTCACACTCACTGTTGTGCACTGTGTCCCTCTCTCTTACTCACTGTTGTGTACTCTGTCCCTCTCCCTCACTGTTGTGTACTGTGTTTCACTCTCACACTCACTGTTGTGTACTGTGTCTATCTCACACTCATTGTTTTGTACTGTGTACCTCTCCCTCACTAACTGTTGTGTACTGTGTCCCTCTCTCACACTCACTGTTGTGTACTGTGGCTCTCTCACACTCACTGTTGTGTAATGTGTCCCTCTCTCCCACTCTCTGTTGTGTACTGCGTCCCTCTCTCACACTCACTGTTGTGTACTGTGTCTCTCTCACACTCACTGTTGTGTAATGTGTCCCTCTCTCCCACTCTCTGTTGTGTACTGCGTCCCTCTCTCTCTCTCACTGTTGTGTACTGTGTCCCTCTCTCCACTCACTGTTGTGTACTGTGTCCCTCTCTCTCAATCACTGTTGTGTAATGTGCCACTCTCTCAAACTCACTCTTGTGTGCTGTGTCCCTCTCTTACTCACTGTTGTGTACTGTGTCCCTCTCTCTCACTCTCTGTTTTGTAATGTGTACCTCTCTCTCACTCACTGTTGTGCACTGTGTCCCTCTCTCACTCACTGTTGTGTACTGTGACCCTCTCTCTCACTCATTGTTGTGTACTGTGTCTCGCTCTCACACTCACTGTTGTGTCCTGTGTCCCTCTCTCACAATCACTGTTGTACACTGTGTCCCACTCACTCACTGTTGTGTACTGTGTTCCCTCTCTCTTACTCACTGTTGTGTACTGTGGCCCTCTCTCTCCCTCACTGTTGTGTACTGTGTGTCTCTCTCACACTCACTGATGTGTACTGTGTCTATCTCACACTCACTGTTGTGTTCTGTGTCCCTCTCTCTCACTCACTGTTGTGTACTGTGTCCCTCTCTCTCACTCACTGTTGTGATCCTGGTCCCTCTCCTCTCTCACTGTTGTGTAATGTTTCCCTCCTCTCTCACTCCTGTTGTGTTCTGAGATCACCTCTCTCTCACGACTCACTGTAGTGTACTGTGTCG